>WEIT01023807.1:14428-103380 GCA_013389985.1 Dryoscopus gambensis | reverse complement strand
GGCTGGAGCAGGCTCCGCTCCCGCGGGGACGGCGCTGCCGGACCCGGCACAGCGGCAATGGCAGCGAGGGCTGAGGGCGCGGGATCGGCTCTGGCGGGGGCACCGCTTGCGTGACAGCCCGAGTGTTGCCTCCGATGTAGCGCAGTGTGCTCCCGCCCCGGGCTGTGCAGAGCCGGGTCCGAATTCCCTGCCCCTGCTGCTGCTGCTGACAGGTGTACCGAGAAAATGCGAACAGGGAGACGCAGGTCTAATAGATTAGTGAGCGCCAGAGGTAGTGCTGTTTAAATATGGTCATTTTCCCCTAAACCCTGCGTTTCCCCTCGCTGATTCCCGCTCCTTTTGTGCTTGCTGATTGTATGCTGAACTGATTTTTCTGGATGAATCAACAACATGTTATGAAAAATGTATTAAAGTATAGTGGTGTAATGTGGGTGAGTAGGGCACCGACAGGCATATGGCACTGCAATACCCAGTCACTCGTGGGCAGGCAAGAGCCCACTGTTCGCTCGATGGGAGCAGTGGGACGTGTGTCATCATCAGGACAAATCATAAGGAGGAAATATGTGAACTTGTCAGATATTCTGAGAGGAAGATATCAACCACAAATTTGTACACTGAGAATTCCTTAAACTAAGAGTGGTATTTACGTGGTAGTGGTCATATAGTTTTCTTCCACTGTACTTACCTGATCCTAGTGAAGCAAAGTAAAGTGTCACTAAAGGCATGATAGGTCATTTTATTTAAACATAGATATAAAAATATTTTCATGTCAGCAGTTGTAACAAGGATGGCCCTTATATGAATTGTAGAATGTGCGTTTTTTTCTACTTTCCTTTCCCCCACAGTTTCAGCTAGTATAGACAGTGTCAAGAAAATGTATCACTTGAAGAAACATAATGTGGAACTAGTAAGCTTTCTGTCATTAATTCCAGATTTTGCTATTCTTTGCAGATAGAACAGTTTGACGAATCTGTTCATCCTGACTGTAATGAAAAAAATCAAATGAAGTTTTAGACAAAAAAATTTTGTCATGCAGTTAAGTTTTATTACATTTAATCAGAGGTTTTTACAATGTATTCGGTGGTTTGATTCTGATTATGTAAGTTACATAAAGTGTACCACACCTATTTTATTTGCCCCAAATGCCACTCCTGTCTGTGTGCAGCAGTGGATGCCGTTGTGTGTTACATCTTTTGAGAAGTTTAATTATGGGAAATTTAATGATGACAGTTGTTCTATTTAGTATTTCCTATGTCTTCTTGGAAGTGTTTTATTTGCTGACATGTTAAGGGGAAGCTATATATATTTGTGTGCTTTAAAAGTACATCTGAAAGGACCTGATTCAACTCCTACTTTGTCTTCAGTTGCCGTTAGATCAGCTCTATATTGTCCTGTTTCATGGTGAGATTCTGTGCTTTTTGAGGCACAGCAAAATATTATAGTGGCTCCACACTAATACGTACCACAAGCATTGGATTTCATAACATTCCTAACTTGACATCATGTTGCTGCAATGCAATGCTGTGTGAAGATTTAGTTGACTAAAAGTGTTAAAGAAAAATAAGGCAAACTTTTTTGTAAAATTTTAGGGAGATGTGTGAATTACTTGAGCATTTGAAAGTATGTCTCTGGGATATTCTTACTAATAGGTGGCATGATATGTATTCACATTTTCTTTAAGAACTTTAATAGCATTAGGCATTATCTGTATGGATAGATTTTATGCTTATGGATGAAATAATATTTTCTGATACATTTAAAGAAGTGCTTGAAGATACTTTGTCATGTTAATTTTTTCTTATTTGTGCACAATCTGTATCAAATAATGTGTTTAGAAAATCTGAACATTAGAGAGAAAATGTTGCTGTTACTCAGATTAAATCAATATTTGTGTATATTTACAATACATAAACCAAAAGTATATTCCAATACTGTATCACTGGAAATCTCAAAAATACCTAAAGAAAACATACAGATCAAGTCTGTCTATAGTCAGAGAGTGCTTTTTAATCTATTTTTATTTGCTTTTTTATAAAAATCTTAAAAAATTCTATTTAACCAGTAAGATTCATAAGCTCTTTGATGTGTGAATCCATATTGTAAGTGGTAGCGAAGACATAATTTAATAAAAAAGGGTTAAAATACTCATCCTTTTGTTGGTGGAGATAATCCACCTGAATCCTACTGAAAGAAAATGAAAAAGGTAACAGCAGTGTTTTATTTCTCTATGGAGCATCTGTCACTCCAATTTTCTCCTGCTTTCCCCCCACCAAAATGTAAGTCCTATTCTGTGATGCATGGAAGCAGAGCCACAAATGAAAGCACTGATGTCTCGCGATGGGATAGGAATAAATAGTTATGAAGTGGCTAAGAATAAACCAAGCTCTTTGTTTCTGAACAAAGAGAAGGAAGCTGTACCATAGGCTTGCAGTGGGAGGTGGAGGAGACAGAAACTTGCTTTGTGTGGAGCTTATAATTTTGTGATGAGGTTTACTTGGGGCAATAGTTTGGACTCAGAGATAGAGGAAGCTGCTGGAGTCCTGAACTGCTGATTCAGACCCTTTCCTGTGTCTGTGCAGCGTTGTAATCTAATATGTAGGAGCCTAAACGAGATGAGTAGGATGTTTTTAATCCTCTTGCGGGAGGGACAGTATTTGGATACAAAACCCACCATCACAATGCTGCTAGACAGGTAGAGTGCAGCAGGGACTAACATCTGCAAACGTGATCAAGGAAAAACTGACAGCTGAACTAGGAGTAGTTTACAATACTAAATTTTTATAAATATTTCCTGAAATCCCAATATGTGCAACCTGAGTCCTTTTACAATCGGGAAATGCTAAATTACATTATTAAGGGGAGCTACAGGTAGACCATAATTTCTTGTCAAACTGAATATTACGTTTCTCCGCTGCAAGGAGAAGGTAGCAGGCAAATAAATAAACAAATGAAAAAGAAAAACCAACAACAAAACCCCCACCAGGGTATCCTATCCATTCTAATAGCTCTTCTCGCTAATATTCCCTTCTGTTTCTTACAGCGTTTGCCTTTACTTTGAACGACTTCCTGAGCTTTGGTGAACACGCTCGCTGCTCCCCTTGATGCAGGGAAGTGCAGCATCAAGGAAAAAAAGCAAAAAGCTCAGTTAGTGATACATTTTTATTGGGGAGATTATGGAAATGGCTGAGACTATTCCATATTTACGTTCTTTTAAGAATGATTGGTAGTTGTCTGAGGCAATCTAGGTTACAGAAAAGAATGCAGATGCAGTGCACTACAGAATTTGAATTTTGACAGGATCCAGTTCCCCTGTTTGGTGCTGTTGTTAAAAGAATGTGTGATATAGAAGCCTGAATGTAAAATGATAGCTGCCTCCTGTAAGATACTGCACAGGCACATTTATTTTCAAGCGTAGGAGTAAACTTATTTGAAATCAGTGAGGAGTAACTAGCATGTCTGGAATTAAACACTGATCTGAAAGCTTTGTTGTCTCAGAGTCTTTGTATTGAGGCTGGGCCTTAGCTGTAGAAGCCCAGGCTTATAATGAAGAGTGTCTGTTTTATCATTAGGACCATCCCTAGGGAGAGAAGTGCCATTGTTTGTTTATGTTCCAAGTAGTTCATATTTAGTATAATTAAATAATGGAAAATGTCACTTTAATGTAGGAGAAAGAAAACATCCAAGATTGATCTTCTTGGTGTCTCTACAGAACTCTATGGAAAAGTACAGATTCTCAGAATGGATATTTTCCATTTTTGATTACTGTTTCCAGTTAATATTGTTTGAAATGGAGATAAAAATTTCATTTTAGCCCATTGTAAAGATTTATTCATGTTGCAAGTTAATTAATACTTTTTTTTTCCTGAGGGAGGCAGGATACCATCCTTAAAATTGACATACTTACAGAGGTGCACGAGAATTCAGCATAGCAGCTGAGTGCTCAGTGTCTCTATCATTGTTTCAAATTTGCCTTTTATTTTCTCAAACAAATATTAATATTGAGTAACTATAATTGTTAGGATTTCCAGTCTGATCAGCAGGAGTAAATTTCAGCTTTTCCAGCTTATTGTTTGAGCCAGAAGCCAGTGATCACGTTGAGCTGAGCCCAGCCTGCGTCCTCGCTTTCCGCGGTGCTGAGGAAGACTGGCTTCTAATGGGAGGTTTATAATTATGGGAATTTTATGCATCTCTCTGCTGAGGTCTGTGTACCTACCAGAGGCAGAAGTTTCTGAGGAGTTTGCCTTCGACATTGCTACAAGAACGTAAATGCTTTCTTTATAGGATAGGCAGGCAACTTGCAGTATGAAAAGTGTAGTAATTATGTCACCATTAGAAGTCTTGTTGAGGCTGCGTAGTTGTCAAAACCTTTTCCGCTCTGCATTAACTTTAGAACTAATTCTGGGCTTGGAAAACAAATACAGAAAATGTTCCATTTTGAGACAAGTTTTTTAAACATTCTGATGTTGACTTTTTATAAAATTGTTCAGAACTCTAATCACTGAACAAGAAGAGAGTTTTTGAAGTTCTTGAAAGAGTTTCAATGTGCCTGATCTGTCTAGAAATAAGATGACATTAATAATTTCAGACATAATTTAACTACAAAAACATTAGATAATATTGAAAGTTGTTACAAATAGTAATTATATGTGAATAGAATATAAATACAGCTTTTATTAAGAAACTTGTATGATACACATACCATCTAATTATTTTATAATATGTATTAAGTCATTAGCCCTTGGTATGACACTTCACCTTGAAGTCACTGTAGCACAGTATTTTGTTAGGCTACTGTGCTTGTCAATGGAATACAGATAGCGAAAATTTTAAGGTTTTTGCTTATTTTACAAACTAGAGGAATAATTTAGAGTCATGGTTATGTAATGTGATATATGATCAGGAACCAGTCAAGGTCAATGAAACCGTCATAAGAATTGTGGATAATAAATAAGGGCCTCAGACTCCAGGTGGGATATACAAAATTATTCTATTTTACTTGACTAAAATTTTCAAAATTTAATTAATTGGGTGCCTTAATTTAGGATTCCCGTGATGAGCTCCATTAAAAAGGTGTTATGTTTCCAGAATATTAAGGGCATTATTTGAACAGAAACAGCAAATTTGAAGCAAGGCATCAGAAATTGTTCACTACCTTCAAAGATCCTTTTGCCATCTTCTACTTTTTAAAGCGCTAGACTTCCTTGAACATATCATTCCTAGGCTTTTGGTCAAGAGTACTTGCTTTGAAGTAGTTGATGGGCTGCAGATATTTTAAAAGGGCTCTTACAAATTTTTCTCCTCTGGCCTGTGATAGTTCCTCTACACTCCTGATGCAGGTATTATGGTGACTTAGCAATTCACTTATAATTTGCTATTAATATTATATTAATTTATATTCAGAAATTCAAATAAAAGTTGAAAGTAGGCAAATAGATGTAGTAAATTTCATTAATAATTTTTTTTTTAAACTTAAGGTTCAGATGCCAGAACCATGGAGCATTGCATTATAGTTTCAGTATTCATTTAAAAATAGTAAACTTTGTTTCGCTGTGATTACAGTGAATACTCTGAGAACACAAAGCATGATTCAAAAGAGAGAAGGGTTTTAAAATGCTATTTTTCAGATTTTTTAATAATTTAACTTCAAGTCAGTCTCAAAACACTTTGGACCTTTTCTCATGAGTTCGCACTCATGTGGGCTTATTTTGCAACTTTACAGTCTTAACTTTTGAGGTGTGTTCATTGTGGAAATGTCTAGTGTTTGAAGGAGTTCCTGTTGCAGTACTGCATAAGTGCTACTGGAAATGGGTTTTGGAGAGTTTCATTGCTGCATCCAACATTCTGCAAAGCCTGGGTAAAATTGATCCCAGTCTGTCTCAGATCCGTTATTGCTTCCCGTTGCGAAAACTGTAGGAGGGGCAGAGGCACAGGAGGAGAAGCTGATAGTTTATTGGTTTGCACTTGTCCCAAAGTTTCCTCATCAACCATAGAGTCAGAAACCCCCGTGATGCTGTTAGCATGGATATCTCACCTCAGATCCTTCCTTTGTGTACATACAGTGCAAAGCTTCCCAATTCCCAATATCAATGATATTGATTGGGTTTTTCTTTGGTTGGTTAAATAATACTTTATTTGCTTGTAAAGAGATCTAGAAATTAATGATTTTATAAAGGACTGGAGGAAACAGATAAATTCTGATATTCCTTCTCATATAATTATATTTTGAAGGTTAAATCTAACTTAAAAAACACTTTTCTGTATCTTAGAAGCTAACAAGTAACAGCTGTAATTTTTTCTTCAGCAGAATGAAATCATGGCTGGATTCCAGTGGCAGCAAGTTGATTTTTTCAAGTGGCTTTAAAAAGTGAATCTCCTAAGCAGAAGGGCCTTCAAAACATACCACTGATATAGATCTTTGTTAAAACTGTATAACTTTGATTAGCCTGTTATTTGTTTTTGTTTGGGCTTTTTCCATGTAAGTAGTTTTCTTCTTTTTTAATTCAAGGCTTTTCAGTATCAGAAAACATTAACAGACTTGCAGCTTAGAGAAATGCACATTTGTGGGTAAGACCCTAAAGTAAATGGTTTGAAACATTATTCAAAATAAGGAAAAGCTCAGTGGATCTTACAGCTGTTAAAGTTTTCTGTTAAGTATAAGGAGGAAGTCTAACGTGCCAAGCATTTAATTCATCAGAGGTGCATTTGAAGATTAATTAACCCAAATAATAAGTAATGGAGTAGGCAGCCCTCAAAGATTTTCTTTAGAGAGAATAAACACAGACTCTGACAGTACGGGAACAATGGATCTCTCTGAGGGCTCCAGCATCTGCATTTGCCATGGACACAGAGTGTGCACAGCTGGGTACTTGAGCAGAGATGTTTGGAGTGCTCCGTTACAGAACAGACATTCATGCAATAGAAACGTGCTGTCATCGTAAATGCCACCGTCTGTGGAGTAAGATAGAGACTGAGCAGTTGTCTTTCTTTGGAAGCTTGTCCTGGTAATTCTTGAAGACATTTTAGCAGGGAATCTGTGGTGTTCTTGAAGTTTCTGTTGTGTGAACAAATATGTTTCCGTAGTAGGCAGGCACAGTTTTCAGAATTCAATCCATGTATGATTAGACAAAAAAATTCAGTGCAGTTTCAGCAGGAGTTTCATATTGTAATTAAGATGTGTGGATATTATAGTTATGTTTTCAGGTAGAAATTTGCGGTTTAAAGCTGGCAATAAAATAACCCAAGGGGAAAAAACCATCTAAACCAAATTACTGTTATCAAGAGAACTTACACAAAGATGTTGGTGTGTGTCAGCATGCATGTGTAAAAACCCCCAAAAATCAGGCATCTGAAAACAAAATAGTGGTTTCATAGTTGCAGTAATTCAACAAAAAATGAAGGGCTTTATTTTTATAAATCAAATAAGAGATTTGAATGATTTGCTTTAATTTTCAAGTTTAGATGTTGTAACAGCTTCTCTCTAGCTGTCCCATGGGCTTGTTATTCTGACCACGGCATTGTGTAGACCTGGAAGTCTCACTAATCAAACAAGTGTGTTCAGCATGTGGTTATTGTATTTTGTATTTGGAATTGTGTATTTCAGGAGTTAATGTGGTCCACTATGCAGTGTCCTGTTTAGGTGATGCATATGTTTAGGACATCTCCACCTTTCTTTCTTTTTTTGCACAAACATTTATGTACATACTAAAGCCGTTAATTCTAAGTAAAAGAACCTTAAAAAGTCCTCTTTTGTGAGAGGAATCTTAATGGTTTTAGAGAGAAATACTGAACTGCTCTCCAAAGACTGGAGAAATGCAAAAAACCCCATATTATTTCTCATTTAAGCTAGTTTTTGAAATTTTCTATGGCTGCAGTTGAGAAATAATATGAAGCAAGTGTAAATCTGGACATGACGACTTTTATGTTTTTGGGTAATTCTTGGTAAGTGTATTTCCTGGAATACAGTTTTTCTCTTCCTAACGTGCCAGTCTGTCTAGGGACTATTTTGCATTTAAGATAGTCACCTCACAAATTCTAATACACTTTAGTTAATTGTTAACCCCACTTAGTTCTGCTCGTGAACGATTTCCAACAAGCTCACTGAAATATGGATTGCTTCCTCCAAATATTTTAGTTATGGACTCCCCCTAGGACTATGTGTAGATTATAATATGATGAAAGGCCTTATAAAGTGTAGTTGCTTAATATATTACCCCTATAACTTAAACAGATGCTATTAATGTCATCACTGTTCATTGTTACTCATTGCTAGAATAGCTGAAGCACCATCAGCACTCAAACTGGAAAAGGTCAAAAGCCAAACACTGCCAAGCTCCTGGTGATTTAACTGACAGCCATCAACATGTATCACAGGATCTGGGTTTCCACTGAAGCAATAGAGAAAAATATTCCTTTTAATTTTTCAGAAGTTAAATATATTTTTCTATAATGTATCTTTTTTTCTGATTCTATTCACTTTTGTACAAAAAAGATAACTGCAGTGTGTTTTTGACAAAATCTGCAAAAAGTTTGGACTTGGTGGGAGCTAAACTTCTACATACTTCTGGGCTTAGTTTGGCACTTAGTGATTGAGAACTGTCACTTGGGATGATATTTCTTACATGTATATCATGGTAATGTGTTTTCCTTTGTAAATTTTTTACTATAAACAAATAAAAGAATGTATTCTTTGTCTGATATGTGGCTCTTTTTGTTTGGCAGGGTAACTCCATCTTCCGAAAATCCCAATGGTGCTACCTGTAGTGTAAGTCAGGGAAAGCCCTCTTTAAGAAGAATAAAAGGGAGAATACACAGAAGCAAAAGTCTTGATAGCATTGATTTCTGTGAATTCACTGTAAGTACCATATCTTTTACATTTATCCTCTATGAAGTTAAGAGAATCTTGTTAATAAAGTAGTTTGCTTCTTGCATTGGGTTTACCTGTTTGTCAGATTAGCAAAGGTATTGTACTTAATGTTTTAATTGCCTTGCTACGCTGCCAAATATTAACAGCAGTGATGTCACTTGTATAATTAGTGACATACAACTATATTCTTGTTCTTCAGCAGTCATGAGATATAAATTTTTATGTCAAATTTTAATGTTGCCTGTGTAAGACTAAGAAATGGACTGAAATTGAGTAAATGTGAAAAGCAAAAAAAGGTTTCAAGTTGTATTTTTATATTGAGATTTCGGAAGTTGCGTTTGAAGTCAAACATTACTTTTTACAAAACCCACAAAACGATTTCTGTTGCATATGGCTATAATAAAGTGCTAGAAAAGGACATATATTTTTCTAAAATATGTGTATGCTTATAGCACTTGAAAGCTGGAATCACAGGCAATATGTTACTACAATTAGGCAGTACTGGTATATACCTTTTCTCTTCTCTTTGGTTAGGGGGTGGATGTGTTTGTGTTATAGTTTCTGAAACTTCAATGTGATCGTGGTGAAGAACTATGACAACCTCCCAACTAACTGGGGGGAATTTGGTCAAAACAAATTATATTGTGATAAACTAAAAGAATGTACTTTTTAAATACTGAAACATTGTCAAAGAATATGTTAAATTATAAATTGGTTATGAAATATGAGGATGAAAGAGCTAAAAAATATGTGCTGTCTTTAAAATGTAGAAATCAATAATGATGTGAAGATACTGTCTGGCATTGCGCGGTGCTAGAAACAATATCACTAAAATGTTCAGATGGGAATTGGGGAAACATCTTCAAGGCATAACAGTGGTTTGAGTGTGTTGTCTTTCAGTGGGATGTTTTTCACAGATGATGCCAGTACCATAATTGGTATTTTTTTCCTCAGGACAGCTTTGTTTCTAATTGCAAAGTCTCATAGCACTTTGGGACAAAGAGCTTGTTGTTTGCTGTTCAAGGAAGTAATGAACTTCCTAGCTAGGATTTGAGATGTGGTGTGTTTTATGGTGCCCAGATACTTCTGGATAGGGCCAGTCCTGCATGGCTGGGTGCCCTGGCTGGGGAACGTGTGAGGGAGCTGTGCTCAGGCTGTGCTGCCTCATTCCAGCTGCCTTTGGTGTGTCTGTGCTAACTGTTGTCACAGCACCGATACCACTGTAATCCTTGCTCTGCTGAAGGTTAGAAATTCCCCCAGGGAGCAAAATTTCCTTCTGCTATATGGGTCTTCATCTGTGTGGTCCTATTAAGGAGTTTTATCTAAATCTATCTCTACTCTTGGGGCCTTCAAAGAAAAAGAGATTATAGCCAACGGTAAAAAGAATTTCTTGCATGCCATAGAACCTTTGCAAAGAGATTTGAGACAGATAACAATGGGCCACTCTGTATCTGTAGCATACAAATGTGTAGAGTATGGACATGTATAAATTCATACATTAATAGCTAAGTATTGATAATTGGGATCAGGAAAGGAAGTTCACTTTTTCTGAGGTCGCATGTTAAAGGATGATAACAGGTTTGAATAGCTAAGCACACAAATCAGAGTTAAAACTATGGATTTTCTTGCTGCTACATAATTTAGAATCACGCTGAAACATTTCTTGATACTGTATAGCTGTGCTTTTATTGTTCTAAAATTGTGATTAAAAATAGATCTAAAGAAGTAATTGAGTAAATTAGTATGCCTAAATCTTTCAAGGGTGCTCTCAGAACTGAACATTTTTCATGTTAAGAGTCTTCGTCTAGTAAAAACACTCAAACACTGGCAGACAGAACAAAATTAAAAATAAAAATTAAAACACAAAGGCGCTTTTGAAAAATGTTCTCTTTACAACTATTTTATGCTGTAGTATATTCATTTTATGCACAGCAAAGATGAAAAGTTTCATATTTAAATGTGCGGATAACTTATATGTTGACAAAGTAATGTCAGCATCCAGTGAACTTTTGGTTTCATTCATTGTGTAATGAGAATGAGATCCATTACTAATTCTGAACGTTGCTGGATTTCACTTTAAAATAAGTGATGCCTATGTATATCCTAAACTAATCCTTTTTGTAAACCTTTTGTTCAAAGGTTTCACTCAGCAAATTCTTACCGAGGACAAGTCCTAACAGCAAAAAGACATAAAAAATAATTTACACTTTCTTTTCTCCAAGTGAAATGTGTCCCCAGTGGGGAAGTTCTGCATTTCAATGCAATATGCCCATACAAAAATTCAATACATGAAAATGCTATATTTACTATTTTGCTGTGACTTCACCTGAAGCTGGGGACGACCTGTGGGAGCTGGATTAAACTGGGAGGCTCATTAAAAAATGGGTTTATTCTTTGCAAGTGAATAACCAGTGAAGAACCAGTTTTTGCACGAGTAGCATTTCAGCGGAGGCCAGGGAGGAACTCCCCTGGGTGCCTTCAGAGGGTTGTCTGAGGGTGATGCTGCAAAGTCTGTTGTTTACCGCAGTTAGTAAAATATGAAGTTTGCGATATTAATGGCTTTTGGTTATACCTGTGGCTCTTAACATGGGTGATGTACCTGAGCGTGCAAGAGAGGTCCTTGCCTGTGAAACCTCACTATCCAATGGCCTGCTGCTGCAGTGGCCGATTGCAAGCCTCAGGTATTCGGATGTTGCTGCTCTGGGAGTGTTCAAGGCCAAGCTGGATGGGGTGCTGGGCAACCTGACCTAGTGGATGGCATCCCTGCGCATTGTGAGGCATTGCAACTAGATGACCTTTAAGGTCACTTCCAAACCAAGCCATTCTACCATTTGTGTGAGACTGTCAAAGCACACAGTTCACAGCTGGTGCATTGCATACCTGTCTTAACATCCCAAACCTGGCTCTCCTGTATTAAGCTCACAACACCCTTCCAGAAGGTCCAAGTTCTTCCTGATTACAAGTGGCGGCAGTCTGCAGGACTGCTGACAAAATGTCAGCTTTATTTCTTAGTGATACCTCTGCTGTCTTAAGGGATGATACTGGGGTTTGTAAGTGATGCCTATTTTTACTATTTTGCTAAGGCAGCAAGTGAGAAGATAAAGTGATGAAATTATGTTAAGCAACAGAGTGATAGCACAGCAACTCCCTTAAAATGTGTATCTGTTTTCAACTTTTTGCACCTTTTTTTTCTTTATCCTCTCCATGTATTAGTAGTACCGCTTAGTCAGATTAGCACCTGCTCACCCAAACTAAGTAAAATTTATTTTATTGCCCTTCAATTCTTCTTTAGTAGAACTTGAAGGAGTATCATTATGCTATGCTGTGCAGATATTAGCCCTTGAAAAACTCAGTTTTAGTGGTATGTTTAAAAAAAAACCCCTGTATTTTATGTTGAATATTGGTAAATGGTTGTTTTCAACCAGAAATGTTGCAGAACTCCTAGTCTATGTTGCAGAAAAAGGGAGAAAAAATAAAGGATAGAATCATCAGCTTTTGGAGGCACGTGTGGAATACCTTCCTACTACCTTGCAGATTGAGCTTGTTGTACTAATGTTCCATTGCATCCATATTTTAATCTTTATTATACTGAAACAAACCCGGGCTTTGTACAAGCTACCCCAGATAATAGTAGCACGTCTGATCCCAATTTGTTGACAGGGTTTTCGTTGTACTAGGCATTGTGCAAATATGAAGTGTTTACTCTCAAGGACCTTACAATCTATTTCTAATAATAGGTAAGATGTGACTAACCTTTGATTCTTCAGCTGCATATGGCTCTCAAGCTGTTCAAGTGCTGCACTGATGCTAGGGCTTCTGAAGGTCACGTTGGGATGCCAGGTGCATTTTGGGACTGCTCTGCTTGGTAGAGCACTGGGAGTTGTCCTCCTCACTTGTGTGTGAGCTGCCTTGGGAAGCTGTGTGACAGCTCGGAGGTGTATGAATGGATCCTGTGGTTGCTGACTGTACGGCAGATTTTGTACATGTCTCTCAGCACTACAAACACTGACCACCCCTACAATGTGTAGGTGCTGAGAAACCGTTCCCTTTTTTCCTTTGAGTCAGTGCTGATGTTTTCTGGGAATGACCAAAAGGGAGACTTTGAAAACTTTTATAAGGAGCTCTTATAATGAATTTTATATCTAAGATAACTTTTTTCATTTTTAGTTTTGTAACTCTTTGATTGGACTTGAGAAATTACTGAAATCAGCACCTTGAAAAGTGTATTTTTAGAGGAATACAGATTTAAGCCTTTCCTGCTAAAATCAGCCGTTGTGGACAAAGGAGCTTGTCTTGGAAATCAGAGCACTGCAGTTATTTCCAATATGAACAAGTCCAGTGCTGGAGGCAGCTGGTGGTAGTGTACTCTGACTGAACATGCACACAGCTAGGTTCAGTTAACCCGCAGCTGGAGCAAAGCAGAAAATCTCCAGTGTGCTTCACTTGCATAGGAGTTAAAATCCAAGGGATAATTTTGCAAAATGTTATAGCAATGCAGTATTTTTTTTCCACTTTTCCATTCCTTTCTAGTCATTCCCTTTTCAGGTGCATTGTTTTGTCTCTTCTTGCCATATACTGCCAATGAAGTGATGTTGGCTAGAATTGCTGTGCACTAATGCTTTAGAGGTCCTGATGTCAGCATGCAAAGCACAGGAGTAACACAGTAGGGTAGGAGATTATACAAAAGAGGAGAAAAGAAAGACAATTAAGTAAAAAGAGCAGTCTGAATAAAGCACTGTGGAATGCATGACAAAATGGAAGAGACAACAAAGGAAGAGATAATCAGACAGTGAGACTTAACTAAAGCGGGATTGCCTCCTTTAGATAGGCACATGTTCACCTAGAACAGTGATTTTAATGCACTGTAGTAAGTGTTATGCCTTTGAACGGGTGTGATACCGTGTATGATTTCTTGCAGAGGAGCTGCAGAAGCTCGGTATTTCTCTGTGTGCTTGCCTGCTCTCATTAGCAGGATGGAGTGATTGACCTCGCTTGCTCTGTGGGGGTGTGTGCCTGGCATGATCTGAGTACAGGGAGGTGCGTGTGCGCCGGAGTGCTCGGGGAGCCGCTCCCAGTGAGTGGCTGTGTCATTGTGCTGCTGCTGCTCTTACCAGCAGTTTCACGTGCTTTATAATTTCTAATGAAGTTTCAAGGCTCTTTAGAGGCTTTAGTGATTAACTTGAATGGATGTTTGTGATGACATCCTTATTTCACTTCCCCAATCTCCTTGGTAGCTTTTTATAGCATACAGCAGGCTTAGACTCAGTTTGTTGTTGGAGATGCCCTTACCAGTATGTTGGGTAACTGTTGCTGGGAGTAGCCCCACTTCCCTAGTGAAAAATGTAGGGATCAAAACATAGTACTGCGCTGTACTGGTTAACTTGTCATGGAGCATATTGCTGAGCAAGGCAGTCTAGTCTGTACTGAAGCACAGATTTATTGCAGTTTTTAATTTAATTTCATCTAGTCTAAACTCATCCTCCCTTTGAATCATCTTACAAATGACTTCTGAGGTGGTAGATATTATTCTGTAGTTTTATTTTGTTTGGTTTTTTTTTAAATAAAATTCTTCTGTTTTTATACTTCCATTTGTCTTGGCTTGCCTGCTGAGTATTTTAATTTTAATATGTGTCTGTAAAACTAGTAAAATGAGAACTGAACAATAGCAGAAATAATATGTATCAGACTCAATTTCTTACGATGGAGACATAAGAGCGCTCATGTTCTTTAAAAAGTCCTGCAGGTATTTTGATTGTCTCTGTAGATGTGGAAGGAAGAACTCATTAGCACAGCTGGAGTCTTGTGGATGCCCTTAATTTGTTACTGTTCAGAGAAGTGTGGCTGTTATGCAGCTGTTTCCGAGATTTAAGTCCTCTCTGGTAGCTTAGACTTGCTTCATAATATTGTTGTTGTACTGTAACCCATTTATTACAATAATTTAATCTATTGATGGTGTATGAACACAGTACTGACTTTATACAGTAGTGCCAGTTTTGGCCAGTTTATTTTACCTAAGATAGTTTAAATAATTTAAAAAAGAGGAATATTTAAGCAGTTAACACATTTAACAGTTAATGAAATGAAAATACTTTACATCTTACATATGTATTTTTATTGGTCAAGTATATAGAAAAAAAGCAGAAAACCATGTTCCCAGTTTTAATACACATCGTTAATAGTTTTAACTCAGAGGAGAAAGAATTTAATTGGAACAGCTTTGGAAATATAATACTGATGGAAAGAGGAGAAAAAACTGCAGGCTTTTGATCCAAGATTACAACTCCTCTGGGAAAGAGGAGTATATTTTCAGCATTGTTTATTCTATCATTTTGCTTTTTATTTAAAAACAAATCCAAAGTTTTATGTAAGAGCTATTCTAAATGTCAAGGCAAATTTTTAAGTCTCAAGCATAATACTGGGTGAAGCTTATGCAGCCTTAAGATTAACCTAAGGAAGTTAACCATAAATGAACAAGTAATTTAATTTGCTAAATTCTGATTTTTGATTGGCCTTGATTTGTGTTTCTGAATTGATTCAGACTGATTGATTTATGTTTCTCAACAAATTCAGTGCTCCAGTTTAAGTCTACCAAGAATGTTACCTTCATAATAGACATTATACTGATGATTGTGTTTGCATTTAATTTTAATTATAAATATATTTTTGAGTGAGTGCATATTTCAGGTTATTTTTATTTCTTCTCAGAATGGCATTATGAATTTGGGCAGATGGAGCTGTATTGAAATACTCTTTGGCGTTTGTTAGAGTAATACCTGCTTGATTACTCCACCATAATTATACTTGGCTGATGATTGTGACTTGTCAGGTCCATCATCTCTTAAAATGTCGAAAGATATGTAGGCCATGGTAGTTTGCCTTTAGATTATGTAATATCAGATCCTCTCTGTGTGGTGGTGTAGGATGCTGGTGTCATGTATTTAGTCTCAATAATACAGCGCTCACCTGCCAGTGAGCTGCAGCCCCAGGCAGAATCTGGGTCCAATGGTTTGTCCTTCAGCACGCTCAGAGACACAGGGAAGCAGAGAGGTGATTGGGAATGACCACTGTCTGCTGCTGAGATACTTCTGAGCCCCCTTGAATGTCTCAGTTTCTGAACTGAACTCTGTGTGGAGCCACATGATGATCAATGTTGTATTAAAGTAAATGGATGGGATGACTCAGGGAAAAGAGTAACACTCATAGAAATGTAAGCTTCTCTAGGTCAAATCTAATGTATTTTTTTTCTGAAAAATCAAGGTTTCTTATTGTAGATTAGATACCTTAATGTTTTGTTAGGCATTAGATACTTGTGTAGTAAATAATTGTTTCTGTCCAAAAGAATTTTATGTGAGTGAATCTAAACTGGCTTTGAGTCCAAGTGCATTTATCTTTCATGCCAAAAATTCTTCCCAGATTTATTTCTAGAGTAGAAGTTAAGATTGTATTGCTTAATCTATTTTCCTGTTATTGATAGATTTTATTTGTTTGACCTTTCTCCACTGTTGTGCTCAAAAAGAGGCAGACTTTTTATATATGAGAAAGCAAAGACTGCAACAATTTCTATTGCAGGCTCTCAGCCTTGTGCTTAAAAATAGTAAATAACAGAAGTGTCAGTATGAGTGGCTTTTCAAATATATCACTAGAATGTATATGCTAGCAGCATGTCTGTTTTAATATTTTTATTAGGTTGCTGGAGGTTTTTTTGGTTTAGGTTTGTTGGATGTTTGGGGTTTTTTGGCTTTTGCTGATTTTTTTGCCTTACCAGAACTGTTTCCCCTTGGAAACTGGAGTTTGGGTGATTAATTCTAATGGATTTTAAAATTTGATTTTTATTATTAAGCAAAATATGTTGGTTTTGTTTGCAAAAGCTGCTGGAAATTTTCTGTCATTAAATACTTGTCTATGTGTGGGCACCACTGGCATGTCTGCAAAGATATAATAATTTCATGGAAATAATAATGATCCTATAATGCAAGTACAGTCAGTGTCAGTGTGCAGTCTTTGGTAGGGACAGAAATTTTTCTTGCTGCTTTTTCTAGCAAAAGAAATTGAAATGTTTCCTTTGACCTTCAGACACTTCCTTTCTGTTACTGTCTCAGAAACAGGATTCCTTGATGCATGCCTGGCAACACTACAGAAGGTTAAGGATGGGAATATTAGTATTCCACATGCACTTAAACTTGTTTGTGCACTGAAATGAACGGAAGAATATTTTCTTCCTGAAATAGGGGAATTGATCTACATGAAGAATCAGAGTATCTTCATAACTTATGCACAAAGACAATAGCCACAGTTAAAATGAAGGCCTTTAGGTTTTCAAGAGATTTTAAGCCTCAAGCCTTTCACTAAGTGGGATTCTCTTAAAGTGCCCATCCATTGGTGTTCTCACCAAGGAGGACTTCAGTCTGACAGGTCAGCTTGGTATGGAGGGGCTTCAGGAGTATTCCAGAGGAACAGGTACTGAAATATATGGAAGTGATGCAGGCAGAGTGTCTGCAAGTGTTGCAGTAATACTCAGCTTTATTTCGATAAGCCCGAAGGTGCACTTGACCAAACACTAAAGACACTGAGAGTGGGCTGGGCAAGATCTCGAAATACATTTGGTGTCCTTAGAAGGTGTTTCGAATGTTTTGTTTTTTTTTTCCTTTCAAGTTTTAAGTTTTTTAAGTTACAATAGAAGAACTATTAATCAAAGTATTCCATAGCCGTTACTCAGATACTTCAGTCAGGATAGCTACTGGAACACTTCAAAGTAGGATTTCACAGCACTGTGTTATATTTCTTTCCTCATGCTTTGGAAGAAGGTCTTTTTTAGTTACACAAAGGGATGAGAAGATAGTGTGAGTGCCTGAGCAGCTGCAGAATTCCTCTTTTTAAAGTCAGCCATGCTCAAGTTTATCTGTCACTATCCAGATGCGGATGTGCATATCTGCCTATATAAATTATATAAAAATATAAATATACATGTGGATGTACACACATGCATGCACTTTGCATTTAATATAAAAAATATTACTGGTTAGGGTCACTTTTTGTCAGCATGATTGCTACATAAATTTTAGAGTCTTGTTGCCTAAACTCTGCCTGTCACATTGTACCATCTCTGCCAGTAGCAAACATCTCCAAGGGCAGGGCCTGACCCTACACAGTCAGTCCTTCAACAGCAGTTGTAAAATGTCATCGTCACCCTGTCAAGGTCTGCTTTTACCAACTTTTTTTCCCTCTGCTCTCTAGAAGCCCCTGTGGGCGTTCAGTAACGTGTCATTTATCACTCAAGTAAAATACTGCATTTTTGAATAGTCTTCACCATCCCAAAGAATTCTCCATCCAGTCCTTTTCCCATCTTTGTTGTCCAAATGGCTGGGGAGTGTGCCCAGGCAGGGAACAAAGGAATTTGCCTTTAGCAGATGGCTTATTTTAAGAGGATGCGCCAGTACTAATGTAGAACTGACAGGATACTCTCAGCAGTAAAAAAAATAAAATTGAAATATGGGCTGTAGCATAAGGTTTTGCTGCAGTCACTGGAAAAATATTAACTGAAAATGTTGTTCAAATAATGGAAACGTAATTGCATGCTCTGAAAGTTGAAAATTAAGTACATTGCACCCAACACCCAAGTCTTCAACCTAAATGCAGAATAAAATAAGAAAGATTGATTGTGAGCACCTTGGAATTCAGACTGCATGAATTTGCAAAAACGTCATAGCAAACTTCTAGGAGAATGTTGGGTTTTTTTAGTCCAAAGAAATTTATTTTTGAAGTCTGGGTCTGTGAATGGAAAACAAATTGTTTATAAGCTGTGCTTAAACTGAAAAAGGGTTAGACTGCGTTAATGGAATAGGGCAGGTAGCGTGGGCTGGCTCTGGCTCATCGTTCTTGCAGCAATAGAGACACTTCCAGTTTGCAGAGATTCTGGTTTCTTTTGGCACAGATGTCCTTTTTGTCCTCTGGCACAGTTTTCCTTGATTTTTCAAAGAAATATTGGATGTTTGTTACTCATCTATATCTAAGAAGAGCAGCTTGCTTCTCCCACTGGTATAATCTGCCTTTGCTTATTGCTCTGCAGTATTCTGTGAGGGAGCATACAGGACTGGATAACCTCTACAGAGCAGCTGCCTTTGGATATTTGGCACTGTTATTAGCAATATACTATTGGGATCACAGGCTCCCGTAATAAATTTAGCAATCTTGGCTGCACTATCATTATACTTATCTAGCACCCCTCAGAGGTAGAGGATTTGAAAAACACATACTCTATTCTCACCGTGGTGAATACCACTGCATGAATAGAAAGGAAGCAAGTAATAGCGTTTGTATTTTTATGAAGATTTGACATTTAACTTTTGGCTGACATCTCCAGCTGTATAATGTATTGCCTTTCATTGCCCTTGAGGACAGCCCAAGGAAAGGGGGCTGAAAGGCTGGTAATGACAAAGAAGGGGAAAAATCAGCAAGGAGAAGATCTGCTCTTGGAGCTGCTCAAATGTTCAGAAACCAGAAAGTGCTTTCTCAACCTACTTGGAAAGAAAGTTAGCAATATACAGTACTNACAGTGTGGCATGGAGACTGTACAGCATAGCCCAACTACAAACACAGCTCTTGTCTTCCCCCCTTTTAGGAAGGCAGCATGTCTTATAATATTATTATATTATTTTAATATTATAATTATTTACTTGAATCTGATAAAGTAGAATAATATGATTGCCAGTCAAAGCTGCACATCAAAGTTGGATGCTGCCTGAGTGCTCAGGCAACGCTCAGCTGGCCTTTGTTAGGCATGTTTTTTACGTGTGGACTGTTAAACACAGCTTTGTGAAATCATGATTCATTTACTGTCGTGAGATAGAGATGTGAGCTCCCAAATGAAGATTCTCAACAGCTGCTGGAAAGCTTTTCACAATTTATAATTGGATATGCAGTCTATATTATTTCATTCTTAAAAATGTGATTCCTGTGAAACTTGGTTGACCGAATTAACCAAGTTTGCCTTTCTTGGTTGTCTACGAGTGCTTGCATAATCAGAGAGCTACGTGGCTTTTCCTTTCTCTACCTTCAAGGTAGGGCAGGGATGGCCTAAATCAGGTGTTTTCATATTGCACCACTTAACTAAAAGGTGTTTGCAGTAACTGGATGTGGTATTTCCTCTACGTTCACTCGCAACAGTTTTGGGCAATAGAACAAAATAGCCTTGGGTACCTGGATGATTACCACAGAATCCAGTACTCGCTGGGCAGTAATAACCCAGGGATGCAAGCACACAGAACTGGCCTGCCTTCATTTCTCCAGTTCACAGCAATTCTTGTGAATGTTTGCAGGCCAGCTAGAGTGAGTTCAGACACATGCCCAGAAACGTGATGCATTAATCTGAAAGTTCTGCAGCCAATACTTTATAATCTCATATTTTCATTATTAATCTCTAAAATATCTGCTTCATGGATTCAGATGTCCTGCTGTGCATTCTGTGAGGGCATTTTAGGGCTTTAAGATGGGTCCATGAAGAAATACAATTTAGGATGGAAAACAGACAATTTTTAAGAACAAGTGCAAAACCAGGAAGATAATGGATGAGTCAGGAGGATTTGTTGGACTTGATCCCAGCCACCTACAATTTCCTGACAGGAGCTTCATTTTTTCTTCTACCACTGCAAACTTTTCTGTTTAAGGTGGTACTTAGAATGGTGCCTGTGAGTACTGGAGTGCTCACAGAAGTGATAAGGCACAATTTGCAGCGTTATGCATCTTCTGCTGATACTGTCTTGTGGAAATGTACCTCTGTGGGCAGCAATTGCAAGCGTAAAGTATCAGGCAAAGTATTATAAGGAACTCTCTGCCAGCATAAGTCTTTCTTACAAACTTTCTGATTCTGCTGATAATCTAGGCTTTTCTATATAGGATTGTGTTCCTTTCAGACTATACCTTCAAAAAGCATCTTTAATAAATTGATGGGGCTAACACACTATATGGGCTTGGTATGAGGCATTAGGTGTCCTTGATGAGATCATACTTCAAGACTTCTAGCAAAACCAGCTGAAGATCTGAAGTTATATTTTTCCCATTAATGGTCTTCCTTACTCAGGGTTTACAGTGGCTTTTACATTAATGTTGGCACAGTTTGTCTTCTCTTGTTTTCATCTTCAGCTTTTGTGGTGATTATTATTCATATTACAGTAGTACTTAGAGCACCCTGTTAGCGTCAGAGTCCTACTGTATGAGATGAACTACAAACACAGAAGAAAACTCAGTTCTCTGAGCATCAAATGTGTTAAGAACTCACTAGTACAGATTAAGTGGAATTAAAAAGGTATAGATGGCTTATCACCACAGTGATAGTTCCCCAAAATTTACCTCAGGGCACTGCATGAAACGCTTAAATGTTTGCCTCTTCTGCCTTTTCACTTTGATACACTAAATATTTGGGAAATTGAGGAGAATTTGCCCTGAAATCACTTTTTGTCAGGATCTGTAGTTCCTCTGTGTTAAAACAGACACCCATACTGCCCTTTCTGCGACTGCTCTAATTAAAAGTGAAGACCTTGTATAAGGATATTAGAATGGAGTTTGTTGAAATCAGGTATTTTGGCAGACCAGAATCAATGAGCAGGATAAATATGGGATTGAACAAAACAAACATGCTGGAGGGGAACACGTGGAAGGAAACTCAACCAGTGTGTTTTCACCCAAAGGACATAGTCTGAAATGTTTGTTTAAAGGTCGAATGTTCTTAGTAGAAATATCATTGAGTAAACACCTCAAGTGAAACAAACTACATTTGAGAGGAAGAGGACTGAGGTGTAGATCTTTTTAAAAATATTTGCCCTTTGAAAGGAAAAGAATCAGAGAATATCGATTGTCATAGTTGTGCTTATGGTTCATAATGTGATATTAGAGGATAAAGCAATATATTTTAACACTATTATGGGAATCCTAAGTCTCAGAAAACACTGTGTTCACTTGTAATGGTACAGGGAAAGCAGAAATTTCAGCAGAACATATGAAAATAAAAGTGACTTCCTCTTTCATGCAGCTGCTTCTGTTTTCTGGAGTGCAGAGAAGTATTTTCAGATAGTTCCTTGCTGACAAGGAACGAGATGAGAAGAATGAGTCCTGTTAATTATTAGTTTTTAAGCTCCCTGACTAATGAATGAGACTGATTTTGGTAGTGCCAAATCATTTTAGGGTGACACCTAATTAAAGATAATTGCATCTGAGCATTACCTGTGGAGATGCTCAAAATTAATAAGAATTTTCATCTTAGCAACTGTTGTTATTAGATATACTTATGAAGCTGTGGGTGTAGGAAATCATTCTTCTGCAAGAAAAGTGTCTGAGACCTTTCTGGTTGAAGAGGAGCATAGAGGAAAATACCAGTAGGTATGTTGGAAATCCACCACAGTATAACTGGCATTGAGAGAAATGTGATTTGTAAACTAGCTTGTAGGCTAAACTCAGAAGTGGGCAGCAATTACCTTGCTGCTTACAGCTAGAGGCCTGAAGAAATAAAAAAAATTCAGAGCCTCTGGTCTAGTCAAGATTTCTTTGTGTGCCATATTTGATGCAGATAAATTAGACAATTTCTAGTTTTAACTATACCATATACAAAAAAAAAGATAAAATGAATGCAGAGATGCATGCCTAATTGAAGGGTCTTTGAACCGAATGGGTTGGAATATATCAAAATCTTCCCCTCAGTTAACACAATGCATTTTCATGGTCATTTTGGAAAAACACCAGTAGGGTGCATAGTTGGGCTTCACAGTGATATGGCCTTGCCATTTACTGTAGCTTTAGCCCAACCTTTTTAATGTAATGTGGTGTGGGTTTTTTAAGTTGTTCTTCCTGGGGAAGATTTTCATTGATCTTCCCTCCCTTGTAGCTGTGGGAACAGCTTTAGAACTTGGTTATAGTATATACCAAAAGCTCAAATGAGAAAGGACAAAGAAAGTGTCAGACCTGAAAAAAAAAGTGAAAGAAACTCAAGCGCTCGGCCCTTATGCCTTTTAAGTCACTTATGACTCACAGTTTTGACTGACTGAACTTGGCAGCATTTGTGGTATTTTGGGTATATTTGTGGAAGCCCACAATAGTGGGTTTTGTCATCCTTTGTATTCAATAATTCAACACAGATTCTAGTCTTTTAAATTGTTGGGAGTCCTTTGAGATCTTTTCAGGAGTGAGAGTTAGCTTTGAATTACTTGAAAAGTATTATTAAATAGATTATGTAAAGAAAGTGTGATCTCCTTTGGAGGTTTTCTATCCTTTAATAAGGGGCAGAAAGCCTGGGAGCAGGGCCAGAAGTAAGAAGTTGGCAGGGACTGTGCCTCCTATAGAAAAGGGAAGGGAATTTGGAGTCTAAACCTGAGCAGACAAGGAGGTGGAGGAGAATAAGCCAAAAGCAGGGTATGCAGCTTTGAGGAGCAGGGGCAGAAGCAGTGGGAAGCAAGGCGTACAGTCAGCAGCCGTTTGACCAAACCAGACTGTACCTTCTCCTGCGCAGCTGGAGCCAGCCTGCATGTGGTCTCCGAGCCGCAGTTCCGTGCCCTTGTCCCGTCCTCGGGGACAGCTCTCCGCAGAGCCGTGTCCCACATCGGCATCCCACTCCTGGCCCTCGCTAGCAGGGCCCCTGGGGCACGGTGGCACCGCTCAGCCCCACAGCTGCCAACCTTGGGGCTGGCAAGAGCCTGTTGCAAGCCTCTCATGCACCCTCTGCGCTGCTCGGGGTCCCTTACATAACACAGCACTGGAAGAAATTAAGGATTTCAGCCTTGTTTTGAGTGAAGAAGACTCAGCTAATCTAGCTGCTAGGAGGAGTCAGCAGAAAAAACTAAGGATGCTCAAGATTTAAGTGTTTAGTATGAGGGTGAATCAGCTGCAAACTTGGCAGGGTCCAAGTACTGAACCCCAATAAACTGTGTTTTTATTAAATTAGAGTAAATTGCAGAAATTGAATGTTTGACAAATATTTTCAAGAAATTATTCTGACACTTGAAGGAGGGAGCACCATATAAGCCTGCTTTCCGTTCTTTGATTAAACTGCTTAAAATACATTTGAATAAGGTATATTAGTCTTTAAAGAAGATATTAAAGTACTATGCAGTAATATTGTCTTATGTCAAAGATTCTTTATGAAATCAAATTGTGTCAATAAAAAATCTTCAGTCATTTTTTAGCCTCTCAGAGCTCAGATAGTTCACAATTTGAAAAGCAGTGTTGAAAGGATGTTACAGATTATGTAGTATAAACTCGGGTAGACTTTCTCAAAGTTGTTTATGTTTGATACAAAAAACAGGCACTGACATTTAGCTAAAGCTGTTTTAATATTGGCAGAACGGTACCACAAGTAATAGAGCTGCAGTATTTTCAAGTGCAGAAGGTGATTTGTCCTGGACCAGTCTCTTAATACAAAGGTGCAGATTTTAAACACAATGAACAATTTTCTTCTTTTTGATTTTTTTTTTTTTTGTTTTACTCTGTAAATATGCTAGATTAATTTTGAGTAAAAAGTTACTTCATGCCCCATAGGGACAGTTCTCTGACTTGCTCACTTGCACTTTGCTTGGCTATGATTTTCAGTATATATAATTAATCAAACTAACAAACTTACTAAATAAGTAAATAATATCGTATTGTAATCCAGCTCTCTTGACTTTGCTTTTTGAACCTTTTGGATCTTTGAATATTTTTTTTTTTCTTCAAAAGGCATGTAGGAAAGTCCTGTAACTGCTTTTGTAGAGCCACCCCAAGCTTACTGTCCATCTGTCCTTCTAAGGACCACCAGTGTCACTGTCTGTGAGGGGTGATGTCAAGTGGGTTACAGAGCACATCACATCCACTGTTGCTTTTGCAGCAGTTGAGACACACCCTGTGCTACTACAGGAGTGGTGCATAGTGGTTTATACACCAGACTACCCTTCTTTCTTCTTTCCTTCCTTTCTTTTAACCATTCCACATTTCCATACTAATTTTGTTTCACTTTAGTGACAAGAGAAACTTCAGAACTTGTGATAATTCCTTCATGGTGCAGCTCTGACAACACCATCATTTTGTAATTGTGTGTAGGCTAAATGTAGAAGTGAGGTAAAGGGTATTCCCATCTCAGTTTGAATGCAAGGAAGAAATGAAATTTTAAGCAGGGAAAGCAACTAGATTTGATGAGACAAATAGTATCTTAGCTGATACCACCTGTAACTTTGCAGACATACGTGCCTGTGGAAGATATTAAACAAGGTATACCTCACAAATATAGATTAATGCTGAACCTTAAAGTTTTTGAAGAGAATGTTTTACCACAAATGAATGGCTATGTGCTTGTTAGGAAATTTATTGTATCACAAACAGTCTACTCACAGAAAAGAGGTAGGGTCTGAGAACCTAATATAGTTTGTTAGTATATAGTCAAGCATTTTTCTTAAAAAAGTATTAATATTTCCATGGGAAAGCCTACTGGAGTTTTCTTAGCAAGGGCCACTTGCTTTTCTTCTCTCATATTGCTGCATTTTCTCCCATTCTCCAAATCTTGTGCTAATTAGCCTCCTACCTGCTTTTTCCCGATGCCAGTTCTGACTGTCTCACACCATGTTCAGTGCTTGAATCCCCTTCCTTCTGTCTTATGCTGGCTGAGATCCATCTCTCTGCATGCTAAATATGTTAATTAATTTTCTCATACGCTGGACTGATATATAAACTTGTTTTCTTTAATCACACATATTGATAGCATAGCTTCTTACAGAATACATGTACTTTCATATATGTTCTGCAATAGCATAGGAAAATTAACTTAAGAGGCCATATCTTCAAATATATGCTTCTCCATAATCCCTAGAAACTGAAAGTATCAGTCAGCCAGAAATGCCTCCTGCAGCAGTCCCTCTCTGGTTGCATCTCTGCTTCCCCTGTCCATTTTCAATGCAGTCATGATTTTCTCTTTGAAAATGTGCAGGGAAGGGAAAGCTACAATAGCAGTGAGCAGTGGGATGGTATTGTGAGGCAGAACTGCTCTGCTGCAAAGTACATTGCAGTACAGAACAGTGGAAGGGATTTGTACAATTTGTACAGAATTGGCATTTGGGTTACATGGTCTGTGATGGATCGTTAGCAAATGACCACTTTGTCCCTAAGGAAAGCCCCGGTCTCTCCTGTTAAATGCTCCATTTATGTAGTCTTGATGTCACTGAGGGTAGCAAATGATAACACACAGTGATTACACTGGTGCAGCTTCCTGTCTGCGAGAATGGCAAGAACCAGCTGCTGGAGATGTTTCAAGTAAGCATGGGTAGAAAAATCTTCCCCCTAAATAACACTGTGTTGCTTTTATTTCAGTGAAAATTAGGTTAGGCCTTAATCCAAAGTTTTAACATCTTTTTCAAAACTGTTGACAGTGCTTATATATTCTTGAAATGTATACACACAGAAGAGGTGAAGTTTCTGCCCTGAACACTTCTCTGGCAATGAATTCTGTAGTTTAATCAAATTAAAAAGTCTTGTTCTTTTTATGATATTTTTTTAATTGGCTTTAGGAAGTTCAGATGTTAATTTGTTAAATCTTCTTTCTGGTAATCTGAGACAAAAATCTAATCTTTATCCAACATACCAGTTTGCCCAGTTGCAGTTCTTTTCTTATTTAGAAGAGATTTTTCTATGCAATTTTGTATCTTTCCTCTGCAGTTCCCTTTTTAGAAGCAATGACTCATAAACATAGAGTTGAGGTGAAGACCTATTATTTATTCCTTGAGGAAATTATAGTGTTTTCAGTGCTAATCTTCATTCAGCTCCTCAACTATTTTAACACTTTGTTACCCTTTTTTGGTAGAAAGATCAGATGTTTCTGCTGAGCTTTCTGCCATTAAATCAATTGTCTCAAAATCTTTTGGGTTGACAGAATTAATTTACAACTGTCATGCTAAAACTTTGCTTTGTTTGGTATTTTTGAACATTAAGTTTTATTAGTCTTTATGTTGCCTATTCAGCTTGACTATTTAGGATTTCAGAAGCTTTCATAGCATTTTTTGGTTATGACTTGACTGTTGTTTTATGTCACCTGCATATATCTTTTATTTTTCTACAGATTACTATTCCTAGGAGATTCAGTCAGAATTATGGGGTAATTCATTGCCATAGTAAATATAAACTGTTTATTTTTCATTCTTCACTTTATGTCCAGATTTTGACTCAATATGATATTTCTGTATTGGGCCAAAATATGCCTTCCACATTAAGGGTGAGTTTTGAACAAGAGATCTAAAACCTATGCTACCTTAGCACAAGAGAATAATTCTGTGAAAAGCACAGGTTTCATAAAACTTTATTATCTTGGCTAGCCTCAAGTTTTTTCGTGTTTTAAAGAACTTCATTGTGTATTTATTCAATGTGCCAAGGAAAAATATATTGCAATATTTCTTATTTCCTAGCAAACAGGAAACCTGTAACCCGCTGCATGCTTTTTACAGGCGTGGGGACATCCAGAACCAAAGTGAGGCATCTTGCTGGATAAGGACCTTTCACGATCTCCTTGGCTTTATTTCTGCTGCTCTACCACTCGCTTCCTTGTTTCAACAGAAAGGAAGCTGCTAATAATAATATAAATACAGAGTGAAATAAAAAAATACTTTAATTTATTAATTTTAAAAAATACATTAATTAAAATAATACATTAAAATAGTAATTGAATGGAAATCCTTTAGTTCAATTTTGTCAATGCCTACTTCTAATCTTACTTTGCTATTTTTGTCTTTTTATTGCCATATAGTGTTCAGACCTCATTAGTGCTATCTTGCTTCACTTTTAAAAGCTTTTCTTTAAATCCATTAATACTCTAAATGAGATTGCTCTTTTCTGGTGTCCAAGAGTCAGGAGGGAATGCTCTGAAGTGGATTGTTACAATTTAAAAATTGGAGTATTGCTCCCACTAACACCAGTTAGAATACTTGGTAATCACACCCCCCTGACAGATGGGAACAAAGGTGTCTGATGAAAAGATCTGACACAGAGGTTAGAGAGCAGAGAATTTGGCTTTTATGCATCCTCCCTTTTTTGTCGTTGTCCTTTGGAATGTGCTTTAGTGGAGGCTTCTTCTGGGGCATTTTCAGTAGGGCACCTGGATGGCTGCTGGGTTTGCAGATTGCACAGGGTGTGCCACATCTGCAGGCAGAGCTCAGCGAGTACCCTCTGGTTTGGTGGGAGGTGTGGTATAGGCACAGTTCAGCTTCTCTCTCTGAGCACCTTCACAGGTTTGCTGGTGCTTTCAAGTCCATCTAGCTTGAAACCTCTATTTATTCTGAGTGTATCTTTGATACAGTTATGAAACCAATAGGAAGATGGTCAGTTATTGTTCTAAACAGCTGGATTACAGGAAATCCTTGAAACACCATACATTTTTAAAGACTGCTATTTTATTTGTGCCAGTTGTCTCTGCTTTCACCAGCTTTTACAATGTGACAAGCAGCAGACGGTAGGATGGGAAAGGCCAGGGAATTTGGAATCACAAAGCTGCTGACTTGCAGTTACTGTTTACCAGCAGGAAGGGGCTTATCTCATTACTTTTCCCTTGGGATCTAAGCCAGCCCACACACATACCAGAATATTTAAATATGTATAGAAACTATTTTCAAACTCTTTTGAACCAAGTTTTCCTTCACCTCATCGGGCTTCATTTCTGTGTCTTGGCCAATGGTTCCTATTTTGAACTTTTGTAATTCCTTTATTAATATTTCTTTAGGAAAAATTTAAAAACCTGCCGACTCAAGGAATTTTGTCAGTTTTATGAGTATATTGTCTTTAAATGTCAAATTATGTTGCAGATAAATTATTTTTAGGATCAATTCAAGGACTAAGTTCACATTGTATTCTGGAATGCATCAGAATGCTGTATAGCACAAGTCATGAAGAAACCTGCAGACTATCTTTGGGAAAAATATTTATAATTTCTCTTATTCTGAAGTGTAGATCTGAGAGTGCTTTAAATGAAATCTAAGCTGTTAAAGAAAGAAAACCAGTGACCTAGAACCAGAGTAAATTCTGTGAAAAAATAATTTAGAGGAATTTCTGAATATTCTCTGGAAAATTTATAACCCCTCTCTTTTACCTCCATAGAATCTAAGATTCCTGAAAACACTAGTGATTTCACCAAGTAGATGTACTTATCTTGGCTTTTGAGACAAATCTGCTGCCTATAAATTGACAGTTATGCAGCTGACTGGTGAAATTAATTTGACTAATTCCTTGTTATAAAGAGTTGAAGGTAATAAATCAGTTTGGAAAAGAAGCCTGCTCAGGGTTAAGCATGCAGGTAACTTATTGAAGGATGAGGTGCCATCACAGATTAAATACCATTTTAGCTGCAATCGTCTGTGTCAGAAGACAAAGCGTTTTCTTTCCTCACATTGAATTCTCTTTGAAGTTTAGTAGATCTCTGTGATGTTTTGTGGAGAGGATGGAATGTGTAACATCATACAGTGATGGGAGTATAATAGTTACATAATTAATCTTTCTACACTGATTACTATGGATTGCCAACATTTTCAACATTGAAGTTTGACTATTTGGGTTTGTTATCCATGTTTATACAACACTCCATGGACACTGCAGGGGTATCTTGCTGGTACATTTAGGGAACTGAAAGGAAGGGCAGCTTTAAAAATAGTAGGATGGGAGCACAGCTGGGTTGGATGGTGACCAAGCAGCTCAGAAGCTGTTTAGTGACTCACTGTCACACTGCCGCTCTGGAGCAGCCACTTTCCGGGACAGCCACACTGCTGACCCTGTGACAGATCAGAGCTGACTTGAGCTGCTTCAGAACTATGTGTAGCTCAAGAGCCACACGTTGGTCCCTCTGGCATAGATTGTTCAAGTTTGTTATGTCTTATGGTTGTTGGATATGCTGTATGGTGTGTTATCCCACTGCCTTACTAGGGATTACAAGCATATCCCTGTGATAGTCCCTGTGAAAGAGCACAGATGAGAATGAAGTAAAGATACTTCATGTTTTTCTGAAATCTCTTCCCGTGTTCCTTTGATTCTACAGCAAAACTTCTTTTCTGAAGTTCAGCTTCAATTCTTAGTAGGCATTGAGCTTTCAATGATAAATACTCATTAACATGAATTTTTGTGTAATTTGCTCCAAACCTATTTTTAAAATCAGTGTTTATTTTTTGTGCCTCTGCTATATGTAAGGTATTAGACCTTTACTGCTTTCATTTAATAGCATGTTACACCTGTCTTCTTCCCTGTAACAGGAAAACCGGTGTGGTAGCATGAGTGTCATATTCCTTGTTCTTCCGTATGATCTTTGATTACCTCATAGCTTTTAGCATGTATGGAATACACGTGCACTGTATACTTTTCTGACTGCGAATGTCTTTTTGCCTACTGCAATCATAATTGCCTCGTGTGCGCTTTTTTAGTTGATGCTGATTCTTACTGACCTTAATCCCTCTTCTGCAGAGAAATGCCTGTCGAACCTTGTAATACTGTCAAAAAGCATGAAATTCAGAGAATCATATTAGTGATGGAAAAGTCCTGTTAGGTCATCCAGTCTATCTCTTGCCAGCACAACATTCTCCACAGGGATACTCTCTAATGCTCTGCCTACTTGAGAATGGGCTGTAGTTCTTCAGCTGGAAACCCTGAGACTGATCCACTGTATGTGTAATTATCCCATTGCAACATTTCTCCTCTGTATTTGCTTAAACTTTGACCTGCAGACCAGTCAGGTAATAACTGTCTGTTGAGCCAGAGCATCTCCATGTGTGTGTGTGGCTGTGGTGTATCATATCCAAAAGGCATGAATGAATACTGGCAAAATGACAAAATATTACCAATGTCTGAAGGGACACATGACTGAGCAGACCAGCATCCTATTTCTGCACTGTCAGGCAGCTCTTGCCAAGAAGCTGAGTATCAGTGGCTGTGTTTTTTAGCTTAATACTATGGCAGCTGTCTTCTCAAGTATCTCCGTATTATATTGGGTAAAATTCTGAGCTTAGCAGAGTCATGTATCGCTTTCAGTAGGATGTAAAGCTGTACATCTCATGGTTGGAAGTCATATGTGATACTGGAGGATCTCAAGTAAACAATTATGGACTGATATTACTGAAAAGCTGACTCACAGTAGTCTCAAATGAACTTTGTATATACATCTCAGAGTCTGTTTATTTAAAATAAATGAAATACTTACCTATTAAAAGTTGAGAGATTCCCAGGAGGAATACTTGTTCACTGGTCCTGGGGTGTGAGGTTTCTCATCTGCCACCAACCATGGTGAGCCAGGGCTAAGATTTGGAGTTCTTAATTTTGGAGGCTTTTAAATGTATATTTGTACTAGTCTCACTTGAACTAAAAAGTCATTCTCAAGGCATAGCCCATAGCTCTGATGAAGGGTTTGGAGTTTGGAATGTTCTCTGGGGCAGTAAGGATCAGTCTGTGGGACCTCTCTGGCAGATCTCTGAACTGTTCAGCCAGTTGTTATATATTTAGTGAGTAACTTGTATGCTGGAACTGTGCACTAGCCAGGCATGTTGCAGGCTCTGGGGACAGCCAGTGCCTTGAATTACTGTGTATATAATTAATCCTTAAAGGAACTGTCTCTTCCAATGTAGGAAAAAGCTCCAAAGGGACAGCTAAAGTATAATTTTCTTTTAGTGGTTTTATTTGACTACTTAGTAATATATAGGAAAACTAGTGCTTTAAAAGGTTAAGATTTATGATAGAAGATATAATGTGCCTCCTTTTATTGTGTTTGGTCTCAAGGTGTACATTTTCCTTTTTTTTTTTTCGCAAAATCTTAATTTTTTTTATTATGTATTCTAAAAGTGAAAATAAAAAGTTCGTGAACTTAAAAGCTACTTCAGTTGTGCCAAAGGAAAAAAATAGCCTTAAAACATTATTTTCTCTCCAAACATCATCTGAGAAGACCATGTCTACCTCATGTAGTATTATCACAGTAATCTTCGATGAGAAGTGCCTCTTACTAGGCTCTTCAGGACTGAATTGTTTGAGTTGCTGGACACTGATGAGCACAGCTAATAAACAGATTGAAAAAAAAATGATTAATACTGAGGTAAATTTTGAAATCCTTGTAAGGAAAGGCTGGAGCAGAGACAACTATTGAAAATACCTCTTTTTGTAGATTGATGGTAAAATGTATGCAGTCCTCTTGTGACTTGTGCTACGTGGAGTGTCAGTTCTGTGATTATATCATTATGACTGGTTCTACTCACAAAATCCGTAATAAAATTGATCTTTTGAAATTGAAATAAAATTCCACGTGGGCTAAAGTATCCTGACATGCAGAGTCAAAATAGGAATTGAAGCTAAGAGCCTTTCAAATGTAAGCTAATATATCACGGCAAGTATGGAAATCTATGTTGATGCAGAAATTTGGATTTTCATGAAATATTAGCTTTAGCTGTATAATTTTCATCAGCAGAAGAAAAAGAAGGAGTACTTGAAAAACTGCGCTTCATTTTGAGCAGTTGCCATTGCTACAGAAAATTTTCCCTTTTTCTTCCATCTAGGATTTGAATTTACTGCCCATGTGAAAAATGGTAAAAATGGAATAGGGTTTTGAAAACACAAATCCTTAGTTTATTATATATGCTTAAAACTTTGAGAGCAAAGTAGTTATTTGAAACTAAAATGTCATGTAATTTATGAAGTTAATGGAAGGTAAAACTTTCAACATTCCTGAAATTTTAATCCTTCTGTAGTGCATGTGATTTCATGTGATCTCTCACCGTCTGAGAAACTGCTTCATTATCTTGCATAACAGTTTGGCAGATATCCATCTTTGCTCTGCTGAATAAAGGAATAGTGTTTCTACAGAAATAAGTTTGAGAATTTACAAGATGGAGAAGGAGCTCCAGGTTTAAAATGCAGTTCTTAAATAGCCACTTGTTAGAAGCCAAATTTTTTTACTGTAGTAATTTTGCTAATGTTATACGTTATATATAATGTACATCGGAGTAGTTTTTTTAGGAGCTGAATTTTACAAAAATTTTTTGCAAAATATTTAGGAGCTGTTTACATTCTAACAACAAGCAGCTATTATATAACAAGCTATTTTTCTCTGTCTTTAGAAACAACTCATTTAATAATGATTTAATTGTATTTTGTAGCTTTCAACCGGTGATATCATTATGGTCTCTTTTCTAACTTGTGCCAATATAAGCAGGATCAGAAGCAGATACCCGATATCATAACAGTTTTACTCTGTTGTAGAGTTTGCGGTTTTCTTTTTTATCCAAAGAAAAGATACTGTTCCTATTTTCATTACCTAACCTCTATTTCTGCACAGATTCACTGCCTACAGGTCACAGGCAGGAGATGGCACCGAGCTGTTGCCAGACTGAGGGGTCTGACCACATGTGTTGTGTGCAAAGGCCTGAAGCATGCCCTGGCACTGGAAACTTAGAAATACCCCGTGAAAAATCACAAGGGGTCACAATAAACACAATGTCTATTCAGTCACTAATGGAACATGTAGCTAGCACTCTATACATTGCTTACTGTGTGGGTTTTTTCTTCTGCAGGGACAGACTTAGCTGAGTACAGTCCAGAAGTTCAATTAATGTTCCATTATTGATAATTGTAATTCTTAAATGCTACATTTTAAAGCAAGTATGTCCAGTTTGTGCAGCAACTCAAAAGCTGTGTTGTGACTTCTGTTACTCTTGTGTTCCAGCTGCAAAACTGGTAGAAAGAAGCTGCTCACTCTTTAGGACTGAGAAACCCCCCAAGGCATTTGGCTAAAGATTGCTGTGTGTGGGAGCAAGAATCCATTCATGTGTGTGTGCATGTATGGAAACTAAAGGTCACATGGGTTGGCTCAAAATGCCAGTTAGAAAATATTTATTTTACTAGTAAACAAATCAATAGCGATCAGTAAAGGATTCATTAGATTAATAATTTACACCCACGTAATGCAATTGATTTACCTTTTGTGGATGCACTTTCAACTATTTCAGCTGCACTTATATGGTTTTAATTTGATTTAATGAATTAATGGATGAATCTAATTCCTCAGAGTGTTATTTAACTTGATTTAGATATGTCTACACTAAACTGGGTATGCAAGTAGTTTAATTAATTTAGAGCACTACGGCAAAGTTATTCACACGTACACAGAAATACCAGCTACAGTTGTATTTTGTCTTTGGAGTGGTGTGGTATCAATCAGAGACATTCCTGCTTTGATTTGCTGTGCTCTGCTGGAATTCTAGCCAAGATGTGAGTGCTGCACTGGTGGCAGTAACCATCCACAAAGGAGTCAATCCATTAATCTGAAATATCTGTATTCACTATTGATCCGGTAAGTTTAGCCACCTGCATAAGCTCTTTGCTATCTGTGAAGTAATCAACACACGTAACATTCGTTCAATTATTGCCGCATTAGCTGCTGAGTTGGAAATTTCATCTCTCTTTTGAGAATGGAAATTTAAATCTTGAGAGAAGTTAGGGGATTTATACCCCTAATTTAACACTTGGTTCCTTTGTTCTGCTAGACTACCTCAGTAAGTGAGTAGTTCCTGCTCTGAAATGGAGTAGAAATAAAAGCCAGTGAACTACAGCACAAGAAGGCAGGAGGAGGTTTGTCTCTCTCTCCTGGGAAATGCAGGAACAAGCCCCCTTAATGTGTCCGTGGGTATTTCCTTGCTCCAGCGAGAGGTGAGCTTGCTGACAGCCCTGCTGATGAACTGGAGGTGTCCTTAGGATACCAAGGAAGTTTCTGTTGAGTAACAGTATCTAAACTTGGCAACATACAAGTGAAGTACTGGTACTAAGACTGGTCTTTTAAACCAAAATAACTTGCCATTGGCTAAAAATAAAGTTTCTAGATATGACAGAATGAGCCCTGGTGGAAAAACATGCCATTGGGACCCACAAAGGCTATAAACATTTTGTGATATATGCCAACTCCATTTAGATTTTCTTTTTAAAAAAAGAGGGGACAAGTAGATGCAGCAGACTGATGTAATATTTGGTTTACACTTCATGTAAAATCAGGGAGTTTGTGATGGTTGTGTTTAAGGGCATATACTGCCCCCTTTAAACAAATAGTTCTGACTACAGTCACGTTTAAAAGATAAGCCAGATTTGTACTCTCAGAAGCCATACATGGCTCTTAACAGTGAAACAAAAATTTAGCTTATGCCCGTGTTACATATTAGTACAACTAAAGAACCACTGAACGGAAATTTTAAAAGTTTCAAGAATTTTGTCTATCTTATTTTGTGTCTGTTGAGTCCAAGGGTGTTTTTCCACTACAATATTTTTTCGCAAGAAAATTCATTAGGTAAGAAGGTCCAGATAGTTGCAAAATCCGTCCTCTCTAGATGAGTTTGGGATGAGGTATAAAGTGTGTAAAACTAGTCAAGGAAGTAAAGACATTCTATTTATTTTCAACACTGAAATGTACTCCATGGAAAAGATTCTTTTTCAGGTTCCTGGGAGCAGTTAGACTAGTGCTTAGTGAGCTTTTCTACTTTTGTTTCTACTTTTTGATCTACTTTTAATCGTCCCACTTATTTATCGCTAATGCACGTGGAATGAAAAATTAAAATTCTTGCCAAAAGGCAAGATGCCACCCTTAAAAGTAGCTTCTGTTGGATCTGTCAGTTGATAACTCAGTAATGCAGGGTTTTTTTCTAGGTCATTTGAGCATATGAAGCAAAGATCTTGCTGATGATGTGACCGGTATCTTTTGTCCTATGATATATTATCAACTAAAGTATTTCATCCTTAATTTCATTGAGATTGAGTGAGATACTTAGGGAGTATAAGGCATGAGATGTGTATGTGGCATACTGAGGAGAAAGATTTTTCCAAAAGCAAGAAGATAATAAAGGGCTAAGAAAATCTCTTTTGAAATGAGACGATAGGGAGAAACAGACCCTAAAATTAGAAAGGTAATAAAATAATGCTCACAGCAATAACACTGAAATATTGAGAAGTGATTAAACAGACTGAAGAACAGAAAGATACACTTTTCAAAAAGCAGCCCTGATCATAACTGCATGGAGAAAAGACAAGAACTAACTTAAAAGAAAACACAGAAGAAAAAAATGATCTTTATTGTACATTTGACTTCAGGTGATCAATGCAAAGTGTCTCTTGAAAAAATGCTAGAAAGTACTTGCTTGCAGTAAGTCTTTATGTATTTGAAAGATAAAAAAATGATAGAAATCCCATTTAAAAACAATTACACTGAAGGCTGTCTTTAAGTAGAACCATTATGCAAACCATGAAATACCATGGATTCCTGGCATTCTCATTCTGTTAGTGCTGCAGTTGGTCACTCCAAGCTTTGTTAAGGAGCTGGGCAGGCCTGTGTTCCAAGCTGTGGTGTACTCACAAGACTTTCCATGGAAAGATAGCTGCATATCGAAAAATTTCTCCACCAGGAATGGCTCTTGGGGTGATGAAATTGTTGTTACCAGCCTGCCAAAACGAATCCTGGTAAGGAAAAGTAAAATCAAGCAAAAGTAGAAAGGTGATTTTTTTTTGCTTTCCTTTTATTATTCCCACAGGGAAGGGTGGAGTCACAGGGAATAATGGTACACATTTCCTTTAACATTTAGCAACAAGTTGATTTCACAAGCAGACTAAATATCCTGTGTTCCATTAATATATTGCAGTTTGTATTTCAGAGTGATTTCAGAAGTGGAAACTCTTCGTTGAATTTTAAGTCATGGCATGTCTCTTTGCATCAGAGAATAAATAGCAGAAAGTTCAATTAGAAAAATTATTTTATATTCTTTAGATTTTGATTGAGATTTTTGATTTCATTTGAAGTTTTAAAGCAGATTGTAAAAGAGATGTTGTAGCTTAATTTAATCACCATTATAATCTCTAGACACCTTTGTAGAAATAAATAAGGCTTATCTTTGAAATATAAAGGACCTTTCCACTACTTTGTACAGCTGATACCTAAGTTCAGTTTCCAGGATTAGCAGTTTCACCTAATGCTGCAGTTTTATATTTTGGTTTTCATTGTAATTGGCTGTAGATAGTTTAGTACTACCATAGCTACTTGCCTATGCCCAAGTCCCCCTGGCTGTCAGTGAGATTGTGTGGGTATGATGGATCCACGTTTTTGAATCTTTAGTGTAAAAATACAAGATACAAAAATGCAAAGGGACAAATTAAATTTCCATAACTGTTGGTAGAATTCGAGGAGTATTACAGTTTGTTCAGTATCTGTAAGAATGATGTGGTGGTAGAGTCACAATTCCACAGGCAAATAGGAAAAAACACGTTGTGCTAATAATGGTTTCTAATTTAGAAGAGGTCAAGCAAAATGATTTACTGATGTCTCTTTTTTTTTTCTTCTCATTAGTTTAATCTCTTGACTTGAAGCGCTTTATTCAGCTTGCAGACACCTCCTCACTGTTTTATGTTCACATAGAAAACCAGAGGATTTTGGACATGTATTTGCTATTCCCACCATGATGATCTAACATGAGGCATTATGATTTCCAATCTTACGTAGAAAACATAATGTACATTCTTGTCACATAAAAAAGGGCAGTCTATGTATGTTAAGTAAACCTCTTAACAATTTCTGAAATTGCACGTCTTTCTTGTAGTATGCTTAGTTTTAAATATAAAATCTATGAGACAGGGCTTCTGCACTCCTTATTTGTTTTTTGGGAACCACTTTTCATATGGTTATTTCAGAGGAACAGTCCTACCTTGCACTGCATTGGTCTGAAATAAAAATCACCTAAAAGCTACTGCATTCTCTCAAAGCATTGTTCCTGTGATTTCTTTCAATTAATTACCCCTCTTGTGGAATTATTCTATAGTTTTGATTGAGGAAGAGGAAGAAATAAGACTATTCTGTTCCTACAGTGGCTCAGTCATTTGCAGCCTTTGTCAGTTGTTTGCCACTAGAAGAAAGTTATGATGTAGACTGCAGAAAACTTTCTGTAAGTGACTTCATTACCTAGCGGTCAGTCATCTTTATCTTGAATAAAGATACCAACAGAGGAGGAGTATGTCATCATCTCCTTCAGTCCTCGCTATCAGTAACTCAAGAAAAACTACATCAAAATCGGTGTTAGATAGAGAAATTGAGAAGCTCTCTTGCTGTGTGTATGAACCCAACTTCTTGTGTCCATAGCAAAGCCCTTCAGAGAGTGAAAATTAGCTGTATGTTAAGGAAAAACTGCTGAAACTGAGTGGTGCAGTGCCATGGAGCAGCTTGCAGCTCCGTGGTGTTTGCTGTTATTTGCATTGGGAGACCTCAGCTGGTGAGAGCCTCTGGTTGTGCTCAGAGCTGTAATTGTGTGGCTGCGGAGTCAGAGGCAGTGCCTGCCCTGGAGAGTTGACTGAGTTAAATACAGAACATAAACAAAGCAAAGGAAGGAAACATGCTGCTCACCAGGACAACAAGAGAGCCATCCAGGATGCTGCTGGATGCCCAGGACCTCTGGGCCAGGGGTCTGTACACTAAAGGAGAGTGTTTTAGGAAGAAAAAGATGGAAGAAAACCAAAGTAGGAGCACTAAATCTGTTTTTCTTTATTCTGAGAGGGTCAATACTGTGGCTTTACAAATGCATCCCCTAGATTTAATTCCTGATGATTTATCTCTGTTATATGGAATATTTATTAATATATAATAAAAAAGCACTGTCCAAATTGGACTGTGTTTGGATTGAGATTTTCTGAAACGTTAGAAAAATCCTCCAGATGGCAGAATAACTGCTTCAGTGTGCATACAGTAGACGGGGATGTAGTTTTAGCCCTCACTACAAAACACTCCTGTTTTCCAATTGAGCAAATGACTTTTTGAAAGCAGTTTTGACCAGAGCCTGTGGGAAATTGCACAGTTTAAGTAATATTTTCTTGTTTTGTTCAGGGTGCTGACTGAGTACCCTTGTTCTATTCTTAAATAGCTAAAAGTCAGAATCAAACTTATTTAAATGTGGAGTGGCGTAAAAGATTTCATTAACAGTACAAAGAAGGTGCACATACAAGGAGTATGTCACATGTTTCCAGGTCATGTTTCACATTCCGTTTACTACTCCCAGCACTGCAATAGTGGTAGGAACTCTTCAAAATTAAACACAACATGAAGCAAATTCTATTTTGGCATTTACCTTATACTTAGTGCACTGTAATTGCAAAGGAAAATTAAATCTCCCCTTACTTTAGAAGTCTCATTTGCTTAATGTCTCTCAATGAAGTTGTGTGAAAACAGAAATTTGATATAGAATTTGTCCTGTATGGCATCATATGCTTTGACTCTTCTTGTGTCTATCATCTCTCTTAGCTTCTTCGGGAGACTTCTCTCAATAATGCATAATCTCTTTACATTTTAGGGATTTCTCATTCATTAGCCAATAATATGGACTTAAATTTCTAAAGAGGTGGTCATACCATGAAATTATTAAATACATTTCACATTTCTGCTAATGCAGTTTTGCTGCTGGGAGCGGCAGAAAAAAAGGAGAGAATTCTGTCACTCTCTAAGTCCTCACACATCATCAGCATTTATGCTGCAGGTAAGTGATAGTCTATCTGCCTCAGAATGAGAGTATCCATGCCATGTTGGCATCTCCACTTTGGCTCCTTCCTTTGTGGAGAGGCAGCAGGTAAGATAGATGGATGCATCCCTCCACCCTTGCTTCTGAGCCCTGCATGATGGGAAATGATTTCTAAAGCAGCACATTGATAAATAAAACATGAAATACTCCTGAAGGATGCTTGTCCAGAGCTCTCCCTTGTTTAAGTCCAGGCTCTGCTCCGAGAGATGTTTTGACACATCTGGATGCGCAGCATGTTTGCTGAAGGCAAACAGACACTGCGGTGATAAGGGACAGCTGGGGCCTGCTGGCTCAGCACACCAGGGGCTGGCACCAAGATGCTGACACTGCGCCGTGACCGCAGCTCCCAGGTGATCACTCCATTGCCTGTGACATTAGAAATCAGCACAAAGTTGGCTGAGAAGTCATTCGTGCAAACTCGGGGATGAGAAAGCAAAAGAGAAACCGCAGTTGCCTCTCGGGAGAAGAGGCTCATTGGTAAAGCTGCTCCATTAAAGAAGTTTGGGCCAGTTGGTTCCGTTCCTCAAATGAAGTTAGAGTAATTCATGTTCAGGTTTATACACTCTGTCAGTTGCTATGCCCAGGTGTCAAGGAATCTGAAAAAATACACAGTTGTATCTGAATTTACATAGCTTTTATAAATCATTGGGCTTTTTTCATTTTAGCTCTTACTCTTTCTATCCTTTTTATCTTTTTTTCTGATTCCAGGGAGATCAACAAAAGGAGGGAAAGAACACATGAACTTCCATGTGATTTTTAGCCATTGTTTATCATCTCAGTATGCAAACACTTTCAGTAGGTATTTTTCATTGGTAAAAAGAAAAATTTGGAACACTTGAGCAACTCAAGTATTTTTTTTTAAGATTTTTTTTTTTTTTGCTTTACCATGGACTTCATAGTTTGGCAAGTAAAAGCTGAAATAAAAACTTTTTAGATTATTGGCACATTATGTTTAATTACAGCACTAAAGAAATTCTAGAGGTTTTTTATTTGGTCAGAATTGTAAGTATCAAGTTAGGCTCTGGGACCTCACACTTGTAAATAATTTGCAAACCAACAATAAATATGATTGAAAAGCATTAATTCCTGCGTTAATTTCAAAAGGGTATGAATAGTTGCTCAAAATATCAACAAAAATGCTGTTAAAATCAGAAATCACGTTTGGTACAAACTCTTTGCTGTTGTATATCTGGACCAAAAGAGGCAAAGGGTGTACAAAGTGAAGTTTGCTTTTAGCACTTTTTATGTGTAAATTACATACCTTATCTGCCAAAGCACTACTTTAACAATTCAAAACGAAAAGCTGTGAAGTGTGGTTCTCTTTGGGGAAAATAAAGAGTTTGCTAAAGGAAGACTGTTAATGTGTGCTCCAGGCTGCAGAGACATGCCACAATGATGGGTGCAGGGGTGAAATCGCTATAGCCACCAATTTGGCAAAATATTTAAAAGGCTTTAGCTAGATAAATCTGCAGTATATAATATCTCAAAAGTAAAATTACAACTAAGTGAATAGTACATAACAAAAGAAATTAAAAACTGGTGACAGTGTGCTGCTTCTCTTGTGATTTGTTGGTAGAAATGACATTGAATGGTGATAGTACTGTATTAATAATTAAGTATATCACTATGTAAATGAGATGATTTAACCGTACTTTAACCTCCAAATCTCTGAATAGTTGGAAGCTATAAATAGACATTGTGAAAGAAAGCAGAAAAAGCTTTTAAAATTATTTTGAAATTTATTTGCTTAGAAAATACTGTCATAGATACAGAATAGAGACTTAATTGTTCTGCTTGGAATTATTCAGGATTTACTTTAAGACAAATTTAAAATGTCACAGGCAGATATTTCAGTTATTATTACATGGATTTTAACTTGGCTTTAGTAATCACCACCAGCACAGATGACAGAGAAGGCTGCAGTATTTTAGCAAAGGATAAAAGGTAGTTTAGAACAGGAGAGGAATGAGTTAAACTGTGTTTAGAGAAGGTGGATATATTCAAGTTGGCAGTTTCTGATGGAACTCATCCTAGACTACTTACAGAAGTAGCTGAAGCAATTTCTGAAGCATTAGCAATTATCTTTTAAAACACATGGAGGGTGGGGGGGGAGAGGTCCCAGTGCTCTGGAGAGGCACGTGATGCCATAAACCCTTTTCAGACAGGAGAAAAAGAAGAGCTAAGGAATCTTGGGCAAAAGAGTTTCACTAGAATCAGCAGGATAGTAGACCAAACTGTTGAACAACCATCTTGAGAATAGTAAGGAGCTAAAAACATTGAATGTTCCTTTGTGATGGACAAATATCAGGGTGAGTTGCTTGCTTTTTTCAATGGTAAAGTAGCCTGGTAGATGAGAGAAAGTCCAAGTGCTGCTATATATCGGACTTCAGTGAGGCTTTGAACAGAACTCTGTGTAGCATTCTGATTAGCAATCTAATGAGGTAAAAATAGAAGTCTACTGTAAAACTGTTCAAAAGAACATGCTCGGCATTCAGCTCTCAGTGGTTTGCTGCCAGAAAGGGGAGCTGGTTCAGATGGGGTTCAGCAAGTCCTTCCATCCCTGTGGGGACAGTTTCCATGCACAGTTTAAGGGAGCAGCTGAGTATGCTGATAAAACATCTGGATGATAACAACCTGAAACTGCTTCTAAATCCTTTGAGAGACAGACTGGAATTTAGAATTCATTAAAGAAATAATCTGAGATCAATAACATATAGTTCAGTAAACGCAAAAACAGACTAAGAATAAATCAGATGCAAAACATTAAATGAAGAATAACTGCTTGGCAGCAATAATGCAAAGGATGAATGGGGAATTGTGAAGGGCTGCACACTGAGTGTGTCAACACAGTGATGCTGTTTCAAAAAAAGCAAACATTGTTCTGCAATATATTCATAGGCTTGTCAGTATCAGATGTATTAATGTGACCTTCTCTGAGGCCAGGAGTAAGGCACCTGCTTTTTGACTCTGATCTTGGGATGGAAACACTGAAAACTTAATGTACAGCAAATATGGAATGTTTACAAAAAGTAGCCACATGGGGTTTGCTAAACCTAGAAAAGGAAAGAAAAGAAACATCAGCTTTCAAATAGGTGAAAAGCTGCTGAAACAAAATGAGCACCCATTGTTCCCCAGGACCACTGGCTGTAGGGTCAGAGATACAAAGTGCTTTGTTTGCAGCAAAAGTGACAGACACAGGTCAGCGAGAAAACCATCATTTTTGCTGTGTTTTGTGCTGAGGTACACATGCACATACTGTGTTTTGGAGATTTTTGAAAACAAGTCTGAAAAACACCTATGGGAGGTTTAGTTGTATTTATCTGGACGCACTGGGAGAGAATGGACTAAATCATACAGAACGTTTTAAGGAAATAAAGGCTGGATTTTACTTTACAGCCTTACCTGATTCTTACTGCAACAGGTACAGTCCTGCCAGGTCATTTGTTGTCATCTAGTAAGGGATGTGGGTCCCCAGCAAAGATGGTGGTGAGCACGTCCAGAACAATTCCTGTAACTCACAGCTTGCTCCTAGTGGTTTCTTGGGAAACAGGAATGGACCTTGGCTTGTATGAATCGTCCTTCAGGCTGTCAGTCAAGCTCTGATGGCCTAGATGGTCTCTTGACATCTCTTACAGCCTCTAATTCTGTGATTCTCTGGTTATCTAAATGCCATTTTCTGTGGTCAGACTTACAGGCTAAAACAGCAAGTTCTATTTAGACTTCATGGTTCATTGACTAAAAAACCCATTCTGGTCTGTTGGTTTACTGTGGGTGATAGTCAGTACTTGATAGGGAAAAAAGAATATTTTTTCAGCAGTCAGGTTAAAATAATTCTTAGTTTCTGTATCTTTCCTTAAAACAGAAACTTAGAGAAGTTTAGAATACTAACAAAATTATGTTTAAATAGTGCTACAGTTGATGAGATAAAAGTATGTGAAATATGAACCTGTATGGTAAGGTAATTAAATCTCTTGCATGCACCTTTTCCATACTATTGAAAAACCCCAAGTGTTGCATCTTAAGGCAAACTGTGACTGTAGCAAATAATTTTTAATGGTTGACTTACATTAATGTCTAAAATTAGTGTTTTGCTAAAAGTACTTAACAGGCTGTTCCATACACAAAGGTGTCACTTAGGAGCTGGACTCTACCATCCATGTGACTGTCCAGTTTCTCTCATGCTGGTTTGGTACTAGAAGGGCCAGTTACTCAGCTGGTGTGTCCTGGTGAGTGTCTCACTGCATCAAAACACTTGAGTGATTTCGACTGCTTGAGAATCTTTACTGCGACCTGTTCTAGGCACGTTGAGTTCTGCAGTGAGCTTTTAGTCACAGCTAAACATATTTTGTGTCGTCAGGAACAATCTGCCAGGGTTAGCTGCATTTCTGCATGTTCAGAATCCAGGCAGATGTACAGATAAGGTGTGTAGGGCAAGCTTGTATTTGATTGCTATTTTTTCAAGCATGCTGGACAGAAATATGAGTTGAGTTCCCTCACGTGAATGATGTGAGTAACATGAATTCTCTGTCTAGTTCCATTACAAAAATATTCCTTGTAGCAGCTCACAGGCTGTTAAAGAGGAGTAGAAATCTTCCCTTAAAAGTGATATTAAATCATTTTTTATCACCTATTGTTTTAATTTAACAGTAAACAAGATAGAATGTTTGCCTTCAGACTTCCAGCCTGGAATATTTTGAAGAGAGGGAGACCATCATTAGAGGTCACAGGCTGAGAAGCTGGATGATGCTCTTAGTGAATGACTGCATTAGAGTACATGGAAAACCTGCATCTCTCTGGGGTAGTGTGCTTCCCTCAGACATAGACTACATAAAGTAAAAGGGCTTTTAGTTTAGTGTAGGCAGAGCAATTAAGATTCCCCTAGGGGGAGGTATGTAATTATTTTGGAAAATAAGAAGCAGCATCAAGAAATTTCTTACACCTCAACTACTTTTCTGAGTGTTGTGAGAATTTTCTGGTATTTCTGGTTCTTACATTTTCTAAGGGGCCAAAACCCCTAAAGAAATGGAGAAGGTGTCTTACAAGATAGTATTAAAAGCATGGATAATAGTAGCAAAGAAGCTGGTAGAATATAATAATAGAAATAGCTTTATGCATATTGGGGTGTGGGCAAGCTCCTTGCCTTTCACTGACATCAAGACTAGATTCTAAGCTGAGTTCCAGCAGTAGGAGAAATTTGTTGTAAGTGAATTGTTGAAGAGTTTATTTTGTTATTGATGGAAAAAAAGAGATCAAGATAAGCAAAAACACTTCCTGAAAAAAAGATGGAGTATAAAAATATAACGGTTTAGTGGACTTCCTCTCTCAAATGATGTAGTTGAAGTGCTGGTGTAAAAGATAGATGCCTGATATGTGGCTGTTCCTGGAACATTACCTATTTTTCAGTTTAACTAGTAAGGGTGAAATGGTCCCCAAGGATACAGAGTCTTGGAAACTGCAGTACACAAGGTCCCGGAGCTGAAATTCCTCCTCATACTCAGCCCAGTGGGAGGTTTTGAGGCCATGCCGGATGTCCGGCCCGTTGGTGAGGGCAGTTCCTTGAAGGCCCTCCTGGTACTGCCCCTGCTCGCGGCCTGGCTGCCTCTGCAGGGCCTTCCTGCTCGGCTGGGTCAGGAGAGCCGGGCTGGACCTGCGGTGTCTGTCAGTGCTCTGCCGTGGCCACGCTTCCTGTCCGTGTGTCCTGCCGTGCTTCCACCAGCTCCAGACCTGAGCCCTGCTCTGATGCCCTGCGGCACTTTGAAGTACAGGCTCTGTGGTGTGTTTCTGTGCCAGAGAACAGGGCAAATCTCTACAAACTCTTGAGCACATCCTATGCAGCTGACTCAAGTAAACCAGAACCACATTCTGGATCGCTCCAGGGGGCAGATTAGTAGTCTGTGTTACTGTGTGTGGCCACAAATGGAGCTGCCTCAGCAGCTGAGGAAGCAACTGTTTCCTGGGCTGGAGTCTCCTGATCCTCATACTTGTATAATACTGTGCCACTGCCAGTTAATGCAGCAGTACTTCTGAGCTGTAAACAAACACGAATGTCCTAGAGGAGGAAAAGTACTTATATTCGTGATTTCCCACTGCATTTGCAGAGGCAGAAAGCGGTTGGCAGTAATAAGACACAAACTTCAAAAGAGACTGAAAAGATATGTGCCATTAATGAAATCTGCATGGCTGCTTCTGTTGGTTGCAGTAAGAAATCACAGAGGGAACTAATGCAAGTAGCAGGATATTCCTGTGGTAAGGATTTGCTGAAATAAATCTGCCTAATTCTATTTCATTTCACCTGGGCAGCTATGTCTGATTACTTTGTCTCGTGTGATGGTTTCCTTCATGCCTTTGTACTTGTGACACTGCAGCTCAGCCCATCTTTGCCTATGTTAGCAGCAAACTTGGAATTCATCCGTTTACAAAAAATCAATTGAGCCAGCTCCTGTTCTCTGCAGTGGTTGTGTAACTTGAGATATTGCATTATCTGCTAGACAAGAATGGCTGTGAGGGGGTTCAGTGTACTTAGGTGAGTCCCAGGGACTCAAAGGAAGGATCTAGTGGCCAAGCTGGGAAAGACTGTGACTGACGAGAAACCAAGAAGATTATATTCTATAGAAGAACTTTGGAAGATGACAGAGCCCAATGTCTGGAATGCTAAAGTAGAAAAAAAAAATCCAGTAGGCACCTTTCTAGTGACCACAAACAAGCCCACAGCTGTCAGAAGCACACTGCGTACTCCCCTACTGCTTCCCCATGGTGACAGATGTCCTACTTTTGCAATTCAACACTCTGGTCATGCTAACTTATGAATTATACAAGGAAAAAACACAAAAATCAGTTCACCCATCACTGAAAAGAAGCTACCTCTAGGCTGCAATATTATCACTGTTTAATGGTGCAGGACAACTGTATAGAGCACTTACGACTTCAGGAAAATACTAAGTGTAAGATAGTGATTCATTTTTTAGAAACGACCTGCTAATACTCTAACATTGCATGCATGGAAACCCAGACATGTATGCATTGCTTTTTCATGGCCATGCATTTCCAAGATACGTTTCCTTTTATCTGATTGAAAGCAGAACCTTACTGCCCTATCCAATGCTGACCTGAGGGAAAAACTGACTAACTAGATCATAACCATGAGCATTTCTAGTAACACCTACACCTTCTCTCTACTGACCTTTTATACAAATTGATAGTGAAGCTAATCCTGGCTAGTTTAAAGGAAACTTCTCCCAACAACTCTGATAGCAAAAATATATTTGCTTTGATTTATGAAAATTTAAAATGTTTTGGGCATAGGGGATCAAACTTTGTGCACATTTAGTAGCGCTTTTTTGCATTATTTATGTCTTCAACTGCAAACAATAGCAGCAGTATTTATACTTGGGAAATAAATGGTGCAGTTCAACGTGGCCTGAGCTGGTTGTCTGTAGAATAAACTTTCCACACTCTGAAAGATGTAAAAATACCACAACAAAAGATGTTCTGAGAAAATATTTGGATGGTGAAAAGTACATAGGAGTGGCAGACCAATCCTGGAAAATAGTGCAGTACTATTTTCTAGTGAGACAAAAAAAATTGGCTAACTTTCAGGTATTGGGGCTTGAACTTGGGTGGGAATGATATTTTAATGTAACTGCCTTTTCCACTTACATAAGAAGTAGCAAATGCTCAAAAGTTATGAAAGGAAGGGATGGATCTAAGCCTCCCAGTCTACTGAACACAGTGAAAAGCATTAGACCTTTTCTTGTTTTCATTTGAGATAACAATTTTCAGTTCATATGTCTGGAAGTAATCAATCTATCCATTATTTTTGTGAGTCATGCACAAACATTTTTATTAATTTAAGTATCCCAGTACAGACAAAGCAGAAAATTTAGATGGGCTCTTCTCCTGTTCTTCTCCTTTCCTCTTCCTCTCCTTCTCTTCGTGGCATAATCCCACATTTACATCACCACATCCCACACAGCCCCACAGATATATGTGGCATTTTGGACAGTAAAAATCTGATGGCTGTGGTGGCTTTGCCATAGGCAAACAGTATCAGAAATTCTCAGTTGCTGTGCTTGCTTTTCATTTTCTGTGTAAGTACTATCTACCCTTTCCTCCGTATTCTCCTAAGGTTAAATGCCATACATGGTTTCCTACAATCCTAGTAGTAATTTCTTTGCACAGGGCCTGGTGGGAGAAGAAACAGTTTGCAGATGACATTTACAGAATGAGATGATGGCATATGTTTAGGACTAAATGGAGTTGTCAGACACTAATTGATTCATATGTCAACCTCTTGCTCTTCATGTAAGGTGCATAGGGAGCTTATAGCGTGCTACTTGTTTAGGGCAAGGGTTGTTTCCAGTGTTTGGATATTCCTGTTAATTGTCTCCCTGCATTCTGTGAACTGCAATAGACTAAGAGACCAGAAAATACTTGTTTTCAGAGGTTTCAGTTTTCATATGCATTTGAAGATCATAGAATTATATAATGGTTTGGGTTGGAAAGGACCTTAAGATCATTCTATTTCCAACCCCCCTGCCATGAGCAGGGACACATTTCACCAGACCAGGTTGTTCAAAGTCCCAGATAGCCTGGCCTTGAACCCCTCAGGCTTGGGGCATCCACAGCTTCTCTGGGAAACCTGTGCCAGTGCCCAGCCACCCTCTCAGTAAAGAATTTCTTCTCAGTATCTGATCTAAACCTACTTTCTTCCAGTTTGAAGCCATTCCCCCTTGTCCTGTCACTCCATGCTCTTGTAAAAAGTCTTTTCTGCTGCTTTCTTGTTTGGCTCCCTGCAGGTACTGGAAGGTTGCAATTAGGTCACCCTGAAGCCTTCTCTTTTCCAGGCTGAACAATCCTGATTCTCCCTGCTTTTTCTCATGGGAGAGATGCTCCATGCCTCCAGTCATCTTGGTGGCCTCTTCTGGACTCACCCTACTGGTCGGTGTCCTTCCTGTGCTGGAGGCCCCAGGGCTGGATGCAGCCCTGCAGGTGGGGTCTCACCAGAGCAGAGGGGCAGAATCCCCTCCCTCCCCTGCTGCCCCCACTGCTATGGATGCAGCCCAGGACATGTTTGGCTTTTGGGGCTGCAGGGGCACATGGCTGGGTCGTGTCTAGCCTCTCACCCACCAGAACCCCGAGTCCTTCTCATCCGGGCTGCCCTTGATCTGTTCATCCCCAGCCTGTGCTGATGATGGGGGTTGCCTGGACACAGGTGCAGCACCAGCACTCGGTGTTGTTAAACCATGTGAGATTCCCATGGTGTCACTTCTTCAGCTTGTCCAGGACCCTCTGGGTAGCCACGTCCCTCATGTTTGTCAACTGCACCCCTCAGCTTGGTGTCATCTGCAAACTTGCTGGGGGTACACTCATTCCCTTTGTCTATGTCATTAGTGAGGATATTAAAACTGGTCCAAATATGGACCCCTGAGGGACCCTATTTGTCACTGATCCCCACTGGGACTCTGACCCGTTGACCAATAAGATGAAGAGTGGTGGAAATCTTGGTTGTTGTTTCTGTCAAATTCAACATGTCTGTATAATGCAGTGGAATATATAACTGTAAGTGCTGTCATTGCAAACTGTCTTTTGGAATTTCTCATGAAGGTTTGATTAGGATAGCCAGAGTTGAGATTCCTTTCTGGATAGATGCTGTGCTTGAATGACTTTAGAGGAGAAAAAACCCCCCGTCTTGAAATATTTTAAAAGTATGAACAGGAAATGCATACTTTTCACTCTAATTCCTTCAATGAGCTTAATGTAAAAATAACCTGCCATTGCTGTAAGGTTAATGGTGCAGGCAATTTTCGCTGGAGTTGGGCTGACTTTGGCAATTCCCTTTCATTCTCTTTCTCCCAGGCCTTGTGGTGTTTCCCATAGCAGAGTGGACTCAGACTGTTGAGAAATGCAGAGCTGTGTGGGTGCACATGTGCATGTGAAAGCAGAAATGTTAACTTCCCAAATAATTGAAATGCATGAGAGAATAAATATTCATTTTCTTAGTATATAGTTGCATCTGCCATAGCAAGCTGATCCTTAGTACCTAAATAACAAACATGTTTTAGGAAAACGAGAACCATAACTGTCCTAACATCTCGAGCCCCCATCTTTGTTCAAAACTTTACTGATGCTCCCTCAAAGCTTCCTCCAGAGTGCTCCCAACTTCTTTGATTACTGCTGCAGTGCCACATAGTAACTGAGAAGTGATCAAGAAGCTGTTCAAAACACTTTCAGAAAGGCTTTGAATCCAGCTCCTTGTATATATTACAGCCAGCAAATTTTAAAAAAAAAAATAGGTTCCAGTTTATTACCAATTACATATTTACAAAATGCTTTCTCAGTGCTTTGGCATGTATGGCATGAAGAAAGACGAGCCATTGCACTTTTTCTTTCCTGAGCATTTCTTTATGCAGATTTCTCCTGCTATAGGATTACAAGCTGGCAGAATAATGCCTGGCAGGAATTGATAAAGAATTGCAACATGAATCCCTGCAGGGCACATTGGGGCAAGTTTGTTATAGGAACAGTCTTCCTCTGTTTACATGAACAAAAGCTGGGTTTGACAGTTCCACTGATCAGCAGCTTTGGGAGTGTGTGAACTCACTGTTGTTCTGCGCGGCTTTTTCTACAGTTTTCTCTACAGTAGCAACAATCTCTCTTTTCAAACTGGCCTCTTTCAGACTGTTGTCAGCCTGGGTTGGGCCAGGTAATCCTTGAGGTCCCCTTCCAACTTGGTGTTCTGCGATTCTCACTGCTCTGCAGTACTTCCCAATGCAGAGCTTGTAGGGATGATCACAACTGGACTTAGTTTGCCTTTTACATAGATTTATAAATGAGAGCAAGTGAAGAACGTGAATATTGGGGGCAAGGCATGTGGTAATTGTAGATTAGTTTTTCTCTAAGATTTACTTCCATAATTATTGGCTAACAATCCATTTAAAATGAAGTGCTCTGGTTGAAAGCAGGTTACATCCATGTTAGAGCTGATACAGATACAATTCCACTGAGAACTCGTGTTGGGGCTAAATTGCAGCCACACTGTTACCATTATCCTTGAGTAGGGCAAGTGATCTGTTTCAACCTTAATCGCTTCTCAAAACTCAGTCAGACTGATGAATCTGAACGTGCTATTTCATGTTGAAAGAATGATTTTATTTTCCAGGGATTTTAGTCCAGGTTTCAGCAGAGACACAGTGTAGCACCTCTATTTAAAAACGGTGTTGCACTTGCTGTGATCATGGTATTCATGAGAGTCACATGCAAACAAGAGAAGTCATTCATTCACTTTTAGATGGTGCTTTCCTTCTGCTGAGCCCACCGGAAAAGTCCTGTTCTGTAGCAGTGCTCCCTGACTTCAAAAACATCTGACAGATTCTTTAAACATACAGGTACCTTTTCATTGCATATTTCCTATTAGTGATTTTGTAGTACCGCTGGACCTAAAGAAATACAATCACAGTTGTAGGTGATTTTTCTTCCCTTTTCCTTTTTCCCTTTCCCTTTTTTGTTCCTTTTTATGTCTTGCTTCTCGGTATAGGGTGTGACTGTGCAGAAAATTATCGTCTCAGAGGAGAAACAGAATTCCATCACAACAAAAAATTGTAAGGCTGCTGTAGCTATGCCTGATTGTTATTCTAAAAATAATAACTTTCCTAACCATATGCTGGGGAAATTTGCATCAAAATTAATGAAAGTGCCACAGCATTTTCCAGGTAGTATGGTTAAACTTTAAGTCCAAATTAAAAAGGACTTTAATCTGTCATTCAGTTTCTTGTTATTTGCTTTTCCTGCTACACCCACTTCCGACACTTGGAATTATGATTAAACAAAGAAGTAGCAGAATCAGTTGCAGCCAGAGATTCTTGTGTGCCCCTTCTTTTGCCTTGACTTCCTCTAATTTGTTGCTGACGCTCTCTGTGAGAACAATTGTTATGGAAGTGGCTTCACTAAGAGGAAGACTGACTTCACTTCAGAAGAGGTTACCACTTCTTTGAAAAATTTCTGCTGCTTCTAAAACTCTTAGTTGCAAGAGCCATGTATGTGAAATAAGTCCAGTTTCTGTTTTGCAAGTGCTGCAGTTTTGAGCAGCTTGACTGTGCTGAGAAGAAGAAGGTGCAGTGAGGCAATCGCCAGTTCAGTTCACAACATTCAGTTCAAAAGCTTCACCTCCCAAAGATGGGTGGCCAGTGGGTCCAAGTCAATGTTTACACTCTTTCTTTTCATGTGTGTTTACACTCCTCTACAACACACAGAGCATCTTTCATAATAAATAAAGCTAAAAATTCAGCTCTACAACAAGTCTTTGTGGAAGAAGAGTTTTACTCTTTCCTTAGAACCTGTTGTAAAGCAAGTTTGACCAGATAGTACAGTGACAATGTAATTTCCAGTGACTTCCACAGGGCTGTGAAGGACATGTTGGATGGATTTCCATTCATCTACTCCAGTTCACTCCCCGGGCTGCAGAACTGCAGAGAGACCGAGGAGATGACAGAGTACTGTTCATTCAGCCAGTATTGTCCTGCCTATGGACCTACAGGCACAATGCAACCCAAAGTGTTTTTCGGACTCAGAAGCAATTCCTTACAAAGGACAGGAGATTGCAAACGTCAGGAGAGCTTCTCGAAATACAGAAATACACTTTGTAAAATGGTAGATGATGCAAACAGCAGACATTATTATAAAAGAGCAGTTCCTAGACAAAGTTTTCATTAACAAATGCAAATTAATCTCTTATCACACTTTATTGTGTGAAAGATAGCTTTGCTCTTTGTTGAAAAGCCATTTAAATATAGTATCATGCATTGTCTCTGATTTAACCTCTGAAGACTAAATGACAAGAAGGCTAAAAACAGGAACCTAGTTCCTGGTGGTTGTGAGACTGGTATGCATTTGCTACATTGTCAGGTGAGCCAGCACTTGGGTATGGAATTAGCCCTTTTGTGTACAGAAACAGATGTATTTGCAAATGCTAGTTTAGGAAGCTGTTTTGAAAATGAGATTGAAAGGCAAAGAGGAAATCATACCCCTTTATGAACGGTCTGCTTTGACAGTTTCATATCTCTAAAGCCTTTCTTCTTTTCTGCTGAGCTAATTGGGATTTCATATAACCTAGTGTCATCATTTAACTTATAGGATATTCATTCCCTTTAGAGAATTATGCTATTGAAGCATGTTCTAATCGGCTGGTATTAGTCCTATTGTGTTGAGTATTAGCAGTAGAATGTGTGTGGGGTTTGGGGTGTGTGAAAAGGAGTCAGGCTTTAAATGCCAAACCAGACCAAGAGCTATTCTTCTGGTACACACAACCAGGGATTTATCAACACTGCTGTTTTTTCAGATTGTGCATATGACTCTTTTATACTTAACTATAAATAGAAAAGACACGCAAGCACTGGTGTAACCTTAGTATGTTTTCAATACATATTAAAATGATCTGGCATTTGCTTAGGGACTTCAAATTCCTCATTACATGTGCAAAGAAAATGAATGGTAAGTCACACGAGTTACAGAACTTAGTTCAAAATCAGGTTTTAAGGTATTTATTCAATTATAAACCATGTAAGTTCTGACAAGTCTATGAACAAAATTGTGGAGACAGAGTTTTTAAGAAGTTCTAACAATATTCTTTATTTTTTTGACTTTTAAAACTGATAATATATGCCTCATTTAGCATTGCTTAGATACAGATAAAAGTGTGTCTATGTGCAGGTTACTGTGGACCTGGTTAAAGCTGCATTAGATAGATCTTTATATTACTTTCAAAGCCTATCCATATGGGCTGAAATATTTCATTCACTTTGTTGCCCAAAATTTGTATTTCGGAAAGGCCAAGCAAGACTTTGAGGATTTGTTGACTTACTTGGTTTGAGAGGATTATGTGTTCTCTTATTTGAACAATACTTAAATCATAAACTGAAATATCACCTGTAAAGAATAATTTCCAAATGAGAGTCATAACAAATTGGTTGTGACCTGCCTGCTCTGTGAGCATGTGGAATCTGACTTCCCAGTGTTTGCAGCAGAGTTGTTTTCTTTATTTTGCTGAGCTCATTATTGTGCACCTAGGAAAGGATGTCCTTTATACGCACGTACCCTAATTAACTTTGCAGTGAGCTGGCTGGCCAGCCAAGGTCAAGGTTAAGATGGGGAGCTTTTACAACTGTGCAGGATCATTCATCCAGACTTCAGAGCAAGCAGAATAGAGAAACCTTTCCTGCAATTCCTTGTCTGTAATTGTAACACATGCTGTTTAATTAATTTCTTTACAATAGTTATACAGTAAACTATTGCAATGAAATCCCCAGTAATATAGCAGCATTGAAGGAAAGACTGTATTTTAATTCTGAATATCTGCAAGAAACAGTAGGATTTTGATGATGCCGTTATTTAGACAGGTGTCTTAATTAGATTTCTGTGCAGGACTCCACAGATACAGAATGATATCGTGGTTTCTCCTCAGGATCCTACAACTTAAGGGAGAGACCAGAGGCAAGTGATGGTGCAGAAGCGGCAGCAAAGGGGAACAAGGAGACAGCGTTGGGCAGTCTGAGAGGAATGCTCTCAACACACCTTCTGTCTAATGCCTACCAAGTTTTTGTAGAGAAAGAAGTTAAGAAGAGTTTTCTTACAGGGAGCTCTTTTCAAGAATGAAGGAGGCACAAAAATGCTAATGTGAAAACATAATGAACCTTAATAGAGGCTTGCATTTTAGCCAAATCAGGGCTGAGAGCTGCTGTTTCAGTGTTTAAGGAGATCTGACTGATAGATAGAGGAAGCTTTCATGTAAGTGAAAAATGTGGAAATAAAGGCAAACTTTTTACTGTTCCTTTACTGACAGCGAATTGCGTATTTTTTATACAGTGCTATGACACTCTCTAGTTGTCAGTCATCTATATTTGCTACACATATATGTTTAAATGCATAGGAAAAATAAAAATGGTATTTTGTATTTTTTGAAAAATGCTTTATAATACTTTTAATTGAACAGAAAAACCCCTGAATAACAAAAAAACTCCAAACCAAACAAAAAAAAAAACAACCAAAAGGGATCAGTTCACGGTTCAGTTAAACCTGAAATTCATAAAGTGCTCTCTTACTTTGCAAAGACTACTTTGAGTAGCTTATAATAGCAGAGCTACTCAGATCATAGCATAGATGAAAGAGGTTATTCCACTGGGAGTCTTAAATTTAAACTAGTCATCTCTGGTTTGGCTTTTGAAATATGACAGGAGAATCAAAGATTGCTGCTCTTAAGAGTCTGAGGAAGCCTTTGGCTTACTGACAGTCTAAATATTAACAATTTTGAAGTCTCTTCATACCAAGGGACTATTAAGATGAAGCAGTAGCTTTAAATTAAATGCCATAATTCCCTCAGTTTATCCTGAAGGAGAGAAGTAATTAGGCTTGTTTATCTGAGAGAAATTAAAGATCAAATTAGAGGTAATGCCCCTAAACTGACCCTGTGATTAAGCTTAGTTTACCCGAGACTTCATCTTTTTCAGCATTTTAGCTCTCATTCTTTTAACCATATTAAACATCTCTTGGTGTTTAAGCTGAAAAATGCCCGACTGTAAACTGAAGTTGTGCGTTTTCCTGTTAGCAAAGTCAATGATTGCATGCTTCAGAAAGCATACATACTCTTTTGCTTCTCTAAAGTTAGATACAATATTGTAGCAAAGATTTTGAACTCGGTTATACAGAATAAAGGCAGCAGTGTTTTTTTTCGTAGTAGGGTGATACTCCTCTGACTCTTCCGTTTCACCACATTCTTATTCTTTTCCTGCTTACTCCAGGTGAAAATAACACTTTGCTTTGATGACCAGCTCCATAAAGCTGCAAAACCCAAGGGTTTTTAAGACAGTAATGAATTAATTCCCAAATAGTAGGTTGTTAGTATAATTGTCTTTTAACACATTACTACCTTTTACCTTGCCACAGGTGGCACTGAATTGAAGAATTTTGAATGCATCATGTGTAGGCCTTGCTAGCCCCTTAGGACCTCCATCAGTTCATAGCTGCATGATTCAGGGGCAACTCTGATGCAGTTAGGGCTAATGATCACCAATGAGAAGGAAAGCAGAAGAAATTATAAGGCATTGAAAGTCATTATTAATGACAAAAGAAACTTGTAAAATTATTTTTTGGAAGAGAAGGTTTCTGATTTCTCTACTGGCTATTTTTATACCCATTGTTAAGTTTACTAAGTAACTAATTTCATTGATCTGTAAGAATTAAATTCACAAAGCCATTTAAAGAAACTGCTATGATAGCTTTTCCACATTTCCCTGATGAATACTTCATACTTTCAATAGATTTCATATGCTTCTATTTCTAGTTAGGGCATGCAATTCCTTCCATATTTAAAGACTATTCAGTAACATAGCTTCAAGCCAAGCAGCAGCCCTGTTTAAGATGAAATAGCTTTGTTGAAAGCTAACTTTGTCTTTGCTATATGGTATCGGGGCTCTAGAGGAAGATCATTTTCATGTGAGGAAGTAGAACCTTGATGAAGGCATTAAGAATAAATAACCCATTTAAAAAATTTATCTATTTATTGTCAATTTCTGTGCCACTTGTCCAAAAGGTTTGATCTCTACTTTTTTTTCTTTCCTATTTAGATCGTAGCTGTTGGAGGCAAGCTTGATTGTCACTGTTATTAGATGTTTTAGTAGTATATATTTAGTTGTAAATGCAAGTAGCTTTATTGGTTCAAGTGTCACATGAGAGGTAGGTGTGTTTGAGTAGCTGCAGTGGTGGTGCTCCCCTTTGATGGCAGAGCAAGATGATCATTGTAAAATGTGTTGTGTTTTACATGCTACCTGCAGGAATTTACATGTGTGTGCATGGGGACAAAATGGGCTTGCTTTTCCATTTCAATGAGGAAAAGCATGGGGGAGGAGGCTCTGGATATCAGTCTGTAGAAGAGAAAATACTATTTCGGTACATGTTAAGTGTGGTAAGTCCAGCTTCTTCAGATTCCTCTGCAGAGCTTCTCCCTTAGCTGTTTTGCAAGCAGCCCCTGAAAAATGGCACTCTCATTTTCTCTCCAACAAAAGGGGTTTTCTGCTTCTCTTTTTATTAATACTTTCCAGCTGGCAAAATAAGACAGATTGTAGGAACCTCCAAGTCTTTTGGATATTTACAAAATATTTGTACTGGGGCTTCTGCTGTTCTTTCAGCAGTTCATGTTAAATGGCCTTGGTATGGAATTAATGCCTAATTAATTCCTGGCTGTTCTGGTTCAGTTAAGCACAAAAGTATGAATCCATGTTCTGATGTTATTATATAGTTACATCTCACCCATCACAGTTTTCTTACATTACTGATGAGTTAATCACTCACAAAGACTTAAGCAGGTTTCTTTGTAGAATCACAAAAGAATTTAAGGATTTGTTGTTGCTGTGGTCAAGGGGCAACATTCCCCGTGGGTCCTTGGAAGGAAGGGGGGCTGCAAGCGGCTTACCGGGGCTTCCACAGAGTCTCTGGGCTACGTTCTTTGTAAATTCTTGTATTTTTTCACGTTAGGCTGTGGAGCTGCTGGAAGTCAAGGGTGTGAAGATGTTCAATATTAACACTGTACATGGGCCTGTGTAACATTGCTCCGAAGCCTGCTCAGATAACACCTGCAGTGACTCCGCAGGCATTTTTGCAAGTATATCCAGGCATATGGAGCTATTTTAGTATCTGCATGGGAAGTGCTAATAATCAGTGAGGATTCAGTCCAACCCCATGGAATTAAGAAAGTGCTTGATTACTAAAGAGAGAGTTCCAACTTATGTAAACTTATTTTATGCAGTGTGACTGCAAGTCTCACACATTTCTCTTTTGTTAAATCATGACACTTGGAATTAAACAAGTCCTAGAGGAAGGGAACATTTTCAGCATATAGGGAGCCGTTGTCTTAGTGTGTTTCAGACTCTTCCATTTAATGGGCTTTTCAGTTTCTTTAGAGAGGTTTATCACTGACTTTATTAAATATATTTTCACAAACACTTTAATTTCTCATCTTACTGTTTTTCAAGTGCTTGTAAAATACAAACTGTTGTATCAATGTAAAATTATTACTAAGGGCAGTGGAATCAACATTATATGATAATTAATATCTAATGCAGAAATGCTGTTTTGTTGGCAGTAGAACATAAAAGGGAAAATAATGTGGAATTGAAGAGAGCTGAAGCACTCTGGTCCTTCTCGGAAGATAGATTTTGCAGGCAGCACTGTAGTTAGTTTTGGAAGCTTATATAATCCCACGTGAAACTGTCACTCACCAGCAGTCCCTGGAGAACTTCTCCCAGGCTAGCCTTTGAAACCATATTAGCAGCCTGCACCTTTCACGGAAGTTTCTGAGGTTCCGAGTAAAAAGTAATGCTGACTTCCTTCAATACTGGTATTAAAAATTTATTTAGCCTAGAGATACCAAGTGGAAATTGAAGATGCTCAAGAAGAGGTATGGCTTGACTTCAGACAGATTTAGTGCAAGGTAAAAGTAACCTAGTATCTGTACAGGAAGATATTGTAACAGGCTATTTTGAACTTAATTCTAGAATCTTGGATCAGGATCATCCAAATGTTTGTCACATTTAGTAATCAGCACCAAAAGTCACAGATTTGCCTTCAGCATAATTACATGCAAGAGTTGACTGTCCTTAGAATGAGACGTTTGCTATGCACGGACAGCCTTGGAAAGAGCAGGCTTTGGGGAAGGGAAGATGAAATCAGCAGTTAAGAAGTGCTGAGATAGTGTTCCATGTAGGTTTGGTATCAGCAGACCACGGGTCCCCTTGACAAGTAGGGGAGTAAACAGAGATATACAGGCTCTTGGACAGGTTAAGGATGTGTCTTAAGAACTGTTTGAAACAAATTTTCTTTATCTGAAAGCTTTCTAATTTGTTCCAGAAAATGCAGAAAGGGAAAATTAACTATTTCTTAAACAGTCATTTATTTTGGTGATGTTTTCTATTTGTTTTTTAGCAGGAAAAGCAGCTAAAGTACAGTCCTAGAAAGCAGAGAGCTTAATTTATATATTTGTAAGCCTTTTATGTGCTCTGTCTTGATGCTGCATAGTCACTAAGACATGGTTTTATTATGACCACAGGACAGTTTTTATTCACAGACTGAATAGAGAGTGTGAAGAACAGGGAAATCAAGAGAAAATGAAAGCAAAAACTACAAACTGGATGCTTACTTGTGCATCAGTAGTGAAGAAGAGCCATACACGGTGCTGGAACCTGTACTGCATCCGGTGGCTGCTGCTCTCCGTATTAGCTAAGCCACGGTGTGGTGGCATGGAGCCAAATATATCATTTTTTCATCACCTCAGTGTTTCTCAATCAGTAGAGAATCCCCAGTTCACTTACTCTGAAAGATCTCACCTTCTTTCCAATTAATGCCAAAGGGGTGGAGTTGGAACTGAACAGATTATGATGTTCTTTAACATTGTATATCCTCAGGGCTTTCAGTGTATACATACATGTTAACTGATTTATTGTTCCTGAGAATTTTACACAGAATGAATGCTTCATCTTGTGGCAATAATTACATAATGGTATAAAAATCCATCATTTAAACTCCTAAGCTGTCAACTCTGTGGTTTCATACAAACTCAGAAGTTAGTTTGTTATGTGGTGTACAAAGACAGTTTTGTTTTAGACACAGTATGTCCTCTTAGCTGGAGAGGATGGTCTGCCAAGAAATGAAATAAAGAGAAAGATGCATGTGGTGCTGAGGAGGTGAGTAGGAGTCCTATAAAACTTCTAACTTAGTTATACTTATGATTTTTAACACAATCAAAAATAACTCTTCACTTTCTGGGTGAGGCAAGAACAGAGTGTGTGTTTCATTACTGCAAACTCAGATTCTGCAGCAAGCTAAGGTTTATGGACATCAAAACATACAAAGATGTCTGGCCTGGTGTTCGTTAAAGCCAGCCAAAAAAGTGTTTTGCATGGAAGTCAGGGTGTGGCATTTGGGCAGAAGTTCAAGGGTCAGATCCATCCCACGTCCATGTGCAGAAACGCCTTGGTCTTGTCAAGTCCGCCCAGATGCACACAGCACCACACTGCTCTGAGCAGCTGTGTCTCTGTTGGAGACAAGATGCACAGGGCCAGTTGCTAATTGGAACTCAAATCCTTCTAACAGTGACTTGCATGATCCCTGTGAGTTTGAGTCCACAATTTAATGACAGTTTAGCCAAATATTTGCATACAGTTCAAAACTCTGTTTATTGTGCAGCATAAAGACATAGCTTTGCTCTGGAAACTGTATGTCATTTAGTTAGAGAGCATGATCTACCAGTAATTGGCATGGCAAACCAGGGGAAACTTCTTTGCCTCAGTCTGTACTGCTATGGCCACTCCTCAGGAATCACAGACCCTGGAGGCAGGAGAGAAAATCTGGAGAATGAAGACTTAACCTTGGTGGAGGAAGATTGGGTTAGAGATCATTTAGGCAAACCTGACACCCACAAATCCATGGGCTCTGATGGGATGCACTAATGAGTGCTGAGGGAGCTGGCAAATGTTATTGCTACATCATTCTACATCATCTTTGTCATGGAGAGCAGAAGAGCCTGAGGACTGGAGGAAAGTGAACGTCATTCAATAAGGGCAGGAGGGAGGACCCAGAAACCACAGGCCAGTCAGCCTCACCCCTATCCCTGGAAAGGTGATAATGACACATGCTGGATGTCATTTCTAGGCATGTGGAGGTAGAAAGGATTATCAGGAGTATTCCATATACATTCACCAAGGGGAAATCATGTTTGCCTAATCTGATAGTTTTCTACGATGACACGACTGGCTGGGTAGATGAAGAGAGAGCAGCGGGTGGTGTCTACCTTGACTTCAGCAAGGCATTTGAAACTCTCTCCCATAACATACTCATAGCTCAGGAAGTGTGGGTTAGATGAGTGGGCAGTGAGGGGGACTGGGGAGTGGCTCAATGGCAGAGCTCAGAGGTTGTGATCAGCGGGGTGCGGTCTGGTTGGAGGCCTGTAGCCAGCAGTGTCCCCAGCAGTCAGTGCCAGTGGGGTCCTGGGGTCCATCAGGAAGAGCAGTGCCAGCAGGTCAAGGAGGTGATTCTGCCTCTCTCCTCAACCCTGATGAGGCCAGGCTGTGCCCAGTTCTGGGCTCCTCAGGGCAGAGAGACAGTGGAGCACTTGGAGTGGGTCTGGTGAAGGGCACAAAGGTGATGAGGACACTGGAGCATCTCTCTTATGGGGAAAGGCTGAGGGAGCTGGGCCTGTTCAGCCCTGAGAAGAGACAACTGAGAGGGGATCTCATCCACGCATGCAAATGTCTGAAGGGAAGGTGTAACAAGGGCATACTCCTTTCGGTGATACCCAGCAAGAGGACAAGGGGCAATGGGCTCAAATTAATACAAGGTCCATCTGAATATGAGGTAAAAATCCTTTACTTTGAGGATGGCTGAGCGCTGGAACAGGCTGCCCAGAGAGGTTGTGGAGTTGCCTTCTGTGGAGATATTTAAGACCCACCTGGAATTGATCCTGTGCAACCTGCTCTGGTTGAACCTGCTTTAGCAGGGAGATTGGACTGGATGATCTCCAGAGGTCTGTTCCAACCCCAGCCGTTCTGTAACTGATTCTCTGATTCTCTGGTAAAGTTTGCTAGGGGAAACAGCAAAGTGGTGATACAACATTGTCCTGTCAAAACCTGTTTAATATGCTGTGACATTGTCAAGTCACAGTAAAGGTTTTGAGCTAATTTAGAAACAGCTTTCTTCTAAACCTGTGTGGCAGACTGGAACCCGAGGGAAGTGAACATTTTCAAGGGGAATTTCCATGCATGTATCTATAGATAAGATTTTTGAAATATCACTTTAGTGAGTCAATTTTTAGAACTGTGTTAGAATAAAAGTTGCACTGATGGAAACTTTTTGATGACAATAAAAGTTAAAATCTGATTAGCGGATGGATTCTTTAATTTGCCTGAATGTAATTTACTTCACTGCTGTAGACGTCTTGGATTAAGGCCAAGCTGCAAATGGAATTGGTGTTGATAAGTCTCATTACCATCAGTACCATCATCTCCAGTTGGAGACTGATAGTTACAGCACTAATATAAACAGTAAAACTGATCACACCACAACTTTGGATCCTGTCCTGCTCTTCCTGAATTCTAGGGCAACACTCCTATTGGCATCAGTAGCAGCAGGAACAGGTCCAACTGAATTATTTGACAAGAGGCTTCTTTCTTAACTCTGTACTGGCTGAGCTATGTAAGCAAATTGTTAAAAACCCTGCTCTATAATCCAGACATCTTCACAGCTGAGCAGTGCTGATTTATGCACTGTCTGCTGATGGTAGCAATTTATTAGCAAGAGGATATTTGCTCCTTCCTTCTGCATGTTTCATGCAAGGTTTTGTCCTCAATTTTCTGTTTTCCTAATAGTCTTTGAAATTTGCGACCTTAAGGCCACACCTAATGTTGAATGACTCTGTTATTTACTCAAATAACAGAGATGTTAAAGTCACTTTTTTTTTTTTACAGGCTATTTATAGTTTTTCAAAAGAGAATGTAGAAGGGATATTTTTAAACTGCAGCAACTATGTGTTGTCATTAGCAGAGTTTCAGGCAAAAATACCATGTTTTATCCTTTTCCTGACAAGACTATGAATGCATAACACAAACTGTCTGTAAATGATGCCTCCTAGGTTTCTAGTGTATATTTGAATATATTTCGTACCACTGTTTCTTATTTGCAATAAAATTTGCAAAATACGGGAGGCAAGTGAGCCAGATAATATCAAACACAGTGTTTATAGTGGCTGTGTGCTGCACCTTCTGGCTGGTGCTGTGGAGAGATATTTGAGGGTGTGGGTCACAAGTGCACGGCTCCTGCTCCCTGGCCCAGCCAGGGACCTGCGCACACACTGGGGCAGAAATGGTTTCTGCTTTAGCTGGAACAGATTGCACTCGGGGGCCTATTCTGGACAGCATACAAACAAACCTGCTGCAGAGTTTCCAAAGTATGTATGCTCCTGCTCAAAGCTGGATTTTGCTTTTAAACTTCAATGTAGTAATGTCAGACTTTTGCTGAGGAACTGTGGGTTTTTTGTCATTTGATCCCATGCAAAAGTGATTCCACATTATCTGTATGCACATAAAGTAATTTTTTGCTGATACCAGTAAAAATAGGAATTCTCATTCTACATCTCTTTTGTTTTTCCTTAGCACTGGATTATATCTTTTGCAGCAGTAATGAGTGAAACCTCTGGTAGGCTTCCTGGATAGAAGAGTTCTGCTGTTTTTGTTTTGTTTGCATTCCTGTATGTATGTGTAGGTTTGCACTTTAGTTTGCTGCAGTTTTGGAAAAGAGATGAAAAAGACCATTGTTTTTTATTGACCCTAGTAGAGCGAATAAAACCAAAATATTCTTCAAAGTTTGACAGCTGGAAAAAAGCTTCTCCTTGAGCAGCAGAAATACGGATCTGCAATTTTCTATGAGTCAGTGCCTGAATCCCCTACACCTCTTACTGCCATACCTTTCCCATAACGATGGCCTCTAAGTTGTTCATAATTCACAGCACCTTGTCCTCCATATCGTTCAGGGTTTCAGTGTACTGTTAGTTAGATAGAGATAGCAGGTAGCCAAGATGATAAAACAAGTTTGTTTTCCTAGAAAACCTAGAAAAATTATGAACCTACACTTCCTTATTTTGAGGAAGAAGACTGCTAATATAATCAGCATTGCCCATTTGGCACTAGCTATTGTTTAAATATCATCAACAAAGCGTATTGTAAATGAGCTTGTAAAAGGAAGCGATGTAGTCATGTTGTCATCGTTTCACTGGAGGCTGTTAGTAATCAGGAGCTACATACATTTGTTAGATCTTGCTTTTACTTCATCTGGAAAGATCAGTTTGGCGTGATAATCAATTAACATTGTGTATTTCCAGTGTCTTTCCAGGTTGCAGTTCTGTTGTCTTTGTCATTAAAACACATGGATGACTTTTAAATGTGAGTTATAAAGATTTGTGTGCAAGATTTTCCTCAGTAAACTAAGACTTGGCAGAGGTGAAAAAGTGTGTTTTAAGATGAAATAAAAAATGGTTAACTGTACTTTGATGGCAGAAGAAACAGCCCTTCAGTACTATTTACCTTTTAAAAATTTCATTACTTTTCTTCCTACAACTAGCTGCTACTAAGCATAAAATAATTTTAATATTAAAAATAGAGGTTTTGGATGGAAGTAAAGAACATGATGTAAACTATTAATAGGTTTAAGGAATTAGAAAAACAAAATTCCACTTTGAGCTGTTTATCAGAATTAAAGTATGTGTTTGGTACTGTTGATATCTGGTATTTATTCTGCTCAAGCTAGAAAAACAGTGTAAGCGTTTTGCTAGAGGGTGTTTCTTAAATATTACTGTTACCATGGATAATGCAAGTTGACAGGATCTATAGTTGAGGGGCAAGTCATATGGAGTCTGCATTCAAGGGTTATATTTTGGCAGGCAGAGGACAGGTTGAAAACACGTCAGCAGAATGAAAGTTTTACTGCTTTCAGATAGAGATTTGTGCCAGGCCTGTACACAAACCATCAGTCCTGACCAGGTTGGGGTCTTTGAAATTTAGTGTAAAAAAATGGTCGTTATAAAGGCAAACTGTATTCAAAATTAATTATTTTGAGTACAGGTATTAAGAGCAAAAGCTTCTCCAGAAGCATCCTTTGAGGAAAGTGTGTGTGTGTGTATGAAGGAAGGAATGAAAATTCTGCATGGCAAAGGTGACTGATGGCAGTGTTTAATTGCAAGACCATACACAAATGATTTCTAGGCTCTGTGAACTGTTCTTGAAGTCTGATAGAGCAGAATAATGTTCACACATGGTTTAACTACATTTCCAGTCTGACAAATCTATGTTAGACATTTTTTTGTTGGTCTGTGTCTGAAGATTGTTCTGCAATACATTGTTCTGCATTGTTCTTGAATTTCGAATGGGTGCGATGCTGAGCTGCAGCCACGCACACCTGGTTTTCCCTTAGCTCTAGTGCAAGGAATTAAAAACTGTAGCCTCTAGTGAAGCCGGGAGCCTATCAGGCAAAGTGTGCTGGAGAGGTTTGTGTACTGCACTGCCAGCTGTTAAAACTGGAAGCTGTTTGCTGCTCTGCTCTGTTGGAAGCAGGGATTTGGTCTGGAGGGACTGCACAGTCAGTGTGTTCAGAGCAGTGTGAGCAAGATGTCACCGTTACCAAATGCCCTCACGCAGGCTTGAGTCATTTAGGAGCTGAGCTTTCTGTTCCCAGTTTCCAAACTGCCTTTCCTAAAACAGCGTGGGCTTGCTCCACCCTGCTTCTCATCCTCAGAGTTCAGTTGCTTAAAATTGCCCTTTGTTCTGCTTAAGTGATCTTAAGAGAGGATGTAAACACAAGTCCTAAATATAGTTAATGGTAGCTGGGTAGAGAAGTTCAGAATAAGAGGGCATAACACAAGCAGAGGATGACTATCAGGTATTTCAAAGAATGGAAAAGAAAGGGGAAAACAATTAGGAATATGTAGATTTAAGAGAGAAAGTGTGAAGAAAGCCTAAGCCAACAGTGGAGCATCTTGCCAAATTTTTCCTGCTCTTGAAGCCAGCCCCCAGACAACATGGAGCCAGTAATTATTCAGCTGCTGAGTAGGGGGTAAAGTCCATTTTTAGAAGGCTGAAGGAGAAAGCTCTACCTTCAGAACAGTTAGGGAGCAATGTTGCAAGTAGTGTACCAGTGACTAAAGGATCAGAGTGTATTATCAGCGTACTAGAAAACTGGAATTTCAGTTAGGATGGACGGGGAAGACAAGAGGATTTCTTAGCGAGTTTACACAAATGAAAAGTACCCCAACATGTAACACTGGCACAGCATCACAGTTTGCAAGGAGTATTATATTTTCCTACTCTTCGTAAATGTGACATGGACTTACTGGGAGAGGTTGTAAGTACAAGCACACCTTTGTGCACTGGAGTTTCTTGGAGTACATTGTAGTGGTAATACTGATGTTAACAGGTTTTTAAACTGCTTTCCTTAATTTTCTTGAGCAAGGAGACCCTGTACTTAGGAAGTTTTTCATGTCTGACTGATTTTAAGGACTGTAGTGGACAGTGTAGTAAGCCTGAATTTAAATAAAACATCAGCTGAATCTTTGTGCCATCTAATTGAGGATAGGTTGGGAAAAGATTGCTGATTATTCTCTAATATCCTAATAAAACCTTCTGGCATAACTGTGGCTTCTAGTTTCACTCAATTAAGTGAACAAGTCCTGAGCATGCACAAAGACCTTTATTAAACTTGCAGATAGACCTGAGGAGAAATTAAAGGCAGTGAAATGAGACTAGCTGCTGCCAACAAGGAATTAAAAACAACCTGTCTTTTTTTTCTTTAATCAGTCATCTTAAATGGAGTAGTAGCTGCTCCTTTTATTTTTCTTTCTCTCCTGCCTCTTCTTGCAGTATTTTGGCACAGTGTTTTGTGCAGATCACGTGCCAGGTGCTCGTGTGCCTTCTGCACTTGCTCAAATTCTCCACCTCCTGGGGAACGAGGAGCAGCATTGGTCCTGAATGGCTGGAGGTGGTGGTGGTGAGGAGCAGGGAGGAGCAGGCAGGGCTGGCAGCATTCCTGGGCAGGAGGGAGGTGTCGGCTCTGCACATCCCCGTGTGCTGGGCAGAGGGGCCACGCCAGGGCCGTGCACTGGGAAGTGCCCTGTGGAATGACCAGAGCCTGTGCAGATGCTGACCAGTCACAGCGCCTGCAGGACTTGCTGATGCTCAACATTGTGTGTGATCTGGAGAAACTCTGTTTTCAGCTGTCCATCATTTCAAGAACATCAACTCATGCAGTTCCCACACCTGTAGTAGCTCTTCGAATTTGGTGCCCCACTTTGGCATTTCTTCAGTTAAAGCTACCGGTGGCTCATGTGTTTTCTCCTGCAGCCAAGCGGGTTTGCTCCTGCTCCTGGGCACAATGGCTGCCCCTTCAGATGTTGAAGTGCTTTCAAAGAAAAAAAAGTCAATAAATATCAATATTACGGTCTCCATTTTCCCCAGGAATGGGAGAAATGGCAACAATGAATTTCTGCAATGCTATTTCTGTACTTCAGTGCTTGCAAGGTTTAGAATTTCTGATCTGCAGTCTCTCCCATCTGTGAGTTCATCTGTCAGGGAGTAGCAGGTGACAAATAGAAAGTTTAGGGCTCAGAACACCCAAACAAGTTTTCCTTGGTATTAAAGTTTAATGACTTTCAATAGGCGTAGATTTTTACATAGCCCTAGCCTACTGAGACTAGAGAAGGGCAAGGTGATTGCTAACAGGCCATATGTTACCATCTTGGGTTTCACGACTAGTTTAAAGGGCACATTAGAGAGAACTTTACTGTTCCTGGGTAAATGAGATGCTGTTCTGTGTCCAGAAGGCAGTTTCTTTAGCCTTAAAGAAGACTTTAAGTACTGTGATGGCAGTATGGTAAAATAAGTGGCAGAAACAATGATGTGCAAGAACAGTGTTTCTCTTGTTATCTATCCTAATCAGTCAGTGAAAATTCAAGTTATATAACTAAATTTCAAATGTTTGGTTTATAGGGAGACTTGCAAAAGTAGAAGGCCCAGAGAAACACTGATAAGAGGTTATGAGTGCTTGTTTTACTGCCAACTACAAAGTGATCTCCTTCAGTGGCAAGATGTTCAGTCCCTCCCAGAATAACAAAAATTATCTGATATGAACTTTGTCATTGCAGATATCTGGATGAATTTTGTGTGCCGAAGGGGAGCTTAGTATAGCAGCCTACAGATCCTTAAGACATTTCCCAGGGGAAAAGGATTAACGAGGACAAAACTGACATCTGATAGCTTTTGACTGTTGGATGTTGATAAATGTTAATCATTGAAGAAGTTTCCATGAAAAATCAAAATTTTAATTTTATATAAAACTTTTATGATGCAAATCTACAAATATAGCAGTTTTACAAGTTGTGTAATGCTTTATTATTCATATAGCATATAGCATTATAGCATATAGCATATAATGAATCCTAAAGGATATTTTTATACTGTGACATTTTTGGTGTTTGTTTCATGCAAATGTTTTTCCTCTTAGGGAAACTGTGAAAAGTGTAAAGGTGGAAGCAGAGGTGGTGCAGAGAGTACTCTCTACTGCGCAAACCTTTTGTTACAGGCAGTACTGCATTGCCACAGTTCACTCAATGCCAAGGTGCAGGGGATTCTGTGAAGTTGGTCACCTAGCAGGAAATTGCTGTTTCTTTATACTTAAACTGGAATCAACAATAGCCAATATAATAGGAAGTGCTAATTATCTTCTAGTGTTGTGTCCTTCTTTTCTTTCATTTTTGCAGTATGTTTTGGAGTGAGGAGAGGAAGCACAGGGCATCCCATCAGTCTGGCGCTGAACAGGTCTTCAGAATATTTTCCCTGAATGTTCAGAGGAACAATTTGTTGCTTGGGATAGAAGCACCACTGTTGCATTCCAGGAACTTTCCCAAAATTCTTTTTCCTGTTCCCCCAATAAAAAAGGCTTCTGGTCGATAGCATCCCTGGGGAAACTGGCACTCATGCTCAGATTGAACAAATCATTAGACACAGGCATGGAGCCTTGTGGTAGTGTTGCTTCACCTCTCCATTCATAGCTCTGCTATAACCCAGTGCTGCATAGACACAGTGAGCAAGCTGCCCTGAGCTGGTACTGTAATCATTCCCTTGCTGCCATGGTCAAAATTACAGTGTCCAAGTTATTCCAGACGTTCACCACAATCTGAGTGTGTTCTTGCCACTGGCAGCAAACCTGAGTCACGGCCTCAGTGTGGCTGAGAAAGAGTTAGTCAACAGTCTGAAGCCAGGAGGTGCACTCTGGAGTCTGGAGCAGTGTGGGAAAAGGGTTCATGACAAGGCAGGAGGCTCTGAAGTGCATTCAGCATCTCAGTGCAGGGTGTGGCTCGTAGAGCAAAGGAATGGGAAGCTGTGGGATTGCCCTGGTTTGTCTGAGCCTCACGTCCTTCATTCACAGTGATGTGAATTCCCTGTGTCCAGGGAAGATGCAGTGGACACAGATGGACCTGGTGACAGAGGCTGTATTTGCCTTATAAGATAACATACGGATAGAAATGTTAAAAGCGGAGGAAGTGAGGTGGAGACTGAGGAAACTTGGCCACGCCAGCATGTCTTCGTACTGAAAGCACTGCAGGGCAGGAACTTGTTTCCCCATAAATCCACTAAGAATAGCGTGTGAGTGCCGTGGATCCTGGCACTGTGATTTGGTTGAAGACACGACCTTTCCAGAATTCCTTTCTGTTCTCCAGGCAAACTGTTTTGCTACTCTTTCCTCAGTCCAGCTACTCTACTGCCATCCCTATGTGATACAGTCTCTTGCCCACTTCTCTCTGACCTATTTTGGCTGTTACAAGAATTCACTTGGTTAATAATGGCACATTTGGGGGGAAGGTAGGAATAATGTCTTGATCTTGCATTCCTGCTCACATATCTGTATTAGTATGTCATGAATAAGTAAATATTGAGTACTTCAATTAGGCATTCTTCCCTTTCCTACCACCTTCTGTTTCTCTTCAGGTTTTAATCTCTGTGGCTTAGAAAATGCCAGCAGACTATGGGCATTGCCAAAAACTAATAATAATTAAAATTCCGTGCTATAAAAAGCAGTGTATGCTGCTTTTGAGCTGAAAGCACTAGAACACTTTCCAAGAATTCCAGCATATTAAATTCTACTGTGACATTTGACTTATAGCATGGTAATTTTTTCCCCTGCTTCAGCTCAGTGTAATGACTGTAAGTCCCAGTTTTGTAAATAAATTCCCACTCAAATTCCTCACGACATCGCATGTGGGAGTTCACATAATAAAAAAGGAATGTTCCCCTCTTCTTCATGTTTCTTCACAAACCTGTCTCCATCATTTAAATGAATGTCAAATTTTCTTTAAAGACATGATGTCTACCTAACCAAGCTATGATCATTAATGTTCAGAAGTGCTGTATTCTTAGTTGACCTCATTGATAAGCAGATTAAAAAAAAAAAAAAAAGGAAAATATTCCACAGCAAAATCCAGTTGCTGTAGTCGACTGGACTGTCTAGTTCAGGGTGCTTTGGTGACAGTGCAGCCTCAGAACTGGCCTGACCAGTTCCATAGGGAGTCCCCAACTGGGATGTTGACATAAAAGCAGCCCAGCTGTCATCATCAGCCTCTGCTGGGCTTCCCATCACAGCGGTGGGAAGGAGAAAGCAAGGCTGCAGCTCAGATCTGCTCTCTTGAGTCTGTACTCTGGTGGATCCTGTGAAATTCCATTAAGGTCCTTACTGATACAGTTAATTTAAGTTGTGCTGATCTGTTTCCAGATTATACTGGAGACTAACTCCAGGGGAAAATGGGTAATTTAAATCCACTTTATTCATGATCACTGATGTGTTGGCACGAAACCTACACTGCAGCTATGGATTTATTTTTATATGCCCAGGGCTCTGTAAGCAAAATCTTCATCTCTAGACTAATGTAAGGGCAACCCTTTTTAACTTATTGCTCATGTACTGGACAAGAAATCTATCCTTTTTCAGTGATCCGTATTTGTTTAATGAGCCCTTCTTTTATATTTGTAAAATAATTGTTGATAATTTGATATTAGCTTTACAGAAGAGGAGCTGTGTTGAAGCAAAGACATTCCAGCTATTAAGTCAATCCCTTGCACTACTGCAGCCTCATCAGGGATTGTGTTCCACTCTGAAACTGTTCACCATTCACAGAGCCCAGGTTCTGGCCAAATTGGAGTTGTTTGGCACTTGCAAGCAAGCACATTTCCAGAACAAGATCAAATATTCTGATTTCTGACTTGCTCTTGCACCAAGGCACAGTGAAGATTTATCAGACTCCTTAAAGGGAAGATATTGCCAGTGGATTTGAACTATAATTTGGTTATATTTGATTATCATTTACTGTCTTAGTGATGTCTGACACTCACAGCCAGTTCCTGTGTTGTAAGAGTTCTGTCTTTCCGCCCTGCACCTGCAGCAGGTTTCTTATGGTGGCTCAGAAAAATGTGTGAGTAATTCTGTGATGGAAGTACAAAATTGCTGCTACTGAGATTGACCTGGGCCCACACTCGGCTGTAGCTGGAAGGAGTACTGCAGTTGTTTCTTTGTATGCCCAGGATTCCAACACCTCAAATATTAGCACTTGAATTGCCTTGATAGGAGTCTAAAGAAAAAAATTCATTAGGAAGCTTTGCATTGAAATGAAGTATGTTTAGAAGCAAACAGAAAATGTTTAAGGAAAATAGGTATTCATCTGTCCTGAATGTTTGGGTGGTGGATGTTGGGTTTTTGGGGTGTGGTTGTTTGGTTGGGTTTTTTTCCTTTGGTTGAGGTTTTTTTTGTGAGAATTCTGCATAACACACAGAATACTTGAAGGTTAAAAGCTGGTGGGATCTTGTTCTTCGCCCCATATTTTCTTAGCAATGAAAGCCATACAATTTGTTTTGTATTCCTAGGTATTTTTCAACTCATGTCTCCCATTACTAATTTTTTTAGAAGCTATTTTATTACATCTTACCCTGAGAAAAGACGAAAATAAAGTGTATATCTATTTACTCCAATGAGAGAAGAAAGAGAATGGAAAACAAAGACAGAAGGGTCATTCTCAGTAATTAGACACTTCTTTCTCCAGTAACAAAGTAATTGCCAATTATACCAGTGAATTCAGATCAGTGATAACAGTATTTTCAGAGGCTTTGACCACAACACGAAATAATATTTTATTTTCTCTGGGCATGTTCTGTTGCATGTTAGATTATCATATTTACTGGAAGTTCTGACATTTTCATGCGCTAGCTAACATATATCAGTATTTGTTCTGCTTTTCTACTTTTCCTGGATGCATATATGCTCTCTATAAAATTAAGACAAGGAGACATGCTAATGTTCCTTTTGCATCATCTGTTCAGCTGTGAATACTGCACAGTGCACTATAAGGTGCTGGGACATATCAGTTACTTATAAATTACTTATGTGGTTCTGGTATTACAGTAGGAGTCATGTGGAAAATGCCATGACCATCTGCGGAGTGGAAATCTGGCAACACTGTAATACCATATAAAACATCTTTTCATCCCATATGGCACTGCAATCCCTTTACAGAACTGCAATTTTGGCTATAAGATGATTGAGGCTGGTGTTGCAAATAGGTTCTAGGAGTGTGTCCTCTGCATGTCTGAAGGTAACTGTACTGTACCAGATCATTATTTTATATGATCTGTTTCAGATACAGAAACATGCAAAATATTAGTATTTATTCTAAGGAAAATGGCAAGGAGTCAGAAATAAAGCAGAATTTACAACGGGCTGGGCTGCAGCTGTATTTTTTCCTAAGGGCCCAGCAATGTCACAAGCAGCAGACATGCAGAAGGATGTGCATCACTGGCCTGGCATTCGCAGTAAGTGTCCCATTGCCAGCCTGCTCCTCCAGCACTTTTCTAGAGCTTTAGCCTCTGTTCAGGTTTAGCTTACATAAAATTTTATTTTTCAGACTATGAGTGTAATTTTTATAACTCTTTTTACTTCTGACAGTCAGTCAGTCAGTCAAAGAAATACACTGTCTTGTTAAGTAAGGGTTCTATTTTCCCCTTAGCTCAACTGGGAATCTGGTTTCCTCCCACGTGCTGCAGTGACATTGAGAAATTCAGAGAACTTGTGAGAGTCCAGGAGAGAATTCCCCCCGTATGCTTGGTGCTGGGAGGCCTGCATTTTCCCCACTCCAGCTCCCATCATAGGACATCCACTGAGGACAGGGAAGTGTGCTTGTAACATTCTGCTAATTTACACAGGCATGGACAGTGTCCAGGCAATACGGACAGGACTTGCCTTCCCCTGGTCTGCACCTTCCAGAAAGAATTAAATGCCTTATCTGCCCAAAGAAATACGGACAGGTAGAAACTTTTTTGCAGGGTCACTTGGTGAGCAGGAGACTGGAATGGTAGCACATCTTTAAAATTCTTTGATTCTACTCCTGCACTCAGTGAACAAACTCCACAAGTTCTTCCACAGAGCTGGAAGAAGTGGAAGAACTTCCACTGTAATGCTCTCCTCATAATTACATTGCAGAAATAACCAGCTGCTGCTTCTTCCCTTTATTTCCAGCTGTTAACTCCTTTAAAAGACAGCTGAAAATGAGATAGATATAATTTTTCCCTTGCAGATAATTTCCGTGGTTACTGTGCTGCTGCAGGCTGGGAAGAGGGATGCTGGCAGCAGATGGGAGGCTTCAGTCAGGGCAATGTGAAGAAAGATATGTAGATATGAGGCAGTGTTGTAACTCCGTGACTCTTAACTCGTTGCAGTGAGGACCTTACTGTGTGTAAGGTTCTCGTAGCTGTGGATAAGGAATGACAGGACTCATTCCTCTGAAAAAGCACAGGGATCCCTGGTTTAGAATAGAATTCATTTTTAAATGGAGGCCTTCCCAGAATATCTTTGTTTTGCTCTGGGATTATTGCCAAAAATACGTTTTTGTGACATTTTGTAAATGTACCTGCATCCTTAGATAACATTATTTTTGTTGTTGTTCAAAACTATTTACAAAAAGAAACAGAAGGAAAGAAGTATAAACTCTATCAAAGTACTCGCAGGCAGTTTACTTAGCAAGGCAAAAGGAAAATGACAGAGATAGTAAAAAAAAAGGCTGAATTTAAAATGCAGCAAAAATTACTATCTTGCAAAATTCATTCCAGCATGTGAGTTTGCTAGAGTGGAGAAATTGATTGAAATGCTCGTCTTCAGGTGGAGAGAAATTTACAGGCATCACATAAAGTCAGGAAGTGATTCAGTAGGTTAAAGGCAGTCAGGAGTTTGAGACTGCTGAAGCAGCACAAGTTACAGAGCAACTCCTGTCAGGGGATCAGGGAAAAGGTTGGAGGGAACAAGGCTGAAAGCTGATTGAGCAGGGGAAGACACCCATGTTTAAAATCCAAGTTGCAAGGTAAAGAGTGTCAATGAAGTATTATCAAGATGTTTTCAATTCTGTTTGGACCTGGATAAGAAAACTGTGAATGTAGCAAAGAAATGATTACCATAATAAATAGCATTTATATAACATATCCTTCACAATATCTTGCACTGGTTTACAAAGGTACTTATATATTTTATTTTTACTTCGTAGCCAATCAAACAACAAATTTAAGTGACTTGGGCAGTTACTGAGAAAGTCAGAAGCACAGGCATGTTACTGATCAAGAGCCACTCTGTACAGTAATCTGAGTATAAAGATGCTAGAATATGCTCTTTCACAGAAGGGAGCTGTTCATCTCACAGGTGACATTTCTTCTGTGCAACTACAGCCCAAAAATGCTGTACAGATGTGATACCATTGCTGCCTTACCTGAGTTCAGAGCAGCACAAAACTATTTCCAGGCTTTGAAAACTGATGCTAAATGTTTATCAAGACAGCTTGCAATTTCTCTTTGCATTTTGTCTGCATTTCACAGCATATTATAAGTGGCATGTCAGTAAAAAATAGATTCAGTCTTGCCAGCAACAGAAAGCAAAGAAGGAAGCGGCGGTAGTTGGCTCCCAGCAATGTTCTCTTGGGAACAAGTCTGAACTGAGGCAGCTTTAGGGCTCTTTAGTTAAATTAGAGTTTTCTTCAGTCCTCTGCATGATGGGGTTGTTCTTTTAAGGACACCACCATTTTGCAAACATCTAAAAAATTGAAATAACAGTCTTCGAAAACAGGCATCTTGTTGTACTGCCTAGGTTATAGCAGCTACCAGCTTAGAATACACAGAGGAAATACCTCTCACTACATCACAAAAGAGAGCAGAAACATTCCATAAAACACCAGAGGCACACTGTCTCTGGCTGACAAGATTTATCTTTAAGGCACAAAAACCTTGAGAGATGTAACAAAGAGCCACAGATCTCAAACAAGAGTTGTGACCATTTCCATTGCTGGGGTTCCAAGGCAGAACAGGAATGCTGCTGTGCATGTCCAGCCTGTGCTGCCCACTCTTGCACAGTGCTACAGGGGGCTGAGTTGGGCTGAGTTTTAGAGACTGCTTATGTGATTATTGTAGTTGTCTGAGGCTTTTTCCAGAAAACCCATCTCATGCCCATATTTTGTTGTGAGTTATCTGTCACTTTTATTACTGCACTGGATTCAGTTTGATTTGTGGATTAAGTTTACGTCGATGAAAGTAGACCTGAGTACATTCCAGTCCCCCCAAACAACTGTTACCCACCTTCCAGCTCCTCATTTTAGCATCACCTTTCCCACTCATTCCCTCCTGTAGTCCCTACTCATTTGTGCAGTGGCTCCTTTGTAGTCATTATCATGGCACCAAAAAGTCTTAACAGTGCTTCTTCCACATGGCTTGCCACAACTGGAAAATGGTGCTGATTGTCCTGGATGAACTGGCTGAGAGGATGAACAGATAATCATAGAAATTACTAAGTTTGGCATTGTAATTTTTTACCTGTCAGTGGTGCTCAGTCCAGCAGTCCTTGGTACAAGGACTTACTGCTACAATCTCGAAGATGGGGTACTGAAGAGATCAACAGATCCCTGAGCAGGAGGACGTGGACTTATTTGGAAAGGCTCCAGTGTGGAATGGCCACAGCAAAAGGAAGCAAAAGTGGTTAATCATAGGATAATCATGCCATGGTGACTCACTGATCATGGGTAGATTGCTGGGCTTGCATATCCAGAATCCACCAGGAGCTTGAAGTGTGAACAGGCTTTGGCAGGAAGCTGAAGTGTGCAAGTGTTTGAGCAAACAGAGAGTCCTTTTTTCTGTAACTTATCAAAAGAGTTGTCTCCTTGGATGCCTGATCATGAGGATGGCAGTACGCTCACTGTTTTGCTCAAAGCTGTAAGCAACCTTCAGTAATGTGGATAGTCAGAGAATATGCCAGACTTATGTAGTGGCCCTTAAGGAAAATTACTCACTGGAGCCATTTATACCAGCTTATATTTGCAAGGCAGGGGAAAGAAAAAGATATTTTGGTCTAGCATTACAGTTCTTAAATCCATAAAAGAAAAATACTGAAAGTGATTATGTTTGCATACTGAATGGTGCTTAAAGGAGATAAAATAGCAACAACTGAAAAATCTGCTGAAATTTGCTGAAAAAACTAAGTATAGATAAGATGGAAGTAAAAACAACTGGATCTTAGTTGATCATTTTCTAGCTTCTTTCTTCTGGTTCCTGGCTTCAGCAATCTTTTTAATAAGTTTTGAATGTAAATTATTTTCTTTTTATATTACCTTTTAAAAACAGCAGAAATTTGTGTATAGATGCTTGCAGAGCTGACCTGCTTTTTATAACTCTTACAAAATCCCTTTGAGAAAGGAATAGGAAAGAAAAGTAAAAGCACAGTACTTGCCAAATGGCAGTAATGCCTCCTGTCAGTAGAGAGAGAGGAAAAAGGTATAATGAAACTCACTGCTATTACTTAAGAAGCTTGAAAAACTGATCTCTAATGGAGTTGAAAAATACTTTAGGAAGCTAGTTAGGGACACTGAGAATGTGCATAACACAAAATTAATATTCTATTGTAAACACAAGCTAATACTGAGGTGAAAACCTTGAGAAATTCTAATTTTCACTAGGAAAAAGATAATTCAGAAGAGAGATTTTTTTACATGTAACTCACCATCCTTTGCAGCGTTTTAATCACTTTAAATGTTTACTGCAGGTTCCTACAAATCAGTTTCTGGAAAGCCAGGAAGGCAATGGATCAGGCACAACAGGGCAGTATCTAAAATTTGAAACATGCAGACAGCAATTAAAAAGTAGCAGAGATTGCGTAGAAGAGCAGAAAAGTATAAACAACTTGGGGTTTTTTTCCCTTCAGTTTTGTGAAAGTTCCACATTTGGCAAAACCAATATTTTAATCAAAACCGAATAATATGCAAATGTGCCAGAAGTACTGATTTTCCTGCAATATACTGAATCTTTCATAAAAACAAACTTAGGAAAGATTGGACACCTGAATTTTCTACCAAATCAACAATCTCTTTATAAGAGTCCCAGATTTATAAGGGAAATCCTGAAAAACATCAGAAAGAAGACAGAAAGAAACTGCCAGAAAGGATCATGGAATAATTCAGGTTAGAAGGGACCTAACAAGGGCTTCAGCCTCTTCTCAAAGCAGGGGCAGCTCTGAGGCCAGCCCAGGATGCTCAGGGCTGTAACCAGTCAGATCTTGAAAAGCTCCAAGGGTAGAGATTACACAACTGTAATGCTGAAGGAGGAATTGAAGTGGTAATAATGAAGAAATTAAAGATCAGTTTGTCTTTTGCAGTGTAATGTAGGTTTCAACAAATTCCCATATTTTGCCACTACTTAATGACCTACAATAAGGCACCTTGCTGAAGTAACAAGCCCTTCAAGGCACTCAGTCAGGAAAGACAAACTGCAATAAAAATATTAATGGTTGAATGTGCAAGCTGGATGAGTTCTTAAGAATAGCTACCAGTATTTGTCCTAATTTTGTCTTTTTCAATTACAAGTTTACAGCTAGGCTGTGCCTTTATGTACCACCAGTCAATTTTTAAAGCACATAAAAACTTTTCTTTGTTGTATTTATTTGGCCATATAGCCCCCACTGATGTTTTACTGATGTACAGAGAAGTGATTAACCCAAGGTCCCTGAGCATGCAGTGGCAGCTGGGTGGAAAAACCCAGGTGCTGGTGCTGTTTGTACCTCAGTGATCCTCCTCTGCAAGGGAGAGGTGAAAGTAATATGGTCATACAAGAGAACTCTCTGTGATCATTGAATATTTTCTCCTGAAAAGGTCCATAAAATGCTTGAAGAAGGAGTGCTGAAAAATAGCGTGCTTCATGCTTTGTGTTTTGCACTGTTTTTTTCCTCAGATATGTGACATAGCAAAGTTGAAGAGCCTAGTAAATTATTTCCATGTAAAGAAACACAAAAAAGCTAAAAAAGAAAAATGAGAAACACTGGCTTTGAGGCCATTTACAAAGCTGGAGGAATGTGAGGCTAGTACAGTCCAGAATGTAACATCTGTATCCTGCTGCTGCTAAAATATGGGTGTAGTCACAGTTGTTTGCCCTTTCGTTACAAAGTGGAGGTTATTAAACTTCCCTGACAATAGAAACAGGTATGATTTAATAACAGCTGTTACCACAGACAGGACTGTGCCAGTTATGTTTGCACTGCATTTATATTTACAGAAACAAGTTTGTTCAGAAGAAATTGTCTGTCTGTGAATCTGTACCGACATCAAAGTATGTCTATTAAGTACTTCTTCCATATAGCAGAGAATGGAAATGGAAAGATAACATCAGAAATTAAGTGTTCGCTTAAAATATTGAAATAAATGTTAAAAATAGATAAACAAAATGATCAATTTCTGGAACATCTTATTATTAAAGGCGTTTTCATAATCAGCACTGACTTCCCCTGGAAGATAAAGGGGAGAGGACAGATTCCACAATAACTATCAGATTGCTTATGAAGGTTACTACAATATTTGTCTTGCCCATTCCATGCTTTGCTATGCAGTCAGAAACAGATTTCAGTGTTTTCAAGAGCTGTTCAAGCATAATTAGAGACTCAAATTGAGTTGAAATCTCAGCTGGCGGCCTAGCAATTTGTTTTCATGCTGCAAGTCATTTAAGATTTATATAAGCATAACTTTTTGATGGAGTAAGGGGATATCCTCAATCCAAGTATCCCGTTATACCTCTATTTTTATACAAGATACCATAGACTTGGTGTCCAGCTGTGTGGTGGCTTCTGCCCCTTAATGTAGCAGAAGCGTGGTAGCTGAGGTGCTGCTGTCTCTCAGAGGCAAACACTGCAATATAATTGTAATAATGTTATGTAAGGGTGCATTTGTTTCTTTTGTAATTCACTGCAGCAACAGGGTCGTTTCTAAATATATTAGCAATGCAGGGAGTGAGGCTCCTCTGGAGTCTGGAGAAGGTTTCCATGGCAGGAGCGCTGCCGGGGGGAGCGGGCTGGGGTGCAGATGGAGCACGGCTCAGTGAGCAGAGCAGTGAGCTGAGCAGGTCAGAGCGGGTGCGCTGCCAAGGTGCCTCCAGAGGCGCTGCCCTGACTCACGGCGTCCTCTGACAGCTCCTCTGGGAGGCTTTTGGTGGAGTCCTTCGGTAAAGGGTGGAAGCTGCTTTTCCTCAGTCAGTGCAGACTGGGGAACACCAGAACTGTGTTCCAGGTGCCTCCCTGGACAGTGAGAGGGACTGTTTGTTCAAGGGGGTGCAGCCCACAGCTGAGTGCACACTCTGAATGAACCAGTAATCACTCCCAAACAACTTCAGATGCATGACTTCTTCAAGTGCCTCTGTTTCCTTACATTCAAGGAGCCTTTTAATAAAGGACTGCAAACATTCGCTGAGTGAATTTCAGTTTCAAATACAAGCACTATCTTTTTAAAAGCAGGGAACATGCTGGTGCTTTAGAGTGCTATTTTTCGTTCTGTCTAGAGAATAATAGAATCCTGGTAGAGCAGATTGTCCCCAGGTGTACTTCTCACTAAGACTGTTCCTTTCTCTGTCCCTGACTGCCACACAATAGTGTATTGCTGGGGCACTGGCCATCCTCGCTGGTGACACATGACACAGTTTTTGGAAGGAGAATTGGAGGAGGGTCATGTAAGGACTATATTTGCCTTTTCAGTGAGGGCAGGAAGATGAACAATAATGATTTTAATTAAAAAACATGACTAAGTTTATCTGCATATGTAACATACATTTGAGAGACCTCAGTCAACTTATCCTTGAGACCAGTGGAATTATTTTTGCAGTGGCATGGAAAAGGCTGTGATGTAGATAGCCTTCAGTTACACAATCAACTCAGCTCGCTTAGAAACAAAATACTAATTTTAAAATGTAATATGATACCTAATGAAATTTTAATTTAAATTCAAATAGCAATGTTCCTGTGCTCACCATCCCGCTCGAGTCATGACATTAAATCATGTTTTGATAAGATCTCATTACTTGCGTTGTAGTCTTATAAAGTACCAAGACATTGACATGTTCTGAAGGCTCATTCACCTTATTGCTCTGCTGGCTCTCAGGTTGTACAGGTTGTACAAGATGGGGCTTGTGCTGCTGCAGGGAAGCATCACTGTTCACACCCTTGTCTCTGGGCCTTTTGTGACCATGCATAGGTAAAGCTGACCCTGCATATATAAGAGCAAAGATTTTGCAAAGATCCCATTTTATTTGTTGGTTTTAGTGTAACAAGGGCAACAGCTACTGTATTATCTTGTGCATTTGCAGATATAATAAACATTGTACATGATTTGTAATCCTTCTCGAATATGCTTGTGTAGGTAGAGATTGTTTCACTGATTTTCCCAAATGATCTAAGCATTCAGTGATTACCAGTCTAATTTATTTCTGTGCCAAGAATAATGAGTAGGTTAACTGCTCATGATGCAGCTCTGGCTGGGGAACAGAGAGGAGGTTTCATGTGAGTTATGGCAGTACTATGGTGTTCATGGGGGAAGAATGCCTCCACCTTCTTTCCTCTCCCATGTAAATCTCTGTCAACCCCTGCTACTGCTTCCAGATTACAGGGCTTTTAAAGAGAAACAATTAATTATCTTCATAATCAATTTGTCAGGGCTGTTAAAGCCTATTAGTGCAGCCAGGGCAGTGATACAGTTAGAGAAATGAAAAGGAGCAGGCTGGAAAAAAATGAGTCCATACTGTAAGACAAGTGTACAAGGAAGGTGTTTCTTCTAGTAAAGTAGTTTTGGATGCTTTCTGTGGTGACCTGGGGGCTAGGCTTGCTCTCTTTTTTTTCCTGGTCTTGACATATATTATTCAGAAACCAAAGAGATGCCCATTTGTGAAAATAGCATATGGGTACCCTGAGAGAAATATTTAGAAGTAGTATGCAATCTATTTGTCCAGCAGTGCATGTCTAAAAAGCAGCAGTGCATGTATTTGATGTTAAATGTCAGTATGACACACAGCCAGGAGAGAGTCATAGGGTTGATTTCAAGCTCTGTATTTATAACTGGGTCTTAGGGAGGGAGAAAAAAAAGTCTGTTTTGAAGGTTGCTGCTTCTAATGAAAAGCTTTTGAAAAATATGGGGAAATAAATAAAGTTTCTGTGGAAGACTTTCTTTAAAACACTTGTTACATTAATCATAAGAAACTGTTTAAATCACTTCAGCATCTTGTTGTCAATTATCATATTTACTCATTTTAAAACAGAAGTCAGAGTATTATGTGACTCATGAAAGTTTGCACACTTGGCAAAAATTGGTTTCTCCAGCTTTGAAAAGGCTTTCAGAAATACTTGGTAGTTAGTTTCTGGTGAGAAGCTGTATCTTTTATTAGATTAAAGCATAACATTGGAAATACTCAACAAGCTTTCGGGCAAAGGGATCAAGGGACTGAAAACAGCCACACTGACTGGACTTCACTGGGAAACTTGCTTTAATGCTTGTCCTTGCTTTACCTGCTCGGAGAACAAGAAGAATTTCAGTCCCTAGGCTCTTGCTTTAGCACTTTTCACAAGTATTATAATCTCACACGTTTAAAAAAGGATGTGACAGTTACGGTTTCTCAGCTGGCACATAGCACTGAACTGACAGATGTGTAAAGAAAAGATTTAGCTAATGAAATTGATATAATGTGGATTCTGTGAGGCCTAAACACTTGGTTGAGAAACAGCCACGCGGTAAATACAGCATTTGCCCTGTTAGCTTTGAGCTTTGTGCTGTAAATATTTTTGCTTTGAATCCTTCTGTACTGACTGTATAGGTTTAGCTAGATTAAAGCATTGTTCTGGTTAGAGCTTCTGGGCTTCACTGTAATAGAGGGTGTGGAATGTGTGGTCCTATACTAAAGGGATGGTTTCTCTGGTACTGAGGTGGTCAGGAAAATTCCTGACTGTGTATTTCTTAGATTTAAAGTTGGAGTTTAAGTAAAGATACACCTGTAGTAATATATGTTTGTTTTACCAAATACTAATGCTTCCCGGGTAATGCACAACCAGTTTTGGCAGAACAGAGCTGAGCCCTGACAGTCCTGGAGACAGATGCCAGCTGTGAGTTTCTCTGAAGAACTTCTGGTTTAGCAAATGTAAATCAGTTTACAGATCTGTTTGCAGTATAAGTGCCTAGAGAGCTGGACTGAATCTAATCCACTGAGAGAAATAAGTGAAGTTTGGACTCTGTATCAGTATAGGCAGTGTGATGACTCATTAAAAAATTCTCATTTAGTACTTCACATTTTTTTGAACCTCTTGTTTACTGTGTTAAGCATACTCGGTGTTACTTTGTGGTCAAAACTTGATTTTGTAAATCTTGAACTAAAAGCAAATCTATTTTTTTCTAGAAACGTCTTACTGAAAATGCATTACAGGTTGCAGTTAATGGGACCAAGTGTTAAATGCCTGCATGCTTTTTGAAGGTTTTGAGTGATTCAGTGACAACTGGTTTCGCTGTGCCTTTATACAGCCAATACTTCATAAATCTCTAAAAAAATGAGCATCTGAGAATTTCTTGTACATGCATGATGATATATCATACAGGACTACTGGAAAAATGTCATGCAATTATCCGAGGAGTGAAGCAAGCCATCGTGTCTCAGATGAGGTACAGGTGCCCTACCTCTGTAAGGCAGAGGATGCCTTTTGCCCAGAGGTTCAGAAATCTGCAGCTGAGGTGATCTCTGTGCTTGAAGCGTAGGTAAATGCTGTGCAAGTGCAGATACGTAGCCATGTTACCTTTGGCATTAAATTCAGCTTAAAAAGTCCCCATCTTTGGCTACTTATTCCTGCCTCTGTGCTTCAGGGATAATTTTTAAATCAGTATCACTTCAGTTATCCCCATACAGAGTTAGCAAGGTGCAGCTGTGGAGGGGATGACACGGTGCAAGAGCAGAAACGAGCGGTCAAGTAACATGAGATGAATGCAGGGCTTTCATCACGTTAGTTTATGTTGCCCACTGATTTCATGTGCTGTGACACACCAAAGCCCAAAGCCAACCCGTGACGTGCTTTTCTTTCCTGACAACAACAGGTCAGGAAATAATGCAATATCCTTCCACCCTAAGCACTTTCTGTTCTAGTAGCCTCTCATGTATATTGCCATGTTGAAACTGTTACATACTGAACACTTTTAAACTTACTTTAAAAACTTGTAGCGACATCTATATATATTATTAAAACTATTAATCTTAACCAAACTGTAACAGTTACAGATGAAATAGGGCATACTGCAGAACATGTCCCTGGGAGCTAAATTTTGCTATTGATTGCAGACACAGCTGAAATAGAATATATAATATCACAGATAACCAGATGTCTACTTAGTTGCTACAAGCACTCTTAAAATGGAAGGTATGTGGTGCTCAATGAACGTGTCTTAAATAAGATCTCTTGAGGGTGTAGTCTGGATTATTGAAATGTGGAGTTAAAACTCATAAACTTATGTTCTGCTGCAGTGTTTTATAACAAAATAATGTTTTATGCACTCACGTCTCAGGCTTAATATATTTTGGAATGATAATGATTTTGAAAGGGAGCCCCAACAAAACCATCTCAGACCGGTGGTGACACCACTGTGTAATATAATCAACCAATAATATATAGTTAAGGAGCCTGCAGGGGGTATAAACAAGGCAGCCTGAGTTTCTTCCCATGACATAAACAGCGATCTTTTTAAAGTGCTTTTGTTTTTAAAACTGTTTTTGGTATTTGGAGGTAGAAACAAAAGCAAAAGCAAATACCAAGATGGAAAGGGTTCATAACCCTATGGGCGTGACCATCAGGAACTTACCTTACTTACCTCCTCTAAACCTTACTGAAGTTGCTCTTGTAAAGCAGGTGCTACTAGGACAGAGCTACCAACTAAGGTAAAGATTACACTGGAATTAACTGGGTGTAATCTCATGATCCTACTTTTAAGCACATTGTTAGTTCCTTGACTTGATGGATTCATGCATGTGAATTTTAGAAGAATAGATGGAGTCTTGTACCAGTTGTAATAAGAAAGGGTAGAGGATAAAAATAAGTCTGAGATTCTAAAAGAGGAAAGCTGAGTAGCAATAAAAATAGATTATAGGTTATAAAGTTCAGTAATCTTAAGTTTCTACATTTTTTGCAATTATGCAATAAAGTCTTTTTGGTGTGAAGAATTAAGAAGCAGATGAGCTCACACTTTTGCATCATTATCTATAAACATTTTTAGCAGTGTAACAATTTTCAGTATATATTTTTGTGTTGAATCTAACAATTTTCAGTACACATTTTCATTTTCTGTAAGCATGCTCTTCTCACTAACAAAAATGAGTCATGGTAATTTCCTCTAGTACTCATTTCAAGTCTGATATTTGTGCTCAAGAAACGGTAAAAGTAGTCTCACCTTTCAAAACTATCTGGTTTAGAAAACCACACCTCTGCAACCTCCTTTCCTCCCCATCTTCTGTCCTCCTTATAGTGGTGATTTCTGTTTGAGTTTCAGAGAACAGTTTTGTCACTTTGTATCTTGTGCAGGGGTTACTGGAAAATTTCTGAGTTTGGATACAAAGTTGTTTGCCAGAGAGGTAATTAAATGAATCAATGTTGTTAGGCTGGTCCTGGAGTGTCTTTACAAATCACTGTGTTTTTAAGTAACAAAGCCTGTGCGCATTCAGTCTTCACTTTTACTTTCTGAAGTTGCCTGTGCAGTTAATCTTTGGTGCATGTTGCTTGTTATCTGGGCAAGCACTTTTTAGGATGAACTGCTAGTCATGCTCTCTAAAAGCTAAATATGAAAAACAAGAATTCTAGATCAGTGGAGCATGTGTGGTGCTGTCTGCAGTGTGATTTTCTGGGACTGGAATCACATCAGCACTGAATTTGCACCTGCTGAAGCTTCACAGCTGTCTGATTAATTTAACAGTCCCCTCTCTACCAAATAAACCTGGAGAAAGTAGAACAGTTCTGAATATCTGACATTTTGATGTCCAGTGGCTACTTAACAGTGAAGCATTTTGTAAAATCAGACTTGATCAGCTGCAGTGCATTGAAGTTTACAGTCCCGTTCATAAAACGACTGAGGAGGGATGTAGAATAGTTACATAACATTTCTGTAATGAATTTCTGTAATAAATTAGCTCTGCTGTCATGAAGCACAACTAAAACTCACAGATAACATTTTCTTCAACAGCAGTCTCAGATTTTGTCACTACACAATTATACAGGTGACAAAGATTCTCCAAGACCTGGTCTAAACCAAGGAGACTAGTTTCTTTTTTAAGGATATCCCAAAATAATAACCACAGAGACTAGATTTCAGCTCAACAGTGATACATCTGTTAAGTATTTTAAGGCTGAAAATAATGCGGCGTTTGCCAGTGCAACCTACTTTTAATTCTATTTGTACATTTCCCATTTGCTTGAAAGTTGAAGTGATATTCAGGCTGAACAGAAAAAATGCCCTTGCACTGTGTTAGACCTAGTACTATTTTCAAGGTGTTAAACAAGAAATAACAATAATTTTAAACAGCAGGAGTTAAGACAGGCTGACTATATGAAGATGTTGGGTTTATTCTCAGTTTGAGCATATCCAGCCTCTGATGTGTACTTGAGCTATGTGCCCCTTAATGAGAGGTGAAGTACAGATTTTGGGATTTGGTCTTTGTGTAACAGTTCCGATATGTAAGAGGCAGTGAATTACTGGAAGACTCTATTCCCTGTGTATTGAGCAATTATCTGCAGTGTTTTCAGAAGAGGCAATGCAGTGATATGCAGCCCTTTAAAGAGTCAGTAGGTATAGGAAGCAAGCTTTAGCTGTGTGGAAATGGGAGGAAGATAAGAATCATTGCTAGGCATCATTACTACATTAATTTTTTCCCATGGGACTTGATTCATCAAGACACAAGTTCTGTATAATTATAAGGACATGGATTTCCCACAGCTTTCTGGAAACCACTTTTTTACTTCTTGAGGTAGAAACAGATACTTTCTTCTTTTGTGGTTTATATGGTGAACTCTTATTTTCTCTTCCCCTTTTTCCTTTGTTCCTGAAATGCTGATGATGTGGCAACTACAAATACAGAATGTACAATATCAACTAAACTCTATGACATAATCGATAATATATTGGCCTATTTATAGCTAAGCATCCCAAGACTGCCTCATAGGGCAGCAAAACAGTCTGCTATCTCTGAAAGATCTTATGTGAATTGTTCCCTTTCAGAGCCACACACACCACAAAACCCACAGGAAGTTGTCTCTGTAGTGGCTGCGGTTCTGCAGTTTCCTTCTTCAACATCTTAAAGTGGTCAAAACGTTTCCTAAAAAGTTAAGTCAACACAAAGTAGAGAATAGACTTCCTGTTCTTACAGTGTAACAGATACCCATGCCCTCAGAAAGGATTCACACATCTGACTGTCCTTTTGTGTCCTTTGAATCAATGTAGGGTTATGATTTCAACTTACTAAATAATAGTTTTATTTTTAGGTTTCCTACCAAGAAAGCATAATAGTACTTTTATTAAACATCTCCCAGTAGCACTTATTGAAAGGATGAGTAAAGCACTTGCTTTTCTTCAGCCCTTGACTTCTAAGACAATTTTCTATCTAAAGATGGGTTAAAGATGGTCCTGTTTTCAGTACCTATAAGGGTAGAATCAGAAATATGCTTTAAAATTCCGACCCCTTAGCTAACAGATGGGACCTGGTATATAGCTGTATTTGACTGAATGTACTATGTATATAAGGCATGTATATATATACATAAACACTACCCCATCCATCTCTCTTGCTATGCATCAATATGTGTGTGTATATATATATATAGACATCTCCTGTTTCATTAAAGCTTTTTAAAGGGCACACAAGAATACACTGGAATCCTAACAGTCTTAACAATATATAACTTGCTCTTTCAGACGTGAATTCTCTAATATTTATTTGAAGATTTAAAAAAACCACCAAGGTGAAACAGGAATATAATTCAAAGTTACTTGCATTTAAGATATTAATTTTATGTTGACTTGACCAACATTTGATTTGGCGTTTTCAGTACTGTTGATGGTAGATTTGCTTGTGAACAATTTGTTAATGAAGAGATGCAAAAATTCTCCCAAAGGAAGAATTTCAACAGACAGCAACATGATTCTGCTATTGCTTTGTATAAAATCAAGCAAAAATATTCATTAAAAATAATTTATATCTACCAAAAAAATATGCATTTTACCAATGCTAGTAGAATAAGATGGCGTTTCTAACTCATCTAATTTGTATCAAGAGTAGAGATGAAGATTTAAATAACTGTTGGAAGGAAAGAGAAGGAAGATGGTGGAGGGAGGAAGGGAAGGAAGGAAAGGAAGGAACAAATAATAAAAGGAAAAAAGGAGAAAAGATTAAGAGGAAGGAAGGAAGGAAGGAAGGAAGGAAGGAAGGAAGGAATCTCATTAGTCTCTGTGGGCCAAAGGAGTTATGTATATCCAGCTGTTTTAAACCCCTAGCAGAAGTCCTTCCTTGTTAAATAGTCTCCCTCCTTGTTAAATTCATTGTATGGATTTGATGGCATTTTTTCATCCAATGTAGGATGATACAAAAATGGTGCCTCCATCTTTGCTGGAACTTTCTTCTCTTAATATTTTTCTTTCACCCTTTTATTTGTTCCCCATCTTTCTCCCAATACCCTGATAGCTGCTTTTTTTTCCCCTATGGTCCTTCTCCCTCATTTTAGGGACCCATCTCCACCTGTGTTTGCATGCCTGCATTCCTCTTTCATTCCCTTGCCTCATCTTGGCTGATCTTCTTTAGTCTTTGTTCGCAGCCTGTCCTCCTCCCAGCCTGCAGGTCTTGCCCACCTTCCCCAGAACTATTCAAGGGGAGAAAGATGAAAGGGAGGGATTATTTTACCCTACACTTTATCAGGTCATCCTCCTCTGAGTTTCTTTTCATGCATTTCCACACCTTGAAATCTTCCCCCTCCTTCCTGCTGTGATCTCAGCCTTTTCCTTCCTGCCTCCTCTGGTGAATACTCTGGCAGTGAAGCATGTGGGCATAAAAAACGTCACATTCCGCCTTCTGCATGTGTAGATAGAGTTAAAAAAATAATCTGAGTCTTAGTTACATCTAGCAATTAACAAATAAAAAATGTGCAGTAGTGTTTTCATGGAAGGCGCCAGCGGAGGGGCTCTGGCAGGAGGCCACGCTGCAACACGGGAGAGCTCCCATGGAGCCGGGCCCGTCCGGAGCTCCGCGCAGCGGCTCCAGGGGGAAGGCAGGGGCGAAGCCGGGTGCTCGGGCACTCCGGGAGCGCTCAGGTGTCAGAAAGCCGGGGATGGTCCCGACAGAGGTCCCTGGAGCCGTGAGGCTGCCCCGGTGTGTGCTATGGAGAGGTCCCGGTGGGCTTTCCCTGCCCTGCAGTGCCGCACTCTGCGCCATGGTGGAGGAGCTGGCCCTTCCCCCTGATTTCGGACTGCTGCCTTGGGAATTAGCTTCAGCTATTTCCTGGTACATGAATTTGTTTATTTTCAAAGGAGAACAAACGTAAAACTCATACAGAAGCTTTGGGTAGGGCGTTTCTTGGTGGAAGAGCGATTTGGCTCGTCGACTCCCCTTTTTAAGAATTTAAGTACTTCTGAAGGTTGCGTGGAGCACAAAAGCAGCTGGTAGCACATGAACATTACAACTGCAAGAAAACCGTGGCCCTGATACCATGGCTTTTACTGTCATGTATATCTCGTGCAGTGTTTGCAAAGCAAATGCAAAGTACTCCCGTTTTGGTTTGGGATTTTTTTTCACTTACTTTCCTTTCACTGGAACCTTATGTACCTGATTAGTCGTGCCACGAGGGCTCTAATCTAATTCAAAAGAGGAAATTAATCCATATCATAAACTATGGACCACAGTGATGTGGCTAATAATCAGAGTGTGCCATCCTTCACTGATGTTTGTAGCACTTTACGGGTGATGTTTCTGGAAGTCGTTTTGTTAACTTACGACTTGGCCCTACAAAATTTGGGAGTGTGCTTAGCTTTCTGTGCATGAGTGTCAAGTCAGAACTCCAGGTACATTTTGAGATAGCCTCATCGAGCATGGGTTGGGCATCCAACGCCCAAAAGTAAAATAACATCTTTAAAAAGGATGTTTTTCCTTTTAAATGGAAAAAAAAATTCAGTATTTCTCTTAGTGCTCAAGTAAATACTTACTTTGTAAAAGACACTAAAAACGCTTTGTCTAAAATACTGGGAAAAGTTTATTTTTCAAAGCCACAGGCAGCAGTTCATGGTGCTATAGGAAATGCTAAGGCTATGCAGTCACCACCTTAAAACAAAGCAGATCTCCCAAGTTGTTTTCTTTTTGTGTCTTTATTGCTTGTATCTCAAGAACAAAATGTACAATTAAGGAGCTCGAAAACTAATGTCCCGCCCCGTCAAACAATGGGCAAACGCAAAAGCAGGTTTGAGCCCGCGCTGATGGACATCCCAGTTCCGCGGCCGGCTCCAGGGGGGTGAGAATTCCTTCGCCGTGAGCGCTGCAGGACCGATCGCAGCGGAGAGCGCAGACACGGGCCCTGCTGAGCTCCCGCAGCCGCCCGGTCCCGCA
>WEIT01023807.1:605-13496 GCA_013389985.1 Dryoscopus gambensis | reverse complement strand
CTGCCCCCGGGAGAAGCCCCCGCGCTCCCGCCGGTGCGCTGGCCGTGCCCTTTTGTTCCAGGCTGGAGCCGGGTAGCAATTAGGAAGGGTTCAACCGGGGGAGTCCAGTACTGCAGGATTTTTTCTGTGGCCGCTGAATCAGTCGGGGATGATTGTTGCTGACATACGGTAAACAGCTTTGGGGCGGCAGTAATCCGTCAGAAACTTGTGCCGGTCCTCCACCTGATCCGTAGGTGTTGCCGGTGCAGGTGCACGTTGCGGGGTGTGTACTCTGACCTCCCCCGGCAGTGCGCGGCGGTGAGTAATGCCGAGCGGCCCCGGGGAGGCGAAGGTGGAGTTAGGAACGCTCAACAGGTTATTTCTCCTTCGCGTAAAATTAAAGGCATGCTTTGAAACTAGTTTGAATTTGAATTTGGAACTAATTTTTAGCTTGTGGCGCCTGAGTAGTTGCTCTGGCTTCAGCGCGACAAGTTCCCCTCGTGTGTTAGCTGGTGTTGCCGGAGCTCGGCTTAGTGGTATTTGCCTTCGAGTGAAACTATGTGGTTTCGGTCTGATGTCACTTGCTGGTATGCACTTACTCAGAAGTGATATTCTACAGGCTAAAGTAAAACGTACACCTTACTCTATCGAAAAACTTCGGTACTTGAGATACTAAGTAACAAACAAACTTAGTTGTAAGACACTCTTAGGTGGCGATTTTGCCAACTCTAAATTCTGACTTTAGAGGTGTGCTCAAGGCAACCTCAGCTTCCAGAGTGGAATTTTAAAAATTTTAAAGCCAGTGTTGACTACTGAGTTTTATGCCTCTTTCTAATACCACCTTCCGGGATATGGTATTTTTGAACACATACACAAACACATTTCAATAGTAATTGTTGGTTGTTGGAAGGGTAACTTATTTTGGGTAATATTTCACACTGGTGGTATCATGGTATCACCAGGCTATGGTGATAGATAAAACATACTTTTTAGCCCTTTTCAAATGCACTTATATTAACAACAAATAGGATTTGAAGATAAATGTTGTCTTGAATAGTATTGTGTTACAATTCTGCTATGTGAGGCATTGTGAGAAATTGCATCAACTTAAATTTTACAGATTTTTTTTGTGTAAAATCGGGGTATAAAATTCTCATTTCTAGTTCAAAATGCTCTCTTAAAATATAGCTCTTTTGTGAGGCTGTGGATAAGTATTGCCTTCCACACATGCATGTAATAGTTTTTTCTATTTTTAAGTATGGAAGTGTATTTAAAGTTGCAGAAGTGTACAGAAAGTGTATCTGTTTCGGTTGTAGACTGGTGTACAGACTGGTGTTAATTGAAAGCTGTATCTTGCCATAGCAGTTATTTGAAACTCCTCCTGCTCGTGGTCATATCACATTGGCCCTTGGAGCTTGCATACATGTATACAGTATCAGCCAAACTAATTATACTGAAAGGTATGCTAATTTAAGAATGTTGCAAAATATAGTCTCGCTGGGGTTTAACTCTTCACTGATAGGCTTTCAGATTTATGGAAGTCATGTGTTTGAAATAGCATATTTTTCTCAGGGAAAAAAACCTCATTTTGTAAGTCCTGTGACTGTCAGTGTGAATTTGTAGTCTGTGATAGCTTTTTATCAAAATTATTTCTTACCATTTATCTTGATCACAGAAATGTCTTTAGAGACTAGAATCTGGTGTGTACAATTCCTGTGAGTTTCCTTGTCAAAACAGAGGTGCTTTCAGTAGATGGATAGTGTTAACTGTACTTCAGCTATTAGTTCCTGGGCCACTCTCCATGTAGTTTTAATAGTTATAGACAAGGAGATTAGAAAGTATTTTGGAAATTCTAGAATATTGCGGCATTTCTGTGTTCACGTTTCGGATCTCTTTTCCAGTAGTTACCTCTTTGGATATGGTATCTTGTTTCTTGTTTTTGGGGTTGTAATGCATTAAAAAGCCTCTGTGAATGGTTTTCTTGTAATAATTACTTAATATACTTTTGAGGTTTGTGTCCGTATCCACAGTTAGCTTGGCACACTTGACCAGACAAAACCTAAAAAAAAAAGGAAAAAAATACTATTTTTGGTTACTTGAATAATTCTTACTTGTACCTGAGAGAATCTTGGCTGTTGTGATTGTGTTATGCCCTATTATCAACAGTCTTTAACAAACCGTTTCACTGCCCTTCAGTTTTGATTACTTAGCTTTTTCCTTGCTATGCTGTAAAAGAATGTGGTTTTGTTAAGGTGTTACATGCTTGCTGTAGCTGTTGGTAATATACAATAAGAAATGAAGGAGAAATGAAGTCTTGCTTGCAGTTTAATCTGGTTGTGGCTGTTACTGCAAAATTTAAGGGGCCTAATCTCTTTGGATGTCTTTCTGAACAGTACAGATGGATGCTGTGGGAATGACTGTGTCGGGTCTTAGTAATGGAATATAAACTTTCTTTCTGCCTTTAAGTTAGAGAGTCAAATACAGTCCACACTGGTAAAAAAACCAACCAAACAAATAAGCAAACCACCCTGAAAAGCTTTTAAAGTGTAAATGTGGGGACAGGACTTAGTGAATTCCTGAGCCTTTTTGAATGCTGAACCTGAGTTCTTGAGACTTCTTGTATTTTTAAATATGTTCATGAAGACTATTTCAATCTTTCACCTCGGTCCTGTAATTAATTGAATTTTGGTTATTCTAACTGGCTTTCTAGCTCCAGGCATGTATCTGTTAACTACCCCTTGAATCAGGAGCTGAGAACATGACTGTGTTAATGGTTCAAGACATGCTGATTGCAATGTCTCCTTGGTTTTCTGTTTTAGAGGGAATGACCTGTGGCTTTCAAAAGGGTGGGTTAGCATTGTACCCAAAATCTTCCTTGGAAACACCACTGGATTTGTTTCATTTAGAGCATATATGTGCTAATGTTTTTAAACTGGTTTTTAATGCAGTCTGTAAGATAGCTAAGTTTGGAGCAGTAATTTATTTTTCCCATCTAAGTCTGTATATGAGCACCGTAAAGTTAGGTCAGTTCTTCTTTGGTTCTTCATAAGATTCTTCAACTGTAACAACAAAGAAGTAAATACATAGAAAATGTATATGGGAAAGTAACCAAGAATTCAGTTTAACCTAAGAATGTCCCTCCTATATGGAGAAAAGAGCCTTTAAAATACTACATTTAATTTTGATAGTGTTTCTGTAAGTTGTATTTGGACCTTAGGAAATACTAATTTTAATGTTCTGGTAGGTATTTTTCAAATAATAATTTATATGAATAACCTGTATTTTGGGCTTGGATTTTCTTGAATTCATTGTTCCAGTTAGGGCTATCACAATTTCAACTACTAGATGATACTTCAGGTGCATTTTTCAGTATGACTTTTGCTTCAGTGTGGGAAGAGCTGCGAGCTCTACACCTCGTAGGTCATTATGAAGTGTATTCTGGAGTTTGCTTCTGGTTCAATGTGCAGCATAAAGATTACTGAAATGTAAGCAGAACTTGAAATCTGACTGTGCCTGGCAACTGACTCCACCTTTATAGAGTGGAAAATCAGTAAGACCTTATCAGGGACCAGCTAGCTGATCTTTGTGTCAAGGAAAACATCTAGAAATGGGTTATTGTACTTCATAGGTGTTTGAACATGCACGTTATGCTACTATTCGGGTTCTATGAGAATAGATGCTGGGCTTCTATCTGTGCAAAAACCCCTCAAAACATAGTATTTTGAATTTGTGCTTGAAGTCAAGAGTTGTTATTGAGCTTGAATATATGTCCGTGTTGACACTGCAATGTACCATTGTTGTCAAAACTTTCTGGGTACTCGTGAAAATACTTGGTTTTAAGTACTCAGTATAAAGTACCGAGTTGGAAACAGAACTGTAACTAGTCAACTACTCAAGCTCTAATTGTGCTAAATATGTTGGGTTTATTACTTGAAATGCTATGCAAAAGTATTGTCTATCTCAGGTCAAAGCACTCGTCCAAAAGCTTTGTATCAAAGTTGAAGTTCTCACCAAGGACTGAAGTGTTCACCCGTTTTGTTTGCCGATGGGCTTTCAGTGTGAAATAGGATCCTCTTCTCTGTTTTCTTCTCCTGTCCTCTATACCCAGAGGAAAGGCCATGTCTTGTGTACACATTGGAGTGGCAGGGGAAAATCTGATTAGTCACAGTGTGGGGGGAGGAAAGCCACGTACATGTCCATGTCAAAATTAATAGTCCCAATATTTGGTTTGTAACACTGTCAAATTCTAAGTGTCAGTTTGAGTTAAAGGATAGTATTTGAAACAAATGCTTTTATTGTTTTTGTTATAGGTTAAGAAAGACATTGGTTATTTATATCCCCACAAATATTTCCTTGTTATCACGGTATAAATACAACAGAAATTAATATCAAACTATGCCCAGTGTTTTCTCAGGCAAATGTATTGCTAATGACTTCTTCACTGAATGTACTGATTAAGCAAACAGCCGTAGGGAAGTCTTAAAATGAATTCCATGATTCTGTGCAGTGTATTTATGCTGAGTCCAAAAAGTCCTGAAATGAAAACATTGTCTTGTCTTATAATTATGCTATTTTGGGGACAGATTATTCAAATAGGCACTGTACAGTCATAAATAGTAGGGGTGCTCTTGTTTCAAGGGGCTGTGACATGCTTGAGTGAAGGATCTGAGAAAATGGAGGGACACGTTCAGCTGCATATTTAAGGTCCAGTGTGGATCCCTTGGAGGCTGCAGAGTAACAAGTGCTGCTGAGCCCACAAGTGTAATGGCTTGTCCAGGGACAATGGTGTCTGCTTGGTTATCCATGGGATTTTCCTGCTGTGGTGTGCTCTTAGCTCCTTAAGCCCCAGGCTCTGTGGACTGCTTGGGTTATATAGATGGGCTACTGCAGGGTTGGAGAACTGCCCCAGTGCGTGCAGGATGGGGCACTTGGCTTACATTTACTATTTGTGACTCTGTAAGATCTTCAGTAGTTCTTCAGATGTCTTTCCTGCATTTGCACATCAGGATTTATTTAGACACTTGGAAAAATTAACTGTATTGTTGGTGCTAAAAATTGAAATATTGGCTGTATGTTAAAAAAGTATTTATTTTCTCAAGAGTATTTGGTAATCTCTAATAGGATTCTTGTTTCTTAATCCATTATAAACAGATGTTCTTCCCTTTTGTGGTGGGGGAGGGCAGCCTAAATTCAGTAAGATGATAGCAGTAGGGAGTGTTGCGTTGGAGAAGTGGGCAAATGTGACCTTTTTGGCCTACATAACTCGTAAGGTGTGTGGTTAACTTCCCATAGCAGAGGAAGCAACAACAGGACTTGGTATGGCTCTGATGCCCTTTTTGTCTCCCCACCCCCGTATATACAAAGTACTGATATGCTGAAAATAGAAATTGAGCAAAAGTAGGCAGTTTGTGTGGTTTGTAGTTCCCAAGGCTTTTCCCAGTAAGTACTGCACTGTGGAGCAGCCTTGTGTCTTCGTCACAACTGCCTTTTACATTTGACTTCTTCTTAGGAATATTCCCCCACCCTCCTACGAAGGCAGTAATTAGTTTTCAACTTGTGATCCTTTGGGACTGTATAGGCAGTTCCTTGCCTAGTTTGAATGGGGTCCAGAAACAGTGTCTTCCCCTCTGCCCCACTGGGTCAGCAATCACTTTAACAGATGGCCCCCTTCTCTGTATCCAGCTTAAAATGTTTCTTGTAAATATTAAATGGACCCATTCCAGCTATTTACACTCTGGGCTGGTGACTGTTTCTTACGATGTATCCAGATGGGACATAGAATGAGCAAGGTGTGTAGAGACTTGTTAATACACTTCAGAACATATAGTCAAGCTTTTGGACATGGCTCTGTGAGGCGAGTTCCTTCGGCTGAAATAACATCCACTGCGCTTTCCTACAAACCTTCTTGGGTCTCTTTCTTCAGCCTGCCATGGTGCTCTTGCAGCAGCATTAATTACTTAGTTATATTCACCATGAATTCAATAACACAAAAATTACTAAGAAGAAACTTGTGGCTGAAGAGACACTGCTCAATTTTTCAAGTTAATTAAAAGGAAGTAATAACCTTAAATTATAACTAGAAGCAGTAGCATAATGAAACTGGACAGATTGTGAAATTTGAAGAATGAGGTCAGGTTTTCTATTACTTAAATTACAGCAGTGATGACATGACTCTGACAAAGGACTGACCTGGCACACGTTGCTATCAAAAGATGTATAAAAACATATTTAAAAGTTTAAAAAAAGAAGTTTTGAAAAAAATTAAAATACCAAAGCGAAGAATATATACACAGGTGCTTTCAGCTTCATTGAAAATATAATAGGCATGAATTATGTAATCTAAAGATTCACTGATTTTAATAGGAAGTAACAATTGGAATGCCTGTAACTGTAAAACTCTGGCAGTAACTTTGAGGTGCTACTTGACAATGTGGTATCAATTAATTAGTTAGTTGTAATTTGCATGGAATCAGGATAGTGCCTGGGGCTAACTCTGCCAATTATTGTTTATCTGAACAAATTCCAAGACTTGTAATAAATACGTGATTCATGTTCATTTTGGATGACTGGCTTCCCCAGAATTAAATCTGGGAGAAGGCCAGATCGTGTTAACCCTCTCATCACAGGATGTTTCTTTAAAAACTTTTTCATGTCACCTGACCCAACGTTATTCCTACATGTTATTTGGAAAAAATGTTCCTTTGCCCATGAATGCCTCCACATGCATTAGTTTCTCAGCACAGTGTTAGGTGACAGGGGTACAGGCTTCTCCTGTAAACCTGGACTCCTTGAAATCATTTCTCCAGTGGGTATTAAGATCTTGAAACCAAGCTTGAAAGCATGGCTGTCTGACAAAAGAACTTGTGTTTCCTTCAAAATTGAAATTAAGTTTTGGAAAAGGATTGGCCATTGCATACAGGATAAACCTCTGTTAATAACCCAGCTATGTAAGAATGGAAATTCCTGGAGGGTAATCTCACATGAGAGAACTAAATGCACTTGCATTTTGATTGAGTTTTGCTCTCTATGGATAATGTAGACTGTATTAATATTACTAAAGCAGGGAGCATTTACTAGGAAGTATGAGAAAGATATACAGGTTTATAGAAAGAATGTTGATGGCTTGAATGAAGAACATGTTTCATCTGAATCAGATACAGTGCTGTAGAAGCACTCTGTGGGGTTATTTTTTCCAATGCTCATGTATTTTATTGTGGTTTGTTTATTGTAGGTAGTTCAATGGTAAATCCACCCTAGAACTGCCCAGGAAAGTGCTGAGTTTCAAATGAGGGAATCTGTCATTTAAATTGTTTGAATACAAATGCTAGCATAAAATATTTTCTTACTTGTGTTTATTTGCGATCAGTAAAACTCTCTGTCTTGGGAAAGTGTGTAAGCAATAGCAAGAAGCCAGTGGTTGGGAGTTAGTGAGATTGTTTCTCATTTAGAATGACCAGTGTTGGTGGTGGGTTTTTTTCCTTCCTGCATGATGAGGGCACCTTCTAAGTCAGTTGCATTATTGATAATAGTAGGATTGTCTTTTTGGCTGTAAACTTAGTTTGGTTTACAATAATGTGAGTTTGTCCTGCACTTGAAGTTGTGCTAGAATTGTAGTTGAAACAGGCGGAGATGCCTTTAAACATAAATGTAATGTTCCTGCAGCATGCATTTTGCTAGCCTGAACTTCTGACTGCATTTATTATCTCCATTTGAAAAAAACGCCATGCTGTAAAAGTACTTTAAACAAAAGCAAGCAGTCAGAGAAATATTGCATAGGCTTTTTTCTTTCTTCTCTATGATTGAATTAAAATTGAGAATTTTTGCCTTGTTCTTTGTATTTGGTTTATTACTCCCTCCTGTGTGGATGATGAATGCTTGAATTCACCTCTGGAGAAGCAGTAGATTTGTTCGTGCCGTGGTGGCAGTGGAAGCAGACGGTGCTGGTGGTGTGCAGCAAAAGGGCTCCGCGGGACAGGGTGAGGGGAGCTGGAAGCTGCCAGTGCAGATCCTGGGCCGTGAGCCTTGGGTTGGCCCGGGGAGCTGCATTCTGTGCTTTGGGACACGACAGAAACGTGTGAATCAAATAGTGGGTTGAAATGGTTTTGACTGTTCGTGATTAGGCAGTTGGCAACTAAATGCTACTACATTTATAATCTTGTGAGGTGGATTGACTGATGGATCTAATTTTGCTTTTCTGTTTCTAGAAAAATCTGTTTTTAAAGTCAATGACTGGCCTTGCTTGGCTGTGAGTAAATTGCTTGGGATGTTTAGAGCTGGCAACAATAATTTTTCTTTTCTCTGATAGAAAGTACTGGTTTTCACCTGGAACTAAACCCTTACTATGAAAATTGCATTTTGCTTGCTCTACCTTTTAACTTCCAGAACAGGACCTTTCAATTTACTCAGTAGTAGTTGCAGTCTTGCTGTATTTAAAAATTAGTTTTATAGGAAGTAACTTTAAACACTTTAGAACACTTGTTAAGAAATAAAAAACCCTCAAAGATATTTCTACTTCATAAACTACTATAGACGGTGTTACAAAACTTTGTTAATAGTTTTCCCTCCATCAGAAGAGCAGACTTTGATGTTTTAATGTTCCTTTTTTTAGTTTGTACATTATTCTGAGTTTCCTGGATATGCTTACAGTGTCGAGGTTAGTATGGGGCTGACCAAAACATAATACCTAAAATCTGTCTTTACTGTCCTAGCCCTTCAAGCAATGTAATTATGTTGCTTCCAAGCGATAAGCCAAGGCAATTTACAGATTACTGGAATGCTTGAAAACACTGACCTTTCAGGTCACTCAGAGCACTCCTATTATGCAGAGATTGCCGTGGCACTGTTGTAATGTGCTGGCCTGTCACATGCTGACTAACTTGCAGAAAGCTTTGATGCAGCTGTTTTAAAAATGCTTTTGCTGACTGATAGGCACTTAGGCTACTGCCTGTGAACAAAGCCAGCTCTCATTCCATGCTTTTAGCCCCCATTTTCTATAACAACACTTCTTCCCTGCTGACTAAACACACAGTTCTTATCTGGGCCCAATTGTTGATTTGCCACCATTTAAATTGTGTTTGCGTTAATTTTCACATCAAAAATAGTTGTGTGTTTGGGAGAGATTCGGTTTGTGTGGTTTATTCAGAGCTGCTGCAAACAAGCAGCCTTAAAAAGTTCATGTGGTGGCTTTAAAGAGTGGGTGGATTAGGGAGAAGAAAGTGTGTGTGACCGGGCAGAGCGGGGGAGGGAAAGGATTAAAAAACAATGGTCCTTTATTGATGATGAATACAGTGGAAAGTAGTTTACTGCAATGTAGCATGTATTCTATAGTTTTAGCTCTAATGTCTTTTCTTGAATTGGTGTGAAGAATAATAAGAATTTGACAAATGTTTCCTTTTAATGTCTGATGCTTAATAGGCATCATACACGGGAACTATGCCAGTGCCTTCTTCAGTATTAGACACAGGACTAGAACATGAGTAAGGTTTAAGATGACTTGATTTTTTGTTTACTATCTTTACTTTTGTTTAGTTTTATTAATAGTTGTTAGATCAGGTAGTACCTGAATTACAAAGATCATGGGAAGAGAAAAAATAAGTACAAAAGAATAAAACCTTCCATTCCAGTAGCCTGGTGAGACTGTTAGAAGGATAAATTGGTTTTTTCCTTCCCCAAAACACAGAGGATCTGTATTCTCACTGAAAATGAGATGCTGGATATTTGGGGGAAGTAGATGTCTAATCCAAGTAAGACTCCACATAAGAAGCACCATGGCCCATTATCTATGCAGGGCAAGTTTAGCAATTCACAATTTAGTCTTCGTTTCCAGGAAACGTGTTTATATATAATATCTGTTGATTGCCTGTACCTCAGATTCTAAGCCCATTTGAGTTCAGTGCATTTGGATCAAAAACGAAGCATTTCTATTCTTTTCTGCTGAGAGGTGGAAAACAAAGACATAACATCTGATTGATACTGTATGTGTGTGTCATGCATGGCATTTTATATAATACTAAGACTGAGTTTCTGTTGTACAGCAGGGCATAATTGTCCCCTTGTTTGGGGGAGTGGGACATCAGGTATTCACCTGGTCACTGCAATTCCAGTAACTGCAAAAGACGTACAACCTGTGCCTAAATCTCTTGAAGCAGTAGTGTATGTTCAAGGATAAGCACTGGTGCACTTAAAATTGCCTTTCCGCTTTGACCACGTACCATACAGTGACAATGCACTAAAATATAAATTTCAAGTTGTAAAAGAATGGTATATATTTTTCCTGCTATAACAATGCAGTGAAGAGAACAGAATGAGTAATGATTTTACAGCAGGAACCTAACTGAACAGTGTAGTTACATAGCGAGTGTTTTCTTTTGGGGGTAAAAAGTCTATACTTCTTGTGGTGATTGTTAGGACAAAGATATTTGGGTTTTGTGTATATTTTCGTATGTACTTTGTAGTTGCACCTTAACTTTCATAGAAGAAAACATCTTCCACAGCTCAGTTCAACATGTGGTAATCTGGATCAACTTAAATGGCACAGTGAGGCAAAAAGGATGCATAACTTACACATGTTGATAACATTACAGTATCTTTGAGAGGATTACATTTCAGATGAAATGACTTCTGAAGGTGAACCTACAAAAAGGAGTGGAAAAGATGCAACTAAATCAATACATTGATACAAGAGGTACAGATTTAGATATTGTCACTGCACTTAGTTTTCTCTTGCAAGTCATTAGAAGTTGCATGGCTGTGAAGGTACGACTATTATCAGTCAAACTTTGAAAGCATTCTGGCAGTAAGTTTTGTTTTGCTGTTCAATTCTCACTTTAATGATAAAATTGTACTACAGCTGTCTTGGCTGGAACTACTCTTTCATGTCTCATCTTTCTGATGAAGTTTTTCACTGATTTTTATCCTCACTTATTTAGTCTTTAGGGTTTTTCTTTCCAAAGAATACTCTGGATTGAATGGTTTCTTTGCAAGCTATGGTCTCTTGATAGATTTTTCCATTGAACTGACTCATCAAACAGATTTGTCTGGTGTCCGAAAGCGAAACTCTTGTGGTTTCTTACTCATTTAGGGAGATGCTCCTTTGAAAAAACTATGGCTTGGTGAATTTGCAGGTTTGTGGACAATTCAGTTGCTTTCTTCACCAATATCTCATTCTTGTTGACAGATAACTTGATAGTTTTTTGGGGCAACAGTTGAATGAACTGTAGCTGTAATCTAGGATAAACAGGTAATTCACCAAAATCATACAGGCTTTTCAGCTGTTAACCAAGTGCTTACCCAGTTTCTTCTCCAGCTGGTTGGATACACAGCTAGAATGTCATTCATATTTTTCCATTTCAAAAAATGTGCTGAGTAAACGAAAAAGACATCTGCCCATTAAGCACAGATGGGAAATACTTGCTAAGAGGTGGATTTAATGGGTAGCATCTCTCAGTAATTATGTATAGACTTTTATTTTTAGTCTTTGTGATCAGAGTTCCTCTTCTGAAATAGTCTACGTGCTTCTCATCTTCACCATCTCTTGGCTTGCAATCAGGGATTAATCTTGATGAAATGATGATGACCGAGGGAGAGAGCAGCTTCTCAAAGGTCTAGCTCTGCTTGAGTTGCTGCATAGCTGATTTATTTCAATTGAATTGCAGCCATGACATCCACTATTACATTATGGACACATCTTGATGTAGTGATTAGTTTGGGATTCTTCACTTGATGTGTCTTATCTGTGCAAAATAGGAACAGTGTACTTGAACATAATTCATTTTTTTTTTGTTTCCCTGTTTCTAAATACCAAATGGAAAGCTATAGAAAATAATATGTGATGTGTGTATTAGGTACTTAGGGCTGAGAGTGAAGGTAGTTCTTCACACCTGTACAGACAGGGACACCACCAGCAGCTTAACTGTAAAGGCAATTCTAAAAATGCCGTGACAATCTTCTTCTGTTCAACCTGCCAACAGAAAGCTTTTGGTGTTACAGTGCTGGTGTGTCTAGATTTTCATTGTCAGACATTTATGATGGCTGTCAAACTTCTGCCAGTATTTACTGGGGTTTATTTATAGCTTTTTTTAATACCTCAATAATTTTTATTTTTGTTAGTGAGTGCTTGTAGAGTGTGCACACTTTCTTCTTCCTCTTCTCAATATTGAAAACAAGTCTATGAAAGTAATGGACACTCAAGTAAATAAGAGCATTACTTTTGGTCATGTTGGATTATGTTTTTGTGGACTGGTATAAATGGCTTAGGCTAAATGTTCTTTCAACTTGCACTGGAGTAGACTAATTTTTTTGGTGGTAGGGAAAAGAACCTCTAAAATGTATTATGGAACAAATGTAAAGTGAACTCCCTAAAAAGTAAAAATGCTTTGCAATTTAACTTTACCATTCTATCAGCCTTGTTTAGGCTGAGTTCCAGGTACAAACTTCGGATACTACAGTTCTCTGTGTGTTTTGATGCTTATCACCTGTTTGCACGAGAAGCTCAGATTTCATCTTGTACGAAGTGTGTGCCCAGTGCTAATAGCAGTAGCAAAAGAATAACCGAACTGAAAATATGCTTATATTGTATCCTGAAAATAAAGAAAATGTAAAATACTGCTTTTGAAAATGATTTCAAAGTTATACGTGTGTTTGTATTTAATTGCACAGATGCAATGATGTGTCCTATGTAGGTATGTGGGGCTGTAGGTTATCTGAAATAATGATGTTAATCTATTCTATACCTATTGCTTCACTAAGAGCCTTCCCTCCAGTTTGGAGAGAGAAGCTATGCCCTGCAGAAACTTTACACTTCTGTGAAGTGTCACTGCCATTGGTCTCAATATTTAAGTCTGTTAAGTGCATCAGTAACCTGCACTATTGTTATGGTAAAGCATGTGTTGTCTTTGATCTTTTGAGGGTAAA
>WEIT01023805.1:79524-108120 GCA_013389985.1 Dryoscopus gambensis | reverse complement strand
GACTGCTGTTTCTCTCAGAGGAATTAAACATCAGGCCAAAAAAATAGCAAAACATCATGGCATTTGCAATATGTGCTTAATATATTGTTCATTCAATAGCAACAAATGAATAAACCAGCAACTTCAGGAGCATGGTATTATCTTTACATCTCACCTCTCGATGCTGTTGTCGTATAGATAGGCAAGTCTTTAGCAGCTCTTCTCAAAATCTCCTGCTGGGATTCTGGTCTCTCTTCTTTTTCATATTGTTCTTTATCAGCTTTTGACAAGCAGAACTAGGAGGGATGGAGAAAATGGATAGGAGGGAAGAGATTAATTATTACTTTGTTTGCCAAGGAAAAGACCCTGTGGGTGCCTTCACCCACTGACTCAACAGCACCATGTAAACAAAGAAAAAGAATGCTACAGGAATCACAGGAGAACCTTAAAACTCCACGGTTCTGGATGTATTTTCAAGAAAATAATCTTTATCTCCATTCCATTATCTATAGCACTTTCTCTTCAACACAAGGGAAGGCAGAGACTCAGGGTGACCTTTAAGGTGCAGACCTTCCTTTAATTCCCAATAAGCATGAATTAAGTAATCTGTGAACAAGAGGAAGGTGCAACAGTCCTTTGCTGCTACAAGGCACGGAAGTTCTCTTATCCGACTTCCTCTCTAACATAGAGAGGAGCACAAACCAGATGGGGGAAGAAAAAGGAGGTGGGGGGTGTGTTGGGCTTCACAGTTCCAGCACAAAAGCTGAAAAAGTATAATTGGAATTTTAACTTAGGAATAGTCAAGACTAGTCTCAAAATTCTTAAGCTGTATTGAAAGCAACTCCAGTGAAGCCTGTACAGTTTGAGAGTGTGTTAAAATTCTGAGTAAAGCCTGACGAGCATTCCTGTTGAAGCCTCACTAAAATATAAGCCTTTACCAGAAAAACCTGGAGAGCTTTTACTCATTTGTGAGACACTTAGTTTGGCACCCACTCAAATAGTATTTACCAGTAAGCCCCACAAAACCCAGTGTGCTGACAAGTCCCTCTGCAGCGGGGGCTGAAATTGCTATTTTCTTTGGTATTTTTCTGTTCCGAAGCACTTCTAAACTCTGAGCTTCCTGCACGGACTACAAGAGCCCTCTTTATGAACACACACAGACAAAGCATTCATGGTAGAGAGAGGAAAATGCTATGTGTGCAGCTGGAACAAAAACTGGCTTAGTGTGATTTAACATGACCATATTTTCCTACCAAAAACATGTGCATGATTAATTCACATGGATTTTCCTCTCATCTTGTACTTTTTCTTCCTTTGGATTACAGTCAGTTGGCAAGCAACAATGAAGACTCCACTTACAGAAAGGAGGAAGCAGTAAGATGTTGCTGCAATTTCCCTGTGCTATTTCCTAACCCAGAATGCAAGCAAGATGCCTCATAATTCACAGAATCTAAGCCTCCTGTCACATATATTATCATCCCAGTTATTGAGCCTACCTACCCTTCAAGGGTGAAAGATGAAACATGTTTAAATAATACCCTTTTAAATAACCAGACACTAGAATTAATCTATGTGAAGGGTGAAATTAAAGATTTCAGCCATCACCAAGAGTTTGACCTTATTATTTAAATTTAATCACTCAGATATTTATTCAAGTATGAAAACTGGAGACGCTCACATCAAAAGGTGAAGACAGATGTGAAGCAGCATTCCAGCAAACAGTGGTGCAATACACCTTAATCCCTACTACCCTTGTGAGTCTGCTAGGTGACCCAGGTCTCTGGTACCTGCAATCAAGCAGAGGTTGCAAGAAACATGAGCACTCCCTCTAGATGACATTTCAAGGCAAACCATTAGTGAACAGAAAAGGAATCAAATAACAAGATTTAAAACTTTTTAAATTTGTCCACGTAACATCATAGTATTACTCCAAAAATCCTGGATAGGATTTTGGTTTTCCAAAAAGCTACATTTCTGTTCTAATTTCAGAACTTAATAGGGCCATGAGACCACAGTCTCTTAGGACAATAGCAGGATATGTTCAAAGACATCAAAAGTTGTCTGTTACCACACAGCAAACAGAATTCCCAATGAGGTTCCAGCAGTTCTTATTGAAAACAGAAAGAATCCCTTTGTTTCCTTCCTCTTTCTGGATCTTGTATAATGCTGATTGTTCTTTCTCAGGACAAATGTACAGGGATTACACTAAGACAACAGCAGCTGCAGAAGCTTTTTTTTAGTTCAATAGTAAGATCACAGGATGCTATTTGTTTTGCAAGAATGGCCAATTTGAATGACTAAAAATATATACGTTTACACTGTCACAGAATGGAGAGATTCTGAAGTCATGGGGTTTTTTTAAGTATAACCAGCATAAATTATTCACTGGTACATGAACAGAAGGGATTTGCCCAGAGACAGAAAAAGTGGTGTGGAGTTTTTAATTTGGTTGGTTTTTCGCTTTTCAAAAATTTTTGAATGTGTTTTTTTTGCTGTTATGGTGGGATAGTTTTTTCCCTCTTCTTCTTTTTCTGTTTAAAGTTAGCTGTAGAAGAAAATTTTATTAAATCTGATCTATCTCCACCGTTAATATACAAAAAATTCATTACTTGCCATATGCCCAAGCCATCCCTTTCATTTGCTGAATACAAAAAGCCTGCTACATCATCACTCTGACTACAGGAAAAGTACTGTCAGAATAAGTTTGCCATTAATGAATAATTCAAGCAGACAGTAAAAGTTACTAGGCAGTAGCATTAAGAACAACTCTAGTTCATATAGCTTTATAAAACATAGAGCAACATCATTTCAACCACATTTTAATTAGTTAACCTGCTTAACTTTACAATTTTCCTGCAAAACCATCCCAGAAAAAGCAAAAAAAATATTATCCTGAAGACAAGTCCCTTTGAATTTTTAAGTTTAGCAATTCATAGAATCATAGAATCATTTAGGTTGGAAAACACATCTAAGGTCATCAAGCCCAGCCATTAACCCAGCACTGCCAAGTCCACCACTAAACCATATCCCCAAATGCCACATCTATAATGTGTTTTAAAACCTCCAGGGATAGGGATACAGCCACTTCTCTGGGCAGCCTGTTCCAGTGCTTGACAACAAGCCCTTCAGTGAAGAAATTTTTCCTAACATCCAATCTAGACCTCCCCTGGTGCAACTTGAGGCCATTTCCTCTTGTCCTATCGCTTGTTACCTGGGAGAAGAGACCAACCCCCACCTGGCTGCATCCTCCTGTCAGGTAGTTTTAGAGAGCAATACGGCCTCCCCTGAGCCTCCTTTTTCCAGGCTAAACACCCCCAGCTCCCTCAGCTGCTTCTCATAGGACTTACTGTCCAGACCCTTCAACAGCTCCATTTAGAATTTTTGCTTAGCTGAACAGCAGAATAATGTTTAGCTTTTTACACTTTATATTCTATAGCTTTAACATACAGATCAATAAGCCATAATTGAGCACTACAGAGCAGTGTTTGCTTTTTCTTTGAATCATGGGAATAACTCTTCTCAAGAATGTTTAAAGTTGACATTAGCACTGAATGTCAGTCTTGCCAAAAACAGAATAAAAATTCAACCCCCACAGAGCAACCAATGCCTCAAACAGTTTAGGCAGTTTAAAAGCCTTGTAAAAACAAGGAAGAGAAGGGCAGTATTTTAAATTCAGTGCCAGTATTTAATCCTTACATATACACACATTAGAGAAAATAGAAAACAAGGTAATCCATCTCAGGCTTATTGGAATTAAAACGGTTCTTTTTCAAAACACAACATCTTACAGTCATCATGCATTCTCTTGCTAATATATAAAGCTTCTTCATGTAGTCATGTCTCAGTGTTCCTAAACCTTAACCCTTGACTAATAAGCGGGTTCAGTCCTCCAGGTCATAAGTATACACTGCATTATTACCCTTTCTTACTCAGAAAAAGGTCAAAACTGCCTAAAAACGAAATATAAAAATGTCATCACAGTATTTCATTTATCAGTTTTAAAAAATTCAGGTTTCAAGCAAGCTACTTCATAGCATAGCACTGTACAAGACTGCCAAACTTGTGATGGTTTAAACACACATTTCATATAAGGAAATGTCATTACACAAAGCATATGGTATTTTAAGAGTAACTTGATAATTTTCATTCATGATGCACTGTCATGCTGTTCTATTTTAGATAATGAGAAGGGCAAGGTGAATCACACAGTACTGCAAACAAATTTCATCACTGAAAACTGTTCAGCTATTTATAAAAAAGGCATTAACACTTCTTCTAACATTATATTTACCTCATTAGAGGGAGTTGCAGGAGACGTGAAAATTGTCTTCCCATAGGACCATACAAACATGACAAATGACAGATGAAAAACCACAAGGTAGACAACTGCAATAAAATACAAATAATAATTTGGTGAATATAGTTGAAAAGAACAAGAAATAAACCTCCTGATCTTTGAGGAGGGTTAAACAACTACACTTAGCACTCTAGGAGTGTTCACTTAAAAAAAAATTAAACACCCACCCTCACTCCCCAAATGTGATGGCTGCTCTTCCTCAAGGAAATAATGTTTTTATCATAGATTCACAAAATGACCTTGAACGCTTCCAGGGATGGAGCATCCACAACTTCTCTGGGCAACCTTTTCTGCTGCCTCGTCATTCACACAATAAAGAATTCCTTCCTAATACCTAATTTAAATGTGCCCTCTTTCAGTTTGAAGTCATTCTCCCCCTGTCCTATCACTCCATGCCTCTGTAACACATCTCTCCCCAGCACTCCTGTAGTCCCCTTCAGGTACTGGAAGGTGCTATTAGGTCTTCCTGGAACATTCTGTTCTCCAGGATGACAAGCCCCAGCTTCCTCAGCCTGTCTTCAGCTGGAGAGGTGCTCCATGCCTCTGATCATCTTTGTAGCCTCCTCTGGACTGACTCCAACAGGTCCACGCCTTTTCTGTGCTGGGACCCCAGAGCTGGATGCAGCACTGCAGGAGGGGTCTCAGCAGAGCAGAGCAGAGGGGCAGAATCCCCTCCCTGGCCCTGCTGCCCACGCTGCTTGGGATGCAGCCCAGGGGATGTTTGGCTTTCTGGGCTGCGAGCACATGCTGCTGAGCCACGTGGGGCTCCTCATCAACCAACATCCCCAGGTCTTTCTCCCCAGGGCTGCTTCTCAACCCATTCTCTGCCCAGCCTATACTTGTGTTTGGGATTGTCTTGACTCATGCAGGACCTTGCACTTGGCCTTGCTGAACTTTCCAAAACAGATTTTGAAGGAAAAAACAAATCAACAAAACCCACCCCCCAAAAACCAACCCAACAAAATAAACTACAAAAAAAAGCCCCTGCAAAACAAAACCACTCCCCAAAACAAACAAAAAACCAAACCAAAAAACACCAAACCACAAAACTCCCAAACCCCAGAACAGAACACAGCCTCACTTCTGGCATGTAAGTGACTAACCTTTTCAGATAAAGATGACACTGTAATTCTGTTCTAGATTATCACACAATAATTGATAACTTATTGACCTACATAATTCAATTTACTTTCTACTGCTAATAGAAACAGCACAGTACTGTGCCATTACAGAAGGCACTGGTCATCAATGACAGTTAAAATCCCCAAGCAGGAGTTTGGAGAGTACTGCACTCCAGTTATGCCAGTTGTGAGTTAAGGATTTTCTTATTATCTTCCTTCAAATCATCTGAGAAATACAAGCTGGAAAAGTCCTGTTATAGTCACAGTGGCAACAAAATGTAGCTAGCTTTAGTAGGGAGCTCAGTCAATTTACTAATGAGTCTGTGTTATATGGCTGTCTTGAAGACCAGAAATCCAGACCTTACAACCCAGGAAGCTCCTTCCAATCTTGTTTCCTTTAATGGTTTCTTTTATCACTTTTCAAGAGGAAACAGATCAGTTGTGCCAGAACAGCAAGTCTTAGAAAAGCCATATTAAATATTTATATTATCTTCAGTTGCAGTAAGTAGGAAACTTGACCTACTTTTCTGTACAGATAAAGAGAGTCCTTTAGGAAGCTGTATGATGTACTTCATGGATGGCAAAAAAGGCTCAAAATTTTGGGAACCTCCACCAGCTCAGAAAATTCTTGTGCACAGTCACAGAATACATGGCTTTAATTTATCATCTTTCAGGATGTTCACTGTTTATTGCAATGAAAACAAACTGCATTTCAGCTTTCTTCAGACAATTATGCTTTTTACTTTTGCCTCTGATTCCTCCAACCTTGGACAGGCTGAGGAAGCTGGGGCTTGTCATCCTGGAGAACAGAATGTTCCAGGGAGACCTAATAGCTCCTTCCAGTACCTGAAGGGGACTACAGGAGTGCTGGGGAGAGACTGGGCAAATTTTCAGCTGTGGAGCTGACTGAAAATGCAACAAACAAAACTTTTTTCTAAAGCCACCCTAAAACTGTCTCCTGATAGGAAAGAACTTGTGTATTACTGTAGTAGGCACTACATAATTAAGAATTGTCTTCTATTAAAAACATATTCTACATTCAAACACAGTGTGGTTAAGCAACTGACGCACGAGAAAATGGTTTGGAAGAGAGGAGAAAAGGATGTAAAACTGGAGTGGAATCAGTGGCACAGATCAGAACTTTGGTGGAAAAGAGGGCGAGAGAAATTGAATACAAGGAAAGAGGAAATGAGATATGGGGGAGGGCAAGGCACAGCAAAACTAACTTACACAGTAAACAGTTCTATTCTGTCCATAAAAATCACCCCAGAATTCAGATTCTTTTGAAGGATTATTTTTAGTGCACACACAATGCATCAAACAGCAGAACCTCAAAGCTTTGTCACAGGCTGTAAATGCCCCTAAAAACCACATAATAACAGGGACCACAGCCGGCTACGTCAAGGGTACAGATCCGTGCCAGTGCTACTGGTATTTATTAGATAGAGGCAGCTATTAAAGTGCTCTTGTACTCTTCATGTAACTGAGATCTTGCAATCTGTCATCATCATTAAAAGCCAAGGGTCGGTACTCAGTAGCCAGTGATGGGCACCACTCAGGGAAAGAACCTGCAACTGGCAGTCCATACTGGCTTCACTCTGAATAAATTCTTGCTTCTTTTCCTACTCCCATGCTGCCATTCCTACTGTGATTTCACATAACTGTCCTGCCAGTGCTCCCCAGGAAATGAGAGGGACGGAAGATACCACTTTTGACAGCTTTACTTTAGCAGTCCATCTACCCACCACTTTGGGTATTAGCAGCTCCTCTACAGACTACTCCCTGAAGCATCTTGCATCTGTTTCCAGTACAAATGTAAACCGGCTTCATTCCTAGTCAGCTCATTTTCTTGTAATTACAAGCTAAATGGAAAATACAACAAAAAAACCTCAAACCCCATTATCTGCCAGTTTAGCCAGACACAGAGTCAAAAGGAAGTCCTGGCCAAACTAAGGCAATCCAGGACTCTCGGTGCCATGCTGCGACCAAGTGAAGTCAGTTCTCTTTAAAGGCACTGATACATACTATACCATAATTTATGGCTTCAGGAAGACAGTGTCTAAAGACATGCTCTCAGAATCCTCTTAAAATATGCTAAGCCTTCCCAAGATTTGCCCTTAACATTCTTTTCCGAATTATTCTTAACACTACCTCCAAGACAGAGTCAGATTACAAAGAGGCAATAATACATCACAGTAGTTTATTACACTGTTAACAGAGATTCATAGTTGACTTTATCCCCCTATCCTAATGGATCTTAAACTGGACAACATAAAATTACAAAGAAAAAGTGAACCTTAACGGGTGAAGAAATTGCCACTAATTCAATCAAAAGTTGCCATTATATTCAAATCATTTTACTGCAGTACTTATTATACTGAAATATGGAGCAAAATACACTTGCTAAGATGCACATCATTGATTTACATAGCAATGCTCCCGGTACTTTGGTCTTTTGACTCTTCTGATGTTGATTCCTGGCTATTGCAAGCTGGCTTTTAAGAACTTTAGAAAACTTATGCCAGCTTTCTTTTCAAACAAAAAAAGACTTCACATCTCATTTTAAAAATCAACCTTCATGGTTGATAAATTTATGCGTACAGGATGCCTATGACATGATTCAGAATGGGAGGTGCAAGCAGTGTGCAGGTGACAGCTATTAAGAGCCCAACAGGTTCCAGTGATACTGTCACTCTCATTAATTAATCTCACATTTTACTTCTCTGGTAGATGTAGAAGAACCTGTTTCAGTCAGATAGGCACTGCACTTGAAATAGAGATCTGACTACGTGACACAAACATTGCCAGGCTTCCTTAACTGAGACAAGAATCTTGCTTTTCCAGAAGAAATTAGAAAGTAAAACTTATTCATCTACAGGTCAACAGCAACCACAGCAGCAACTTGCAGAATTTTGTGAAGTTTTTGTAAAGCCCAGCTGTAAAATGGGATGAAAAAATCCAATGTAACATAAGCTCACATCTTGAAGGGTTTACAGTTTATTTTGAAGATTTTCCTACTCTTTCAGCTCTCCATTAGAAGTTGAAAAACAAATTCCATCAAGATTCCTTCTTTTTACAGTGCTCTGGTAGATGTTCACTGGGAAGAAAACTGCTAGATTAGCTTCCAGTTCTGTGCTCTTTTGCAAAATATTTAAGAAATAAGAACCTCTTACCAGTCTGAAACAGCCCTCTGTGGATAGTTGAAGTACAAATCTGTGCTTAATCTACCACTCATATTCCCCCATAAAATGAAATGAACTCCCAAACAAATAACCCAGCAATAACATGCTAGAATTTTTTTTTGTTAGTTTGTATCTCTATCCCATGTATTACTACCTGCTGTGGCATATACTTGCCAAAGCCAATACAAAGATTAAAATTTCTCAAAACAAGGCCTCAAACACTTGACCTGGAAATTTAAAATTATAATGTGTAGCCACTTTTGAAATGGTTGCATTTTGCACAATTCTAACTACTCCTCAAGAATGGGGTTCTGAGGAATTTGGTAAGCTGTTTGGAAAATATTAAGCACTACAACAACAACTAATCCTCTTCCAGAAGTCTTTCAGGTCACAGGCCTAAACAGAAAATGGAATTCTGGATCTGCTGCAGTTCCTTCTCTCTTCTCCTTTTTCTGTTTTTAGTAGGTACCCATTTAAAAATAATTGCAAACTTAAATCATAGTTGCATTACTTGCATTAGTCACAGTTCTTGTCATCATCCCAAGTTTGTGGTATTAGAAACAAAACAGACTCAACTGTACAATATTTACCTTGTTTCTTAGCACTAATCTACTCACTACACAGAGCTCACACAAAGGAGTACATTTAAACTCTATGTCCCTTAGGATTTGCACGCAAAGGAGCTATTCACATCTTCATAAAAAATTTTAAAATTACCTTTTTCTGCAGTTGAAGAAATAGTAACTGGAAGAGAAAAAAAAAATTGTTAGGTAAATTCATACAGAATTAAATGTTTGGCTAAAAGTGAGATATATGAGGCGGTCAACTTGTTCCAAAGCACACTTCGGGTGTTAGCAGGGCCTCCCCACCCAACACTGGGGTAAAACAGGAGTCAGCGTTGCTCCTGCCAGCCCTCGCCCATGCCTGGCGAGTTAGTGGAAGAGCTGGAGGGATGCAGCCCCCCGTGCTAATGAAGGGAGCGCACTCCACAGACAATAATTAGAGAGAATTTATGCTTATTCCCCTTGCTATATGCACCTAAATAATTTTTCTGAGTCAACAGGTAGGCCAACAGGTGTACCACTGGAAAGCAGAAAATGAAATTAGAAGTTCCTACAGAAATCCCTGTGAAACTGTTACATGTAACCTACTTCCTTCTCTTAATTTCTTCCCCTCCACTTCTCTCTTCCTGTCACATACTATTTTTTGCCTTTTTTTCCCCTGACCTGAATTCTTCAGTCAGAGTTAAAATCTCTCCACCTCCTTATCTCCTATAGCCTCATCTCCTTTTATGCCAACAGCAAATTCCATTGTTCAAATCTAGCTTGTATACTGCCTGGCTAGTACATCTTCCTGCCCTCAGGCTTCCCCAAAACCTTCACACTTAGTTTACCAGTTCAGGTATGATGCTGAACAGAGAGCTGCTCTACTTGTTGGTTGCCATGATCGTATCACTTCCCTTGCTGGATCTCTTCCTCAGACACTGAATTACAGAAACTAAATGAGGAAAGGATCCTTCCTGACTCCATCTTACACAGTAAATTTAAGCTTCTGGTCACTAGCATGAGCAAAATCTTAACAGAGCACACTGTGCCTCCTGCACTTTGCCTCACCACATGTTGCTTCCCCTCTCCCAGCTCTGACATTTCTACTGTCATTAACCTGTGCAACTGTTCAGAAGAGGTTTTTCTAGATGTACACTAGAGTCTTAAATCTGCAGGGCTTGAGTGTGCATTGCAGACTTCCTTCTGAAGGGCTGCCTTGTTATAGAGGTGGCATTTGTCACTTATCTGTAGATACCTACAGGAAAAGGGTCTGCAACTATATTATGCAACCGTGTCTCTTTTTATGGGCAACAAGAGGCATAATGAGATGATATCTCTATGTATAGATGACCCCTTTTTGTTCAGACATGTTTTAGGGTTTTTTCCTCCTTTCTTTCCACCCTCCCTTTCCATCAAATATCTGCCCTCTCTCTGTACACAGAAGCCTCTGTCAAGTTAATGGAATAGGTTCCGGTTCCTTCCACCTAAAGAAGGAAGAAATTACTATTCGGAATAGAACAATGTTGGCTTCAAACTCAAGGAGGTCAATCCTAAAGAACAGCTTCATTTCACATTAGTTATGCATGCTTGCACAGCCTGCTCCCGTGTTTCTGTCTCCAGACAGTCATTCTACTGCATGCTTCAGAAGTCAAATTATTTTTAAAGCAAATCCTGTGAGCGTTTTTGCTTCAAATTTTACTAATGTGTTATTTCTCCAGTTAAAATGTTTTCAACAATGCAAGGAGAAGATAAAAATTATTTAAAAAGTGAGAAGTAAAATAAGCTTGCAGAATATGGTTGTTTGCTCAACTTAAAAAAATATTAAATACTGCAGATTTAGCTTTGTCTTTGGCTCCTCATATCTTAACTAAACACCTTTGCACACATTCATGAACATGTATTTCCTTGGACAAGAAATATAAAAAAGTTCTTAATTATCCTCTGTTGGGGGTGGTAGAACATCATTATCTATAAAACTTCAGGAAGTCATTTTGTAAGTAATTCTGGTTAAAGCACTCCTTAATTTGTAGCCTCATTTCTGCTCTCGGCACAAATCTGATGTTTGAAGACTCAAAATAATGACCAAGTTTTATAAGCAAAAACAAGACCAAAAAGAAAAAGGATCGTATTTATCACGTGAGACTACATCAAAAAGATCCCTAAATAACCTTCAAAAATTAATTAAAGCTTCACAGCACCAGGAAGATAATTTCTCTTTCATACATAGATCCCTTAGGTTAGAATGCAGTTATTAGACTGTGTAGAACAATTTTCATTTGAGAAACTCCTGCAGTTTGAGGTAAAAGCCAACATGGAAATACTTGTGACTTTCATCCTGTCTTAACATCCTCCAATGAAATAAAAGATGCCCTGTTCTCTTCTGTCTCAGAGCCTCATGCAAGTTAAATGTTTCTGTTTCTATCCTTTTCACTGTTTTAATGCCCATTGTCAAGTACATTAAATGAACAGCAACCCTACTAGTCCAAACTCACTCAGCAGATGGCACATGAACAGTTTCACAGGATCTTTATACTACGAAGTGAAGCCTTCCTTCATGTAAATTAATAGCCAATCTTGACGTAAAAAAGACTTAAGTATTTGCTAGGCTGGCCATCTAACAAGAAGCTTCGTACCATCAAGAAATCAATTCTAGCTTTTGATCTCTACTTCAGGGGAAAAAACCTCACAGAACATGACATTGCCATTGTGGGCCCCATCCCTGGCCTGTAATTACAAGTTTGCTCCCTATCACTTTTCTCCTCTACTGCTTCTGATGCTTAGATATTGCTGCCAGCTTCTGCTAAATTAGTACTATTTTCACTTCAAACATTTTTAAAATATGGTTTCTTGTTTGGGGCGTGTGATGGGGGAAAAATCCCAAGGCAGCATTGCTTTTTTGCTTATTGATTTTTTTTTAAAACAAAATAAAACTGCTTATGATTTATATGTTAACCTCAGGATGCAGCAGCACTATACACTAGGTAGATGCATCAGCAAAAGTTAGTGCCTTAAGCACTGCGATCAACACAAACTGTCCATCATTCAGAAACATAAGTTGTGTACAACAACTGCTCTTTTGAGGATTCTAAAATATAGTCTATTGCTCAGCTACAAAAGGAAAAATATTCTTTGGATTGGTTTCTTAGCATTACGTTTCTGGTTTTGTGAGACGACTTATGAAGTTCTAGAAGGATGACTAGACAGTGAAAGGTGCAGTTTACTTCAATGCAAAGAGCTCAGAAGCAGGCACTTAAATGCTCAGGCACATGGAGTTTTCACTCTGGCCTCAGAATTTCAAAGGATTCAATCTCTCAGTGCTATAGCACCAAGGGAGTCAAACAAAGTGAACAAGCCCTGTCTGTCTGGCTGCAGTGCAGAGCTTTACCTCAGCTTTCCTCAGGGTTTCCAAATTAGTCTAAGGAAGGACTGCAGCAAACCTGCTCGTAAAGAGAGGTAGACAGGCCTACACTGAACTTCATGCTGCTGCAACTTGCCCAAGGATGTACCCGTGCAACACGCTGCCAGAAGGCCCACTGAGCAGCTTATACACTGGACCTCCCAATGTTTTGGGGTCCCTGTAAGATGAAGCACATGACTCGAAGTACGTGGGATCACCTTCTACAGAATACTACCTCCACAATACACCATACAGCCTTTATTAGGCCGGATTCAAATGTACTTTAAAATCCTGCCCATTTAGGGGACAAGTAGAAATTGCATGTTTGACTTTCACAGAGGAAAAGTTGTCTTAGTTTTGATTTAGACACCTAGCACCACCCCTGGCAGCAAAGACACTTTTTCTTTCATGACACTAATTGTTGGTTACACTTCCCTAGATACTCTCCCTCACATTGTTGTCTGTTATCTTTCATCTCACCTATGTCACAAGAATGAAAGGGGCAGAAGCCTACAGTTTATCACAGGAAACAATCCTGCAGACACAGGGACATCATTAGCTGTATAACAAATGAAACTGGGGGAAAATGTCATTTGTTGGAAGCATTCCTCTTGGAGTGTGAACTGATAGAAATGTCAACCTCAGAAAGCTTTGGAGCATTTTTTTAAGTTGCTTCCAGGAAACCTCTCAGAATAGCTCATCTCTGAAAGAAAAACATGTTAGGGAGCTGGTTTGCTTTTAGTTTCAGGCTTACTTTCAGGGTTGCTATGAAGTGTTCAAGCATCTTCCAAGTCACTGCATAATAGGAAAAAACCAAATATCTCTATTCTGAGGCAAAGAGGTGCAATGACCTCCCAAGACCTTGCAAGAGGCATGCTAAAAGACAAGACATTTGCCTTCAAGCTTGGAATAAACTCCCCCCCATCACATCTTCTTACTCCCCTAAAAACATGCTCCAACCATAGCTAGATATGCTTCTCGCAGAGGAAGAACTTCAACTCCAACTAATATAGAAGTATAGCCAAGGACAAGAACTGATCTTGTTACTGAAATGCTATGCTTATTTCCCCATCCACGCCCACGATGGCTCTTAGCAGGAGTCATACTTTGGTTATTACAGCCTTTCCACAAATTTCAAAGTAACATTCACATTTTGGCTGACATTCCTCAAGGGTGGGAAGAAGGAGTGATAAATGTGCAACTGCATCCCTTCACCAGATGCACTGCCTTAGCTTTTCTCAGCTTTTAAGGAAAAGGGTAAAAATAAATAATAAATAAATAAACATACATACATATGTATGTGTGTATATACACACATGCACATACAGACATATACTTCCAGAAGTTACCAGTACTGAAATTCAAGAGAAACCCCCCACAGGCACTGCCCTGTCTGCAAAGGCAAGCGCCACTGACATCATCTCACGTGTTCAATTTGTTCAGAAAATGGCACTTTATTGAAAGTGTAACTTAGATTTATGGTTACATAATTTCCACTGGCAAATGCAGACCTTAATCACTCACAAGAAGCTGGTAGAAGCACTATTTACTGATATAAGCTGGACAATGGCTCAACTTCCTTGAGCAAATACTCATTTGGCTTCTGTTGCAGGGCAGTAACAGAACATGAAGACCCTTAGCACTTCTCCACTGTTCTTTAAAAGCCTTAGTTCTGTGACCTTTCCACACTGAGCTATTTCTTATTTCTCAACTGGCAGGCACCCACTAGGTGCTCTCCTCCCTTAACAGCTGGGAGTTGTTTTAGACAAATGACTCAAGATGACTGAGTTGACAAAATCATGTAGCCAAAAGCCAACGCAGGAAGATGCTGCCAGGTCCCTGCTAAGAGGCTATGGGAGCCCAGGAATCACACACTCAATTGCCACCATGAATGTCCTTTGTAGATATTTGAGCCATATGAAATTAGAATTGTTTTACCTTCATATGGTGCTAGACTGATATATTTCAACTTCAGATATCTAGGAATAGGACACAGGTTTCCCTGTTCCCAGTGCACTGCCAGGGGATTCAGAAAGCCACATTTTATAGACTGGTGCTGCAGGAGAAGTGGCTCCAGAGTCCCTTGTGCTGAGCCAGCATGAAGAGTCACACTGCTACACCACGTGCCGCAGCAGCAGCAGCAGCACTGTCTGGGGCTGGTCTGCAGCATGGCTCAACCACCAGCCAGGTCTAGCACAATGCTTGTCTCACAGGTGGACAAGTGGTGGACAAGTCTTGCTGCAAGGGTGAATAAAGTTACCCCTCTTAACCATCTACCCACTCCCCCCGGCAGACAAACAGCGAGAGCGAGCACTCGCCTTCACAGACACTTGGGGTCACGTTTGAGCTACCAATGAAGGCAAGCTTGTGTGACCACAAACAGCAGGGCACTGCAGGGGTGAAGGGGGAATGGCAGTGAGTGGCCTCTCACTGTCCTGGGTCACGCAGTCATGAGAGGGGAAAGAAATGCCGTCAGGGCTGCCAACGCCTTAAAGCACAAGAGCCAGAGCCCAAACTCCTCACACACCCTGTGCTCAGCAAGAGCACTCGAGAGAGTTGCCTTGTGATTTCAAGTGATCACAAGATGATGCCTTCAAAGCCACTTCAGGTATTGTGGGTGTGAGAAATCTGGGGTGGGAGGAGAAAGGAGGAAGAAAATGCAGCCAGGGAAGAGACACTCTGGTACAAAGAGGGATGCTCCGGGTTTTATGACCACATTTCCTTTGCTCATGATTGCCATGCCCACTGCTACAGGATTCAAAGAAGCATTACCACAGGGACAGATAAAATGAATTAATATTTCAAATAAGGCAGTTTAAGCTGCACTGCAGAACGTTTCTGTTACTTGTTACCAGCCATCGTTATGATTTGTTTTATGGTTTACACAATATGAACATGATTCTTTCACTAGAACAAGTAATTTAGAGCAGCCAGAGGCTTGCTGCCCAGAAAATATTCTCTTATCACAATAATAAAGCAGCTTTTTATTTAGCCAAGGTCTTTTCAGCCTGAATGCAGAGAGTATATGCATAAACACAAACAGTCTACAGCAGAAATTAGCATAAGCAATGCAAGATACTTCTTGGGTACTGAGTTACATTTAGCAATGAATTTATGACAACTGGGAAGATTTCTGCCATGTATTATGGGAACAGTGAATTCTGTGCTACCACTTCCCCAGCCGCAAGGGCAGCTGACTTCTGGAACCCACAAAATCCTACAGATGGCTCTTTGCCTCTGCATCTACAAAATATTCTTGAAAGTTATACCAAAGGTCTCCTAATGGTCATTTCAGCAAGGGTGCCTGCACTTTTAAAATTACTTCAAAACCAAGAGTTACACCTTGTTAGCACACAGAAGGAAGAGTTGCCAGGTCTTAAGCTCAGTCCCACACTTGCATCCACACTGACTATAGTGTATTAAGAGATGTATCAGCCCAAGTAAGTAAAGACTTTTTCTACATATGAAGTTAGCATTCAGCTCCAGCAGTGTACCAGGTTTGCTGTCCCTGAAAAGCCCAATTCCCCAGTAAGCACTACTCCCTTTCAATTTACCATAATTGCTCAAAAACCCCCTAATGTAACTTGATTTTCTTCAGCTATTTAATCACTATTGACACCGCTCATTCTATTTGCATTTTGATTTCTTTTAAATCCTAGCATTACCTCTACATACTTTCTTCAGCTGGTTACTCATAGTACTGGACTTAATTTAATTATTTACCAAAAATTCTGCTTTATCATAACAGTAACAGCTTTATTGAGCAGTAGCATGGAAGTGCTGTGCATAAATTCCAATATTGCCTTTAAGCTATCAGACAGAGCCAAAAGAAAGCCTGGTTTCTTCTCAAAAGACAAAAAGGGCTCTTACTTGCATCAGTCAGTTAGCTGTGCTCTCTGTGGCACATCAGAGAATAGGAAAAAAACAGAATTGACAGAAAGGCATGGAAACTCAGAAGCATCTGAGTGGAGCTAGCAAATGTCCACACCACTAATTAATTACATTTACATTTGAAGGAGAGGTATTTATCCTCAGGCTGGCCAGATCAAGCTCATAGTAACACTACACTCAAGTACTGCACATGTGAAAATGCTTTTTGTGTTAGGAGTAACTCCAGTAGTTCTGTAGTTGACGCTACTAGGACACTTGCAAGAGACAGGAGTGACAAACAGGATAATCAGCTGCTATTGACAAACTGCCAGTAGCATTATGCTGTGCAGAGCTGTCTTACACACCCTGCACAAGATTAGGTGTTCTGCAGGTCATACCAGAAGCTGTCAGTACATTTAAAGTAAAAACTAAAGCAAGCAAAAATCCCACCCAACCAACATATATTTTCTTAATAGTATTTTTCAAGTAATTAACAATTTACCAATTCTTTTTGATAAAAAGAACACAAACTTGTAGTTTGTGACTGCCAGTCAATACCTGCCTTGAATATAAAAGTCACTCAAAGCTGACTGTCTTATGGCTCAGGACATTACTAGTAAATCCATTTATTTTTACACCAGACAGATGAAAATAAGCAACAGTCTTTATTTATCCTTTCCACACAGCTTTGAGGTTATGATGGCAAGAGGGCAGAGGTGTCAGCTCATGGAGAACAAATATTCCAGACACAGCTGCTGTGACCTGCAGACCTGAACCCTCACCCAGCAGTGAGAATGGTCAGCCGCTGGGAGGGACCCGCTTTGTTAATCAGGCACCTTCTTCATGTTTGGCTTCAGACTCTTCCAAAATCAGTTGTTTCCTTGCTTACTTACTGACCCAGCCTGCAACAAGTGTTTTCCTGAATGCCAGGATAAAATCTCCTTGCAAAACTCTGTGGATAAAGATCTCCCTGTAAATCTCCTTACAAAGTATTAGGCACTCCGTTTGCTGAGAGGAGGATTTTGCTGTCACCAAGTTCACTGAGTAATGGAAGAAATCAAACTGGCAAGCAAGCTGACCTCCTCCCATGTATTGTTTCAGTGGATTCCCTAAATGAAGTTTTAAGTTTGCAACATAGGTCAGGTTTGATTGGTATTTGCCACCTGAGGTTAAATATGGAACTACCTATAATAAACGCTAATTTTCAGCCAGCAGCACATTGACAACAGAGCAGCCAGTAATGTAATTGACATGAATTCCTATCAAGATATTAATACGCCAAACTCCTGGACACAGCCTTTTAAGGAAGTTTTGTATTGAAAAACATGTAATTTAAAAACAAGTATATTAGCTGTGGCAGACTAGTGATGGGGAACTCCGGTCTTCAGCACACTGGACTTGTAAATACTAATAAATATTTAGTATTTTATGTTTTTTATTACAAAAATATGTATAGAATAAATAAAGGTTTAAAGATTTCTCACGGTGATTTAGGGAATCTGTTCATATACAGCTTATCAAGTTGGTTGATAACAAATGCTGCCATCTTTTGATGCTGGAGGCTTTGCTGCTTGCTCTTTTTGTAAAACAAAGTGTTATACATTAAACCTTACTTAGACTGAAACATCTTGAGACAAAGCTTGACTGTAACTAAATCTACACCATCTAGTTTCTCTGCAAAAAAAGAAGAAATAACAGCAACTCCCCAGGAACACTGAAAAAGATCCAGGTGCTGCAGAGCGAAAAAACCACTGGTAATTAAAGGACAGAAAGTTACGGATAGAGAAGAAGACCAGAAGGACACCACTTTGTTGCACCAGGTCTCATTTAAGTACCAGACTACTTAGGAACATGAAAAAGTGACAGCACAAAGACTGTACGAGCCACTGCAAAGAGATTTTTGGATACTCCAGAACATCTAGACTAAATCTTAGTTGTACTCCAGAGTTAACAGAGAGGCGAGCATGCAAAAGAGTGGAGCCTGTCATCTATAGAGCCCTCATTCAATAACTATTGCTTCCAGCAAATAAATAAAACCAAAAAAATCCTCAGAGCTCACCTGCCTGCTGACAGTTCACCACATGTGCTTGGAAAGCATTAACTCAGGACCCTGAGAAGGTCAACTGGAATACTATAAATCCTCATGCAGTGTGTGCCAAGGGGAGAAACAGTTCTCCCTGCTGCTCCTCAGAGGTGCATTAGGGCTCCCAAGGCAAAGCACTGGATGTAACACAGCAGGGCCAGCACTCTGCCTAACAAGAAACAAGCAGGGCTTGATGCACTCATGACTCCTACTAAGAGAATTAACTTCTGTCATCTTCCTAGGCGATCACATCCTGTAACACAGTTACAAGGACATCCTTGGTTGCGGGTGAAGTACTCGAGTAGGGCACTCTGGTGGGAACTAACATTTAAGGTGTCCAAGAAACGACTGCTGCTGGTTTAACACGGAAGTCAGCGACCACAGTGAGTTGTAGGAAGTTACATCAGGAGAGTGATTACTTCTGAACACCTCTGTCTAGGTGTGAGTTGGCCCAGACCCCTGAACCTGTTGTCTCCTGAGAGGCTACACAGAAACATCAACTGGGATGGGACCAGGGGGTGCACCTGCTGGCATAAAGACTGCAGAGAAGCCGTGCAGCAAGAGGAGAGCAGTGTCACATGGTAGGAGACTATCACAAAACCAGCCAGCTGAGACATGGAAGTGCAGCTCCTGAGGCCCTGCATGTGCCTCAAAGCTCTCCCAGACCATCAGTTCTGCTCACAAACAGATTCCCATTATCACTCTTAACTTGGCAATAGGGTTTCCTAAGTGGTTCTGCAAGTGTGGGAAGTAGTGAGAAACACAGGATACTTACAAGCTTGAGGATGTTAACAGAAAAAAGCCGCACAAAAAAGAAAAATAACTGAATCTAATACTCAATGGTCTTTAAGCTTTCCATTGTAAAAATTTATTATTAGTCTAAATTATGAATTATTACAAAAGTTCAAGCCTACTCTCTGCACCACTATCTGCTTTAGCTTTATCTCAGCAGGTATCTACCATGAAACATAGCCATAATATCTCTGTATGCAATTACTAAGCTGAGCTCGAGCTTTTTAAAAAATACAGTTACTTAAAACCCCCCAACATGAAACTTAAGGAGCAGCAGATAAAAAATATACACACACAAAACATTTCCACAAAAATCCTATGCATACATTGCATGCTTTTTCATATACTGTAAAAAATCCCACGTGAGTGTTAGTCACACAAGATTTTTCAAAACAGAATGGAAACCAAACTCTGCTCCAAGTGTTGGGCTCCTTTGCAGGGTAAATCTGCAGGTCACAAACCAACAGACATGAAAACCTTCAATCGCAGCACTGTGGAAATACACTTCCTTTCTCTCTTTTTCTTAATCCAAATTTGACAAAGCTAAAAGCAATGACTACTTGTCATGAAGAATGGTACAATAACAGGGGGTGCATTCACACCCGTGATAAGGCAGTAGATGAGGCACTTGACATAAGTTTTAAGTCCACCACACACAACTGCAAACCAGCTTATACAATAACTAACTGTCTAGGTCTCCTCGAACAAATAATGTCTGTTTCTTTCAAGGTTACTTAAATTTAATCTAAACTTTGTTTCATTCTCTCTGCACTGGCAGCTTGCCTAATTCTAGATGAATTACTTCCAGCTCTAAATTTTTTTTGTCACAAAAAGGTTTAAAAAAAGGGAACCCCCCCCCAAACCCAAACAGCTATCTCTGTGCTTAGCACTTCACCAAGAGATGCATAAAAATCTCCCCCACTGGAGACAAACACAGATTGAGATGCACAAGTGAAACACTACAAATAAAAGAATGTTGCTTTGAAACCCTCACTCAATCTCTCTGTAGAGCGTATGATTAAATGGTTCCATGCTTCATATTCAAGACAACGTTGCACCATCTATAGCACCAGAGAGGCTGCTGCAGAAAAGGCACAGGCAAAACATGCTGCTCTTGTGATCCACTTGTCTCTGACAACCTCACAAGACAATTTTAAGAGTCAAAAGAAAAGATGAAAAAGGAACGGATGAGCCATTTGGTCTTTTGGAAAAAAAGGAAAAGCAGAGGCTTGAAATGCTGCAGAGGAGGAACTTGACTTCTCACACAGCTAAGAGAAGACAGTCAACGATTAGGTATTCCACTGAAGACTGTGGGGAGGAGGGAAAGCAGAAGATTTGGCTTGTCTGTTTCTTGATACAGGAGAGGAGTTAAGCACATGCCATAGAAAGCAGTTTAGTGATAGCAGAAGGAGGTAATACTGGGTAAGTGGCTAAAAGAACAAATGAATTTGTTACAATCTCATCTGTTTTACACCTGATTCACAGCTTGGTGGAGACTCAACTTACACAAAAAACCAGCAGTCTGTGCTTACTTCCCAAATGTTTCTATTAAATTTCATACATTCTAATGAGAAAAAAATGGATACCCATCCTATTACAGAAAGATTATGCATCAGCTGGAAGAAGTTAATGACTGAGATCAAAACTCCATGAAAGCTGTTTCAGGAACCTACAGTTTGTAACACTTTGTCATGGTTAGACACTGGACACCATGCCAGTGCCCCATGAATATATATTTTTTACTAATAATGGTTGGGAGATGTGATCAGGAACAGAGCAGAACAGGCTCAGACTTAGGAATAAGGAAAAAAAAAACTTTATTAATCTACATTAAAGGAAAGAAACACACAGGGAACATGAAAACTCTCAGAAACATTCCTCCTCCTCCCAACTTCCACCCTTCCCACAATTAGACAAAACCTTGGATTTCCTGATCGGTTAACAATACTCAAATAATCATTTCTCAGTCCATCTAAGAAGAGAGGAGTCTCTCTTGCAAACCATAGTGTCCTTCCATGTCTGGTGCTCTCACCACCAATCCATGGACCAAGACTGCCCTCAGGATTCAATGACGCTTTGCCAAGTACCAGAAGCTCCTTTTTTGGGACAACACCGTCCCCCCCATTTTATAACCCCTGGGGCCGAGGGTTTCTTCTGCTCTGAAGAGAGGGGGCATAACCACACCCTCTTCCTGGTCTCCTGCTCCGAAGACAGAGGGCAACACCACACCCTCTTCCTGGTCTTCTTCGCTGAAGACAGAGGGCATTACCCCACCCTCTTCATCCTCTCTCCTTCTTCATCCACTTGGCATCAGCATCACTGCAGCAGGTCGCCTCATCTGGCATCCAGCCACTGCATCCACCTAAATGCAGTCTCACGTATTAAAGACAGATTGTTCAGTCTATGGCCATACAAGATAAGTCCAGCCAAAGCCACTCCATCAATCTCCTCCCACCAAATTCTTCCCATCAATTCCTCTAACGTCACAGGATTCCAGGCTGTCTCTCTTCTCACTCTCACTGCTCAGGAGGATTAATATTTCATAAAGCTTTCTGTTCCCAAGGAAGAGAAGGGTTAAAAAGTCTCTGCTGCTGTCGGGACACACACAGGAACTCCAAGACTCCCACACCGGGAACCTCCCCCGCTCCGTTCGGCTGGCACAGATGCAGTCTCTCTCTCTGGGAGGGGGGGGGGGAAAGCGGGGGTAGAGAATCATCTCTTCGTCTCTCCACCCTTCCATCCTGCAAAAACTGGCGCAGTCCCGTTTCCTTCCACCTCTCTCTCTCTCTCCGGGCTCCGGCCTACCTCTCATCCTCAGGCCGCAGGGCTTCAGGCGGCATGGCTGCCCCTCCCCCACCCAGGCCCAGGCCCAGGCCTCGGGCTGGGCGGGGGAGGAGATGTGCTCCTTTCTACCGCCGGAACACAAAAGGAAGTTCCTCTGTGAATCTTTCCTTTATCTCCTCATGTTCTCAGAGGTGACCAGTTTCCTCAGTGGCCACACCAGATGTCAATATTCACTTCTAATCCATGATTGGTTTGACTACACCTTCCTTAAAAAACTTCCTTCCTGTCAAACCAGGACACACTTGTAAGGAAAGTACATGTTAAACCAGCATAAACTCTTACAGTTGTAGGAAACTGTTGAACAAACAGTGATGCACTGAATGGGTGCAAAATGAACGGCATGAACCCTCAGCATTTACAGGCACAATTTTAGGCATACAACTAGAATCTATCTTACTCCCATTTTCCATCACCGTCTCGAGTTCCAAGAGTAAAAGCAGGTCCAGTGCCATCCAAGTAGTTCAACTATCACAGGTATACAAGAACTCAACTCTGACACTCATCCTTTAACACTGTAAATTCTTTGATTATAAAAAGCCTATTACATTAACTCATAAAAACATGAGCCAATAGAGAACAAAGTTTTAATTCTTGAAATTTCAAGACAGAAAACCTGAAGTTCACTGTATGTAGAGGGTCAATGACCTCAAAGTAATGTCTACTGAAAATATATGCTTGAAATTCTGGTCCTTTTATCCATAGTATCTTGTAGGAAAACAGAGACTCATAAGTGATGGAGTAATATAAAACCCCTGATTAAAAATGAAAGTGACATTTAGATCACTGTTCTAACTCTAGAGACATACAGAAATCTCTTACTGCTGTTACCAGAGAAAAATTTGAGAGAAGTTATTTCCCATAATATTAAATACTAATGCTACTCAAGGCCTTTTGAAGCAAGAAGAAAAGCTTTATAGTCCACATCCAAAAGGCAATCAGAAAGCGCTGCATCATGGCTACAAGAAAGTAAAACCACAGCAAGAGTTCCTGCTTTGGCTCTGACACTTACTCAGTTCCTTGCTTTCCCTAAGTCCCTTCTCTACCACACTCCAAAACCATCCTGCCCACGGATCAGTGTCAGACGCGTGTTGAGGCTCAGTGTAGGTCTCACACGAAGTGTGTACCACTAAGTGTCATCAAAGCTGTTGGATGGTAGAAGAGACAAACCCACACTCCCTGTTAGCAGAGAGCTGCTCTGAGCTCAGGTGCTCATTTTCTGCCTAGTCCCCTGAGCAAGCCAAGCAACACCAAACTGGCCACTGCACCACGCCTCTTTTTGACCAAATGGTCATTAGGGATCAAGGAAAGATGCCAACTACTGCAGAGCTGTCAGGAATGGTTTAGCAGATGCAGGGGCTGGGGCGGGCACTGCAGATAGAGGGGTGGGAGGGAGAAGAGGGATGGAGTCCTTCTGATGACAGAAGAAACAGCAGACACAAGACAACTCCTCAAGAAACCCAGCTGTTGCACTTTGAACAATTTTTTCATTAGAGGACTGCCAAGAGAGCAGATTGCATTTTCATATAAAAGGCACGTGCCCACCTGTCCGTATAAACTAGTATGACCAATACAGTGCAAGGCACCATCAAAGACAATCTTTCTCCTCAAGCTGAGCACTTGGTTTTCCAGTATTTTGTATTCAGTCTGAGAACCTCAACAGGAATTCTAATTATTTATAATATTAGAAAAAGTTCTCATTTAAGATGATAATATGCATGCTTCTGCTGAGAGATTACAACAAAATTAAGTGTATGCAGAATGGCTCCATTTCCCTATTTTTAAATTCATGAGAGGCATGTAAACATAGTTAAGTGTAACTAATGATCTAATGTGTTTAATTTGCTTCCTTTTCTTGAAAGGTAACCCTCTTTTCCTATGGGAATGCTTTTTACATGTTTAATGTGCAAATGTTGTAGCTCAGTGCTGATACTTCAGGTTTTTCTGTAGTTTGAAATCAGAACTGCTGTTGGTATCACCTTGCCATTGCTTGAGAGATATTGCATTAGCATTTTCAGTAGGGATTTCTTCTGGAGGAGGCAGATGGAATTACCTTCTCTCTGTTTATGCAACAGACTCTTCAGATGGGAGCATTACAACAGATCACCATGTGCTTCTCATAAGGGCTGTGCTTTCGGGAAATCAGAGCTAGCTCCCTATTGACAAGAGACATTGCAGTCTCCTGGAACAGCAAGGAGTATAATTTGTACTATTAACATGAAGTTATGCATTCTGAATTACAAACTGCTTTGTTTGCCAGGATTTTAGACACCCTAGACATTACACTGTATCAAAAAAAAGCAAACCTTCTGCAACTAGATGCTATGAAAAGAATACACAACTCCCATAGCTTTCAAAAAGCTTTGCTTTCAAAAGTAAAGTTACTCCCATAGCTTTCAAAATCACAGTCTTCCATACTTTGCAGAGCCTGAGGCATGAAAACACTCATACATTCACAAGCCTACTATAAATGTAAAACAAGTCATTATCCTTGAAACTCCTGGCCCAGGAGAAGAGCCAGGACTGTGATTTTTGGAAAACAGAGTTTTCAGTATAGAAGTAAAAAGCTAACCTGATCAGGATTTTTAGTTGTTTTTTTTCTTTTTAATAACACCAGTCAATACACTTTAGTTAGGAGATGCAGACAACTCAAAGTTAACTTCCTCTTCTTTTTTTCAGTGCAAGACTGAACTATCAAAGTCTACCAGTGTTTTAGCAAAAGGGTTGCCTGTAAGAAACGAGCTGGCTTCCCCACCAACTCTGACTACGTGTGTCAAAGCAGTGTCTTGTGACCACCCTCTGACCGGTCTGTATTACAGCCCATCGCCTACAAAAATGTTTGGGATAGATAATAAGACACAAGTCAGCCATAAATGAAAGTGAACCACGAGAGAAGCGCTTCACTCTTTCCGAGCATCTGAGGGATGTGGTAAGCTAACACAATCAGTCCAATTCAGCACAGCACAATATAGCCATTGTTTACAACAGCAATGTTAAAAGCAAAACATGTTTTGACAACACAAAGGAACACATGAAATGGATTTAAACTAACAAAAAGCTATTTTACAGCATCCTTTAGGTATTGCTAGGTGTGCTTTCTTGCAAACAGAGCTCCGGGCAAGTTATGTGTGAAAAGAAGAAATAATCTAGTAAGAAAGTGTTCATTCAGATTTTTCTACTTCAAAGCTCTTGAAAAAGCCCTCTGAATGAGATGTTGCCTTGAGTCTTTTGCAGTTCCTTCGGTTACACATGTTCACTGAATTTTTACACTCTGCTGACATTCCCTCAATTTACACACATTTGGCTGTTTTCACTTTTCCAATTAGCTTAATAGCTAATTTACTTGATGGATCACAACTACACAGCAACAGTGGTCTAAACAAGCCAGTGTTCAACATCTTCAGAGAGAGAGAAGGATGCGGGCAGTTCCCATGGGAGGAAAAACCATAGACAAGCTCATGAGTCTCCTTTCATCTTACCCACACCAGTCCTCCTCGGTGTTCACAGCCAGTATGTAATATAATTTAGGGTTATGGAAGAGACATAACCCAGTAAATACATACTAGCAGTGAATTACAGAGTAAGCCGGAGTCCATCAGACACCAAAAGACATTGAGCAATAACTGCACACCCCATCAGAGGAGGGTGGGGCAAACAGCACAGAGAAGCAAAACTGAAAGGAAAAGGGTGAGGTGACGAAAGAAAAAGCCCCAACTTTACCATCTTCTACTTTATGAGGAATATTTTATACTACACTAAACCTGGCTTCCTACTTGATCTACTAACTGAATATGTGTTTAACCTTTAATAAATGACCAAGGACTACATGGAAAAAAAAACAAACCGGGAAGAAGTAATAATTGGGGAAATAAAGGCTCTCCCTCCTCCTGTTTCCTTGTCAGCATCACATCTTAACAGTAACTGAATTTTCAAGAATAACCTTTGAAAAAAACACTGGTGTCTGTGGGGTTTCAATTTCTCTTTTACTCAGTATTTACTCAAAATTTTCTACTGTGTCTCCTCTTTTGTAAAGCTTCCCTTCCTCCATCTCTCTTTCCTTCAGGAGGCACACATCAGCCCCTTACCAAAGCCATAAGCCCTGCTTCCCACCCGCCCCATGTGAGCATCTGCAAAGGCCTCATTCATCAGCCGTGTGCTGGAGGCACATCCTTGCTCTTCTTCTTCGTAGTACACAGTGCAGTAGTTCCCAAAACAAACAGAACACAGGGAGCACCGGCAGAAAGAAAGCATACCTGCCAAGACAAACAGAAAATCCTGTATTTTGCTCTAAATCCTCTCAATCCTGGTTTGAACTCAATTGCAGAGTAAAAACACGCAAAGGAAAAAAATCCACAATGCAAAGAAGACCCAAACACAAAATCCTTTTCCTCTTCCTTGGTGAGATGACTTTTTCTCAAGAGTGTAAACAAAATTCAACTGGTTAAAAATAAACAAACAACAAAACCCCCCAAACTCACAACAGAAAAAACTCACAGACAAATAAAATCCTTGGTCATCAAGCATGATTTAGGCAAGTAATAATTGAAAAACTCAGTGACAGCAATAGAAGTCAGTAAGTACTTTACTTATTAAATGATACTTTTTCTTAAAAGCCTGTATGTGCAGACATTAATAAAGCTGCTTTGTGAGGAAAAAGCACCTGTCTTCTAGAAATCAGGCTCAGAGATGCAAACGTTCTTGCATCAACAGAAGCCAACTCTCTCAATAATTTTTACACAAACGAGACCCTAATAAACTCAGAAGGGCTCTTTGCAGCTTCTCTATGTCGACGATAGAGGAATAATTCACCAGCACCCAGTCCTGACACACTCTGTGATCAAGACACACAGCTGGGACTCAGAGCTTGAGGCTCTGTTCCCAGTTCAAGCAGAGACCACCTGTGCGACCCTAGGCAAGTCTTAATCCCTGAGTTTTTGTTCTTTGTTTAGGAATAGCCCTAATCTGCCTTTTGTCATACTAATTAGACTGTAGTGGGTACAGAAAACCTGTAAAATGTGAGTCTATAACCCCACACAGCCCCTTTCAGGACTACTGTTACAACTACCCATGCCCCAGACCTCCAGTAGACTGACTCAAATTTGTTTTCAAATGTTTACAGTTTTAAGCATGATTTCCCAGAAAACTTGTTTATCCACAAAGAGAACCGAACAATAGTAATTTGGCAAGTTTGGATATACTGACATACTTGCAACAATCTCATGTCAGTATTTCACATAGTACCTCAACAAGCATTATTTTACAGCTATGTCTCTACTATTTAAAGTTCAAATAACATTTTTGCCAGTGGTCCATGTTCCGGTCCAGATCTCTAAACACAAAAGGCTGTGAAATAACATCAGCATACAAAAAAGTTATCCAAAATACTAAGTCATCACAAAAAAAACCCCACAGCCCTGAACTGATTATTTTAAATGGAAGGCTGTCTATACCACTTTATCCAGATATAAAGTACACTGCAAACCTTTTTTTTTTTCTAGCTAGGGCTATCAAAGCATGCAGCTTACACAAATAACAAGTAGTACCAGGACCTACAGATACTAGACAGACCTATCTGTAGCTTAAAATAGTTCTTCGTACTTCTAAGGTTCTTCTTCGTTTCAGCTTCCTCACTTGAACAAGCCAAATGCTCAGTAACCCGTTCCTTAGTTTTCCTATGCTGCTTCCAAGTTTCAGCAAGTCTGATGAATACTGCACATCACAGCTCCCCTCCATTTACCCTGCCCAGAGAAAGCCAACATCCTCCTGCCTCCTGAACCTTCCTCCTGAAGACAGTAAAGGGTAAATATCACCCTGACCACCATCGGCTGCAAGTCAGATTTATATAAAGACGAGCCCTTGTGCAGAAAGCCGGGATACGGCCTGACAAAACCCCTAAGCTCTAAATCCTTTCCCCAGCCCGCTTAAGTTGGATGTTTCCAGCCTCATAATGCTTTAGTGGCACCGGGCTTCTTAATTAAAAGGAGGGAGGGGACCCCGCTAGACACCCATAAGGAGTCATTTGATACATCAGATGGATGAACAACAGTAAAATAGAGGGGAAACTCCTCCCGGGGAGACACGAGGGGCTGAGCCCTCGAGAAGTCCCTGTCCCCAGACGAAGCACCCCGGACCCCCTGCCTGGGCCTCCTCTAGCCCGAACCCGTTCCCCCCATCTCCACAAGCAGCCCCGGGCCGGGACCCCGCCGCCATGAGGCGCCTGAGGGCGGGAGGGTAACAGGTAAACCCGGCCCGAAGGGAGAGAGGGAGTGCCAGAGGCAGGGTCTCCTCCCGCCGCCTGAGCGAAAGCCTGAGGCGGGCGCAGGGAGAAGCGAGCCCGCCGGGGCGCAGGGGAGGAGGCGGCCGGCGGAGGGTCCTGCCCGCCCGACCGGCAGCTCCCGGCGCCAGCGACCCTCCCGGTCCACTCACACA
>WEIT01023805.1:59190-79405 GCA_013389985.1 Dryoscopus gambensis | reverse complement strand
CCACCGCCTCCTTCTCGGGGTGCCGGAACGCATCACCGGATCACAGAACGGTTAGGGATCGAAGGGACCTCTGGAAATCGTGCAGTCCAACCCCCCTTGCCAAAGCACGGTCACCTAGAGCAGGTGACACAGGAACGTGTCCAGGTGGGTTTGGAATCTCTCCAGAGAGGGAGGCTCCACGACCTGCCTGGGCAGCCTGTTCCAGTGCTCTGCCACCCTCCAGGGAAAGTTCTTCCTCATGTTGAGGTGAAACTTCTTGTGTTTTAGTTTATGGCCATTGCTCCTTGTCCTGTCATTGGGCACCACCGAAACGAGCCTGGCACCATCCCCTTGGCACCCGCCTTGGAGATATTTATATGCATTGACGAGATCCCCACTCAGTCTTCTCTTCTCTAGACTAAACAGGCCCAGCTCTCAGAATTTCTCCTCATAAGAGAGATGGTCCAGATCCTTCATCATCCTTGTGGTCCTCCACTGGACCCTCTCCAGTAGCAACTTGTCTTTCTTGTACGGAGGAGCCCAGAACGGGACACAGCACTCCAGATGTGGCCTCAGTGGGGCTGAGTAGTGGGGGAGGATCCCCTCCCTCGACCTGCTGGCCACTCTTCCCGATGCACCCTTCGCCATGCACCTCGGGGGCCCTCCGCCTCCCCCCGTTCGCACCAGCGGGGCCGTCTCGGGGCGGGATCCTCCTCCAGCCATAAAAACTGGTCTTAAACCTCCAGGTTTTGCTCTTTTCCGCGGTCCTGGCCGGGCAGATCCTTGTCGGGCAGGAAGGCGATGGGGCAGCTCCGGGCAGTCGTCCCCGGGCACTGCCGGGCTGCTGCCTCCCGCTGCTCGCCGAGCACTTACACCGCTCAAACAGCCTGTTGGGTGCCGCAAAGGGAATCTATGAACGACTTACTGCTATTTGTTTTATCAGCTCTTTCCTGAGCGGCGGCGGTGAGCGCCTGACTGCTGCAGGCACGCCGCGACCTCGGGCGGGCACCGCCGCCGGCGTTGCCTTGCGGGGCTCAGCCTCTGGAGCGCCCGAAATCTCTAGCCTTACTCTGGTATTGCTGTGGGTGGGATCCCGGGGTCGGAGCGGCCCGCGCCANGGCGGGAGGGGCCGCCCGAGCCGAGCCGGGGCTGCCCCGCCCCGAGGGGAACAGCATCCATTGGGAATAGACAGCATCCATAGGGAACGGACAGCATCCATAGGGTATAGACAGCATCCCACCCATGGGGTACAGACAGCATCCATAGGACAAGGGGTGAAGCTGGAACAGCTCAGAGGGGTACCCTGAAAGAAGGCTTGAACCCAACAGGACAAGGGGGCTGGTCCCATAGTCCCTGTGAGCCCCTGGAGCTGGTGCGGTGGGCAGCAGCAGTGACATTGCCTTGCCAGGGCAGGGGCATTTGCTATGGCGTTGCCTGTTCACAGAATCACAGAATCATCGAGGCTGGAAGAGACCTTCAACATAGCAACTGTCAACCCAGCACCACCACAATCACCCCCAAACCATATCTCCAAGCGCCACATCCAGACTCCCCTTGAACACTTCCAAAGATAGTGACTCCACCACCTCCCTGGGCAACTTATTGCAATGCCTGACCACTCTTTGAGTGAAAAGAATTTTTGTTCTAGTAACTACTCTGAACCTTCCCTGGTGTGACTTATGGCCATTTCCTCTCATCCTCACTTGCTGGTGAGATGACGTAACAAATACTTAGAAGAGTGATCAGAAATTCAGAGGCCTGTGAGCGTTTTACAGCCCCATCCCTGCAAGAGTTCAAGGCCAGACTGGATGGGGCCATGAGCAACCTATCTAGTGGAAGCTGTCTCTGCCCACGGCAGAGGGGTTGAAACTAAATGATCTTTAAGGTCCTTTCCAACCCAAACCATTCTGTGATCCTCTGATTCTCTGAACAGCTAACAGGACAGGGACATCCCAGCCAAATGCCCAAGGCACAGCCTCTGTATATGTGGGAATGTGTGTGCTCTCATCTGGGTATCAGAGCAGAAGAATGAAGCAGTGACTTCTGCCCCTGATGTACAGAATATAACTATGGAGCAGGGAGATGTGCCCAGGGATCATGGAAAGATGAAGATCAGTCTGGGATCAACTCTGTGTATGGGCATGCTTGTGTATGCTGTATATGGGAGCAGGATCAGGACAGTATGGAAGGGGATTACAAGATTGTATGCAGTAGTGCAAGGGCTGTAAAAGAAAGGGATTGCAGGAGAGGGAGAAAGCTGGCTTAAGAACTTGGTGTGCCCTGTTCCTAATAGAGAGCTGTAAGGCAAAGGGAGGAGAGACTGGTTACATGGACAGCATCTTGGTTATGGGGTCTACTCGCTCTTGAGAAGTACTGACAAGGATGGAGCGGTTTGGATTTAATGTGAACTAGGACAGCCTTGGTCTGATGTGCTGGTTAGCACATCAGGGATATAGTTAAAGTATTCCAGTTCCTCTAACTTTCATTAATTGTGGCACATGGCGACATGCTCGAATGGTGAAGATGGCAGTGCTGGGTTAGCAGTTGGACTTGATGAACTTAGAGGTCTTTTCCAACCTTAATGATTCTGTGATTCTGTTTCTTAAAGGTGTCAAAACATGCCACAGCTGCTGGCATGTGCTTTACCTCAAGATCTCATGAGACTGTTAACACTTAGCCTCAAGACAATGGGAAATGATTTAAATGCTTGGTGTCGAAATAGTATTTGTTAACAATGCTTTTAGAAGTACCTGATTTTACCTTAGTTTGATACTTGTATGTGCTTTTAATAATTTAATCGCTGTGTTAGTTTCTTTGTAGCATATTCAGTGAAGAGACATCATACTCCCAAGCCTTTAGGAACCTAAGGGGAAGGTACCTGGACCTGGGAAGCAAAGTTACAACTTTTACCAAGCATGTGCTGTGTGTAGCTGGCTGTTACTGTGCACTGACCCTCCTCTTGGCCGTGCTTCCACCAACTTTCCTGACAATATCCCGTGACCCTTCACAATAAGCACAATTCCTAATATGGAGCACAGCCATGAATGAAAAGGATTAGCCAGCAAACAGTTCATTATGGTAGCGAAGATGTGAGGGGATCCAACATGGTGCTCCCTATCCCAGTCTTCTTTGCTGCTCCTAACTCCAGTTTTACCCCCAGAGATATCAGTGGAGCCATGTGCATGTTGACATTCCCCCCTTTTGGCACGTCCACACTGAGCTGCTGGAACAGCCACCCTGTGTGATTTGGATGGAGTGTGACACTGGCAAAGCTGGAAGCTGTGACATGGCCAGTATTTCAGTTCTGGGTCAGACAGATGCCTTGGGTAGGATGGAAAGCCAGTGGCTCCAGCATAAACAGAGGATAGGACACACTATTTCTGACCAGTTACTATCCAGCAACATTTCCGTGCAGCGTTTCCATAATGACAGGAACTGAAGTGAAACTGAATTAAACAAGGACAACACCAAGGTTGTGAGGGGGCAGAGAGGGACTCCCTATCCACAGACAGTGCCCCCCACTGAGGAGTTTTGCTGCACAAGAAGCCCCTTGGCACAGCTGGCAGGAACTATCATCTTTCACTTCTGAAAGCCACCTGCGATGTCTCTACAAGGACCTCTTGAGAAAAATCAGCTCCTTGAATAGAAGCCAAGCAGGATGGAAAGAAGCTCTGCTAGGAATCATCGAGCACCTGTTTGGCTTCAAATGGCTGCAGTGCAGCTTGCGCAAAATTTACTGCCTCATTTATGAGGAAGGACAAGTGATGACACTTGGAGCAGTCTCTGGGAAGCTGAAGAGCAACTCAGAACACCATGTTGTGGGAATAGCTGCTCACCATGCTCTCACTGGATCCCATGACTGTCAAATAAAAAAAAAAAAGGCATCTCTTGTCCATTTTCACATTACACCTCCATTTCTAGCTGCCCACCTGCTTTAGCCACATTAAAAAATGTGTAAGAGAAGTTAAACATTTCCCTTTGCAGCCTCATCACCAGTTAGGGTCTGTTGCAGTCTTTCAGACGTTTGTTGGTCCTAGAGCAAGGTACTGCAAACGCTCCAGTTACTCAGAATTTCTGTCTTTACTATTTAGACCTTATAATCTACAACAATTTCATCTCCATTTTGCTTCTGTATTTTTTCCCCCTCAAAGTAGCCCATCTTAAATTCCAGGAACATGCAATCCCCAGGCAGAAGCAACCCAACCTCTTACATGGAGATTGATGCAAAATCATAGTTTGTCTCATTTATTCCTTGTAATATGAGACAAATCAATTTCTTGAAGGCTTTGAGTTTCTAATGTATACATAAAACCAACTGAGATTATATAAAGTATTTGCTCTTCACATTCCAGTACGGATCACGTACTCTTGTACATATGAACTACAAGTGATTAGTTGCCCTTGTTTCCACTGGATCAAATTTATAAGTTGTGAGGACACATTTTTGGTCAAATGGCACTTTAAAAAACCTAATTTCAGCCATATTGATTTAGTCCTTGCTTACCTAGCATCCTTTTTTTCAGTGATATCCATGTTTCCTAAATTTTTCATTTATTCTAATAGCATTTTGTTTCTTCTAGTAGCATTGTTTCTTTTAACTTTAGGACTTATCATTTAATTAGTGTCCTTTTCTCAAGATTAGTGGCAAAGCATCACAGTTTGGTATCCTTCCTTCTCAACAGCGAACATAATAGTCCTCCTGTGACTCATCTGCCATTGCTCTAGGAATTACCTTCTGTGCATTTTTTAAGATATGTACACAATGTTTTCAGTAATGTTTGCTCATTCCAATAGTATCAATTTCAAAGTAGATTAAAACACAGTAAGATGCCACATAATTAAAAAAAAAAATCTGTATCCCGAAAAAAGAAGAGGATTTTAAAACACTTTATTGGCAAGTTTAAACTAAAACAATTGGTTTTCTTTGGGGTGATTTAGAGCTACCAGTTGTAGGCATAGTGTTGTGCTAGAACACCTCTGTAGTAAATCCTTTCTCCAGGGAAGTGCTTGTGGCATTCACAAAGAACAGCAAGGCTCACCTTCTGTGCTCCCTTTGCAGTCTATGGAGAAAGGCCAGGCCCTCCAAGGCTGTTTCAGTGCAGCGAGCTTGCATCTGAAATCCCATGAGCAAAAGTCACACACATTCCTCTGAATTACCTATGGAATTTCTCTCCTCCCAGCTTTTCAAATCTGCATGTCTGAAACCTGGCCAACATAAATCCAATCCTAAACAGTGTTCTGAAAGGTATTGTGTCCATTCTCCCACAGCCTGCTGCCTCCCATGTTACTTCCACCACTCGGTCAGCCTGGAAAGCCAGGCCACCCTTCTGCCAGAGGCAGAAGAGAATCATAGAATCACAGAATCATTTAAACAAGACTTTCAAGATCATCAAGTCCAACCATTAATTAACCCAGCACTCCCATGTCTACCACCAGTAAACCATGTCCCCAAGTACCACATCTACACATCTTTTCAACACCTCCAGGGACGGTGACACAACTGCCTCCCTGGGCAGCCTATTCCAGGGCTTGACAACCCTTTAAGTGAAGTATTTTTCCCTAGTATCCAATCTAAACTCACATTGGGCACATAGGTGAGGAAAAACATGGCCTTTTGCTTCTCAGGGCATGAGGTGTTGTGTCTAAGCCCATGCAGCTGGGTGCACTGCTGGGCAGGCTCCCTGCAGATGCCAGTGCACAGGAGCAGCAGCCGGGCTGCAAGGACAGCAAGCAGAGCTCGGTGCTAGGGCACTCCAGTTAGTGGACTGGAAACATTATTAACTAAGTCAATACCAGCCTAATGGGAAACCTGTCTCCACATATGTTGCATGATTTTTTAAAATTATTGAACCAACTAGGAACTGTTTAATCAACAAAGCCAACATGCAACATTCAAATATCATGAGTGTGAAGAGACACGCACTTGTTTGCTGATTAATTTTGTGCATGCTGAAGTCTCTCAGGCTTTCTGTCCTGCAAAGGGCTTTTGGCTTCTTGTTGGGTGGTATCTTCAGTTTCTGTAGAAGGAACTTCTGTGGCCAGCTGGGCACTACAAGTGTGTGTCTGTATCTGCCACGTTCATGCTTCCCTTGTGACCAGCTGCATTATAGGAGCTGGTGCTGGGTCAACTTGGATCTCACTAATAATGACCACAACATCATTTGGGCACGTATTTTCTGTTTAAAATTACTAAAGATTTTTTTCAGCACTGGAGTAGCTTCCTGACCCAGCTGTGACTATTTGATAGGAAAAATTACAGCTGAATGTATGAGGCATGCTTACCCTCTCCTGTGAGAACTCCAGCATGAGAAGAAAACTGTATTTTTAAATTTTGATGTAAACTTATTGATCTATTTCTATGTTTTAGTCAAAGTATGGTCAATATACCTGAATTTTACACTTCCTCTAAGCAACACGGTTGTTCCCATTCTTGCCCTTTATTGGGCAGTGATCCTTTTTTTGTTCTATGTACTGGACATGTGAAGTGCCATGAAACCACAGCCCATGGCCTGGCTTGTGTGTCTGCTATGCAGAATATGTGCTACTCATTGTTGCCTGTTTTGTTGAAACCTGTCAACCTGACTTGAACCCAGAGGGACTTTTGCTTCTAGAAAGAGGCTTGTCCAAACTGAGACACCAGAATTAATTTCTAGAAACAACCAGTAAGTTTCTGTTACTTTTAGTATATCACACTGCATTTTTGCCTTTGCTTCCTTTGGAAATAAAGAATAAATGGTTCTTAAACATTATCTTAAAGCAAACAAAGAAATGTAAAAAGTCTTATTATAGGCATACAACAACTAAAAGTCTGTAAAGGAGTTATATGCTGTAAGTGACTGCACTTGCTCATGTATCCTTTTGATATTTATGTTATATCAATTTTTGAGACTTCTGCAATGTGCAATGTGTTCATCTTTATAACACATAACATTCAGATGCAATGTGGTAGATTAAAAAAAAATCAATTTTATTTAGTTTTTCTGTATTTTTCTGTTCAGAAAAAGAGTTTCTAACGTTAAAACAAGTCATAATTGATATGTTTAGACTGGCAGCTGGCATGAACCTTACACTAAATTGTGTTGAGTAATGCTGATAGACAAGCAGCTGCAAATACCATACAGTGACTAGAAGGAACTAAAACATCGAATGCTAAACCTGTGATGAATTTCTTAAAAACCAGGGTTTATCTAAATACATAAACATCTCTTTCAACTTTAGATATTAAAAATGAGAAATTATTTTAAGACTGTTTTATAATGCATTTTAGTTGACAAATAACAACAAACATCAAATTAAACACAGAGTCTGATTCTTCAAGCCTGATGGACAAGTCCTCCCTGGCCTTTGAAGGAGTTCCTTCCTGGCTGTACTTTCAGGATAACTTCTGAAAATGATTCATAACTCTATTTTAACTCCCAATCAATTTTTTTTCACTAGTGACACAAAACTCTTATAAAACCCAAGCATGTATCTTTGCTTTTCCTCTGAGCTTGGCACCAAAGCTTTTGCTGAAAAAGAAAACTTGAAATCCCTGAAAGCAGATACTGCTGATTGCACAAACCCAAACAGAAATGAGCACGGAGGAATTAAACTTCTAGATATACTAAAGCTAAATGAGTTGATTTTTTCCAAAAGAAAACCAAACAGCTTGTAAGAAGGAAGTAATTAGTAAACAAAAGAAACCACAAAAGCAATAAAAACCATCATAAACCTATTAGCATCACACAGAATAAAATGTTAAGGAATAATCTCCATTCCAAAGTAAAAATAATTTGCCAAAATATTAACAACAACAAATAAAAGGCAGTCTTGCATTAAAGCCAGAGCTGGCACAAAGCACACTTTGGGTGAACGCATACACACTTTTGTGCCACAGTTCTTTTTCAATACTGTGATTTTTCTGATAATTTGGTGAAGTGCAGCTTGCTGTGGTACTGTAGTGCCAGTCCCACTGCCCCACCTTTGCTCCCACCAGCAGAAGCAATAAGGAATTTCCAAACACTCAAAGTAAAACAGCCTCATGGTATCCTGCTGCACACAGAGCACTGCATGAGTTCAGTTTGAGGGGAGGAGGCTGAGGCATTTACTGTATTTGGATTCTTTCCACATGGTTAATTTCATTTGGATCGTTTCCTGGGGAAAAAGTGATCCTTGATGGTCACGGGTGCCTGATCTTCCAGACAGTCTCAGGACACATCCCCAGGCATGGTCTTGTTCTGGGTGCATGTCCATGACAGGACTACAAGCATTTTCTCTTTAACACCTTAGATTAAAGCTCCAGGCTGAGACCATGGAGGGAAGAGTTGCTTTGCTGGACTCTCACTCTGTTCCCTAGGAGGGATCACCGTGCCAAGGCTTGGGCAGTAGGACCTGTCCTCAGCACAAATCTGCCTCACAGCTACCAACACACTAAACACATTCTCAGTACTCTCAGTATTCCTTAGGCGGGACCTTTAGGGTTTCCCAGTGCATTCTCTCCTGTCCCTGCACCAAGTGAGAGCTGCCCTGATGTCTTACCTATCATAGAAATCTCCCCTCCTCACATAACCCAAAGAAATGACAACCAAGCAACACCTGTTGAGCTTATTTACAACTTTAAGAAAAACACAGCTGGCGTCATGCAAAAAAAGGCTGGATATTTCCTCACTGAGTGGTGAGATTCCTTGGTTATTTTTCTTGAGACATTTCCCTAGTCCATGTTTTGAGTGTATTATCTCTGTTATCACTAACCTGTCCCGAAAGGTTAAGCTTTCACCCCAGCCAAGACAAGTCAGACAACTGAGAGGGGGACAGAGGAAGAACCTTGACAGCTTTACAGATAAGTCTAGCTTCTATATATCGTGGCCATCCAGGAAGAGTGATCTGGACCTGTGACTATCAGCTCCTGGGATTGTAAGAAAGACAAAACATGTAACCGGCACACCTGTGTACACAGAGATGCACCTTACATTATTGCTAAAAAATGTTCATCTGTAATTTCTAAGTGTTAGTCTTGATTTGTTCCTCCTTTTTGTGTTTTAAGATCTTAGGTCGAACTTTGCATTTGGAGTAATAAACATTTGCATTTGGTTTTTTATTGGACATATTACTTAAACAATTGTTTATTATAACCTTGCATTCTTGAGATACTTCAGCTTTCCCTGTCACAACCTTTAGTAAGATAAAACAACTACTTGTTATGCATTCATATTCTGCAATACAATTAAAGCAAAATAGTTATGAGTCAAATTGTAGCTACCACTGTGTTTGATGGAAAGAGGATTTTTTCTTCTCATTTATACTATGTAGAAGGGATCTGAGACACTCAATGCACACTCACTGATCAATGTACAACTTTTAAAGCCTGCATCAAGCCTATCAGCCTTGTATTTCCAGTTTAATATTAACACCATGAAGGCAGACAAACCAGACATCCACACAGGAACTGGTGTACTCAAGCACCAGGAACCAGCACATGAGCAGATCTCCATAACGAGGCGTGAATTTTCCTTTTTGATTTAGGATAACTTCATTTAAAACGTGCTGTGCAAGTGATTTTGCCTTGTGGACCTCTGCCCTTAGTGGAGAAGGAGAGCTGCTGTGTTAGTGGCTAACTGACATGACGTCCACTCCTTCAACAGGAGATGATACTGCTGTGACGTTCCTGCCTGGGGGCATTAGTAAATCCCGCGTGTCCTGTATCCTACAGTGCAGGGTCAGACTGCACAGAGCAGTAAACAACACTATTCCCCAGAACAAGAGTACTTCTGTATGGAGGTCAAAAGTGATACCAGTTCTGTAAACCAAACTGATTGCACTGGAACAATAATAAAATTACTGCATTAGAGTCTAGGTTAATTCAACTTTAGCTAAAAAAAAGAGCATTTTTGATTCAGTTTTTATGTAAACAGGACAGACAAACTCCACTAAAGAAAAATCACTTAAGCAAAAGAAAAATGGACTGTTTCAAAAAGGACTTTTCCCAGTTTGCTTCCACAGTTCTTTGGCTCCTTTAATGCTTTCTTTTTTCACACACTTCCAGAAGCCTTGAATGCCTTGCTGCTGCGGTACCTGTTAATAAAGTTAAAGTGTGTTTAGCATTTACACGAAAAAGACTCCTATTCCCAGACTGTGTAAAGACAACACAGTGTAATAACAAGTTCTCAGGATCAGCACTCCTCCCAGATTCATTTGCAGTAAGGACTATGCAGTTTAAAATATATATCTTTTTCTATTCATTAACTCTACATGTGTTTCTACAAGCATTTACAAGATACTTGTAGCAACCGTCTGTGGTATTTACAAACAATTATGTCAGCTTGTTACCCTCAAACCTCGATGAATTCGGTTCCTCAGGACGCCAAGAAACTCGCTGTGGCTGAGGCAGTCATCTCCGTCTAGATCAAAAATCTTGAAGATGGTATCCAAAACATTATCTGACAGATCCTGTCCTGTTGCCACCTTCACTGCTCTCTTGAACTCAGCTAACAAAGACATAATATTACATCACAGGTGACTGAACTTGCAAAGAGAATGGAAAGCACATAAATAGCAGGATTCTGTCCAACTTACAATGTCTCATATGTATCCTAACTGGAGAATTTGGGATGTGTAAACTAGTAAACTATTAGGAGGCCTCAGTTCATGTGTTCTTGAGCTTGCTTCTTCTTTTGTAACACTATCTTTATTAATTTTATTAAAAGCCTTTGCAGTGCACTACTTCTCAAGCAACAGCATGAGTGATAATTTTTGCTAGAAATAGCTGAAAACTTACGTACTTTTGGCTGTTACCTGTTCATAGGAATGGTGTTTGCCTCACTATGCTCTCATAAAAAATCTTACCGTTTAATCTAAAGCCAGTTTCATGACAATTCATTCTGCAAGAAAACTCTTCTCCTCGGAGAACAGTATATTATTATATGCTCCACCTCAACTAAAAATCTCCTCAGCAACTCTGCAGAAACACAGACCATCAAGTGGTCAACGCACTGCTTACAGCTCATGGCTTTATATACCTGCCGTTCTGGTTTTGACAGAAGTTGGGTACCTCCTCTTAAATGATGTTGAAGAGTTAATGAGGATTTGTGGCAGAAAAAGCTGCCACACCTCTCTGGAGATATATTTTCATCTTCAGCTTTTTTTTCTTCTCTCTTTATACCACCATGTGCACTACAGAAATACCCACTATCCTCACTTTTGGTCCTGTGGTGCACAGAATTTGGAGTTTTGACTCAAGGAAGATGAGGAAGTGTGTGGGCTGCTACAAAAAAGCAGCTCATAAGAGTGAAAGGATTATTGTTTATTATAGCAAGCACAATCACAACACATGAATTGGACGCATTTTTAAAGGCATCACAGAAGTGTGAATTTCAAAAAGGAACTGGAGGTTATTGAGGTATAGCAGTATTATAGATTACAGCAAGTTGTCCAGTGAAGTCATAAATGCAGCATTAATGTGGTTCTGCTTTCATAAACAAGGGCTGTTTATAAATAGCACTATAAATATGATTAGTTCTGAAGCTTACTAGAGGGAATGGCATTCCTGACATAGCTCTCATCGTTGTCTCTTTCAACAATTCGTGTATAAATGTAGTTCATTATTTCACAGTTGGTTTAAACAGAATTAAGTTGAAAATCCTTCTGTGAAAGAATATACCACAACTTGAAAAAGACATAAAATATGGGATGCTTATAGTAGTCTTAATTTTGTCTTTGAAAAGATGTTTACAGTTTCAGCTCTTGAAGCTGAATTTAAATCCAGACATGGCACCGTAGTTTTTTTTTTTAATATAACATGAAAAAAAGTAGAAAGCTCTTCTACAACAGTGGGGCATAACAATCATCAAAGCAAGAAGGGCCACCGTATCAGAGAGAAAAGATGAGTTGAGAACTTAGAAGAAAAAGAAGTCTAGAATAAAAGGAAGGACTAAAAGACTGTCTTATTTTTAAAGAAATGTTCATGTGTGTCAATACGCATACATACACACATGCAAACAGCACCACGAAGAACTAGTCAGATCCAGGAGAGGATTAGACATGTAGACATGTAACATCTGTGAGTTACCTCAGCAGCTGACTGCTTTAGATCACAGAGGGGTTCAGTGCATAAAGAGAGTAGTAATGAAAGTCACAAGTTAAGTCCCCTAGTTTTCTTTGGTTCAAATCCCATCCAAACACTGCTCTTTCGAGAATATGTATTTCTCTTCCCGTCTTCTCACATCTCTCATCTTTTTTCACATGAGCCCACCAAATATTAATTTCAGTGGATGTTAATACCTCCTCACATTTCCTTAGGAACTTTTTATGTTGCTGTTTTGAAATAACTTATGATAGTTGTCCTTCAAGTGCAACAACTAAGTAACAGCCTCAGGATTAGAACAAAAAGCATTTGTAGGTCCACAAAACTTTTGCTGTTTCTTCTATATGGGAAGGAAGAAACTGCCCTCCTCCAAATCTTTATTTTAAACCCCACTTTACTACATTGTTTCTTTTTGATAGACATAATTGCATAACATTACATAAGCACATGGAGAAAGCAATATGGGCAAAATAAGAGATTACTGCTGTTTAGTTTCTTCAGGAAACTTTAAGGGAAAAGCTTTGTTACTACAAACTGTTACCAAGGCATGTATTGTTTCAGTAAATCCTTCCTCATCTAGGATTAACTTGGACTGAGAGCAGCCCTGCTGAGAAGGACTTGGGGATATTGATGGACGAAAAATTGGACATGACCCACCAACGTGCACTTGCAGCCCAGAAAGCCAGTGGTGTCCTGGGCTGCACCCAGGGCAGCGTGGGCAGCAGGGCCGGGGAGGGGATTCTGCCCCTCTGCTCTGCTCTGCTCTGCTGAGACCCCACCTGCAGTGCTGCATCCAGCTCTGGGGTCCCAGCACAGGAAGGACATGGAGTGAGTCCAGAGGATGGCCACAAAAATTATGTGATAATTTTTGGGATGGAGCATCTCTTCAGTGAAGAAAGGCCAAGAGAGTTGGCGTTCAGTCTGGAGAAGAGATACCTCCGGGCAGACTTTATTGTGGACTTTCACTTATCAAGGGGGCTTATAAGAAAGAGAGAGCTTTTACCAAGGCCTGTAGTGACAGGACAAGGGAAAATGCTTTCAAACTGAAAAAGGGTAGATTTAGACTGGACATAAGGAACTGTACAAAGTTATGGCTGTCTCATCATTGAAAGTATTCAAGGTCTGGTTGGGTGGGGACCTGAGCAACCTGATCCAGTGATAGAGCTCCCTGCCTATGGCAGAGGGTTTGGAAAAATGACCTTTAAAGGTCCCCTCCAACCCAAATCATTTTATGATTATGCTTTAGTCTCCTGTGATTAATCCACATATGACAGCACATTAGAACTTACAAATGAAAACATTTTGAAAACTTTATATTATTATTTTTTCATGAAACAGAACTAAGTCCAAATACAGAGCAGTATAATATTTTTGGACTTCACTGTGGTACTTTGGGATAACTCATTTACATTTGTTCCATAATTAAAATTAATTTTTTTTCCTTTAAAAAATCCCATATGAAAGGTGTACAGCACTTACCACGCTTAACAGGACGATTGGCTACGGTGAACATCTGCATGGCAATAGAAAAGTCTTCCAGGTTATTTGTAAACTTGCAAAAAGTCTTGAATTCTTCCAAACTGATATTCTAGAGTATCACAGAATGCAGATGATATATAATGAATAACACATTCAAATCCCAATTATTCTATGTCACTCAATCTGGTGGAACTTAGTGTTCAGTAGTGATTGCCTACTCATAGTTGATATTTGTATTTCTCAGTTGGCAAATTATCATTGCTCTTATTTGTACAAAAATTCAAGGGCTGCAATAATTCATTTGGCAACTGGTTACCTCATTAGATAACCACATTCAAATGAAAACCTGTGTATACAAAGGAGAAAGCAAAACAAAGCATACTTTGGGTACCAACCTCTCCTGCTTCAATTCTGTCTTTCACATTCTGCCAGTAAATTTCATTGTTTTCCTCATCAGTGAAGTAAAGCAACCATGCCGCAAAGTCTTCTTTTCTCATGACGCTCAAACCCTTTGCAAACTTTATGAATTCCATTTCTTGGACTTCTGTTTGCAGATTTTCCATGAATCTAAGTGTAAACAGATATTATTGAACAGTTGATACTTCCATCCCTGTATCACCACTACTACCTTAGCTACTAAGTGCAGCCGACATCAGCTCTGAGCCACAGACACTGTCGACATGGTTGTTTAAAATACCCCCACTGGTTTAATTTTCCCGGTGCTCGCGGATGTTTCCAGGGCTGCATTTCCGCAAGGACACCAGCAGGGCGCGCTCTCGGCCTGCACAGGCGGCTGCTGCCAGCAGAACTTAGGGACACATTGGACATCTCGGTGTTACCCGTGTTTAAAAATGCGCAGATAGGGAGATAAAAGATTCGGTATGGCAGCAGCATAATGAATGAATGAAAAAGGACATGGTAACTGAAGGCCTGACACATGATTTATGAGGCTTCATATTAATAAGAGAGGAATGACAAGACTGGAAAGTACCTAAAAAGATGAGGCCATAATGATCACAAAGGTCAAAGAGGAAACATGAAATCATGGCTGTAGGAGAAGATGACTGAAAGTCTCAAAGATTATAACTAAACACAGAGGTTTGGCAAATCAGTTCTGTGCTCACTAGAGAATGGATTAGAGAGGATTACAATTGACTTGTACAGAGTTCAGAAGAGCGCAGAAAATGATGTTGCAGGGGTTTGGGAAGGTAAGAAGAGAGCTGTCTGAAAAAGGAAAGAGTCAGCATTAAGGTTTTTAAGAGACACCCATTCTTTCGGGAAGGAAAGAAAAAGGGATTACAAGAAGCAAGTAACAACCTGCAGAGCCGGAGCTGTGACTTGTAGCTTTCAGTTTCCCCAGTTTGGGCTACATGGCTAGTATTAATTTTGAGAAAGTTAACACAGACAATACTATGTGATCCGTCTGATATTTTCCACTTCAGAAATGGGGCAATCTAAAAACAAGTGATGACTTTTAAATAAATGCTAAAACCAGTGGTGCTTGCCAGAATCTCTTCACTATTTTGGAAGAATCCTGCTTTATTGAGTTGCAGAAATTATTGACAGGAGGAAACAAAATACTCCTATATTGGGACAAAGCAATTAGTTGGAGAAGAGGGCAGCTAAGAGTCTATGTGGCCAATATCAGCAGAGGCTCATTTGCTCATCAGTGTTTGCATGGCCTCACTGGGTTTGAATTCTTTCCCTTGAAGTTACGGCATTTGAGTCCACACAGCTATCTTTAGTTCTTTAATGAGATCACTTGGACAATTACTAGCTTGAAGCTCTGTGAAGTCTGTAAGGGCTTAGCTGAAGACTGCTGTTGCAGCATAAGCTTTCTCTTGTATTTTTTCCTCTAACAGGTAGAGCTGCACATGCAAATAAAGGGCCAACAAATGCTTCACAGCTCAGGACACGTGGGTAAACAAAAGCCTGACAGTGGAGGCGAATTTAGGTTTCAGGCTAGGGCTGAATTAGGGTAATACTGAGGAGGAGTACAAAATGCTGTCACATTTTATATGTGCCTTTTTCTGGCCTAGTAAAGGGGACTCCACAGCATAGCCTACCACTACCCCCACAGTCCACCTTAAGACCTGACACATTTTTAATTCCCCCACTCTCCCTCTCAGAAGCGGATGAAACACCAAAGGACCAGTTAGTGCAACCAGTGTGACTGGGCAGCTCCTTGTCTTGCAGAGCAGCGTGAGCTGCCTTGCACAGCTTGCAAACCACTCTTCTGTCTCCAGGCCCAGCTCCTCTCTTTGTAACTCATGAGGGCCCGCTGCCTCTGGCCAGCACTGCAGTCAGCGTGTGCCAGGGAGACCGGCTCCATGGGCTGGCATAAGCAGCCCTGCTGCACTCCCAGGAGTCTCCCCAGGTCTTGGGAAGGGAGGTCGAGGTGCAGAGGCAGAGAACGGCATGGACCTGGCACGCAGACCATGCATGGAGTCAGCCCAGCAGAGACTGACTAGGGCCACTTGGCTGCATTTTGAGAGTGGCCATCACAGGCAAGGAGGAGATGGTATCTGGGATGTGTGGTTTGTACTTGGCTGGAAGTCACAGCCAAGACTCTAGAACAGTATCTTTGACTGTAGTTTCTACTAGTTTCTACATAGTTAACCCAGGTAACATCTGGTCTGGAGGAGAAGAAGTTGCTGAAGGTGAGGTCACTTACAGAAATATGCCTACAACTTGGGTGCAGGGAAACGAGACAACACGTAGTTTGTTTTCTTGGATTTTTATTTATGAAAGGTGGACATATTTTGCAACAGACTTAAGGTCTTGAGACCTGAGCTATTTGTATTGGGGAGCAAGCTCTCAGTGATTTGCTTTACTGGTCACTAGCTGCAGGCAATGACATAGAAACAGATTCTTCCATCCTTTCTAAATATTGCATTTCTTTAAGCAGAAAAGCCTTGGTGACCTGCCCTCTAGCCACACCCAATAAAAGCAGGAATGCTGAAAGATCAATCATTTCAACATGATGAGGAAGGAGCCCACCAAGCTACACACATCAGCCTGCTGAAAGGGGCAGCAAAGCCAGGGCAGACAGTGAAGGGTTTGGCTGTGGCATTTTCAGCGTGTTCCTGCTTCTGCACCCTCTTCTAACTGAAGTTCATTTCAACTTGTAGGCTTGCTCCTGGTAAGGCAGAGTGGGAAGATTACTTGCCGTATCAACTGCTACTTGGAGCAGTAGGTGAAATGTGCAATTTAAAATTTATGTGATAGCTTCCCATATTACGAAAATTAAAATACTATGAATCATCGCATCAGCATTCTAGGTCACTCTTATTCCCAGATGTGAGAGTTAAAAATCCTACTGAGGTTTTTTTAAAATGAAAGTTATTAAAAGTTATTAAAAATAACTTTCTGGTTAGGAAGTAAAACCTGATACATAAATGTCAAGACACCGCTAGGGATACTTCCTTTTGTATCTTCTGGATCACAGTGCAATGAGCATTTTGAGCTGCAAAGTCCTCAAAATGGATCCAAATATTAGAAAAAACAAGCACAGGAATGAAATTCCTACTCTCTCAAAGTCACTAGGATCTTGGCTGAGGACTTTGTAGGGGGTCAGAATTCAAGTACAGGAACAGGATTATGATGTGCTCTACAATTAAAAAATAATTACACTGGAAATACTCTTATGCTACAGTAGGTTGAAAATAAAAGAAAGCTCCAGGTTTCCAAGTAACAAAAAGGAGAGGTAAAGCATATATTTATAAGATGAGGAAAAGGCTAGGAAAAGAGAGTACATTCCTTAAGACAGCCCACTTTATCCACACTCTCTAAAACACCCATGTTGAAGGCCAATGGCCAAATTAGTTATTGCGTTACAACAGCATCCAGAAACCTTATCAGGATTTACCCCTCATTTTGTAACATGCTCTACCATAGAAACAGGAAGTCTCTCAAGGCTTTTTGGCAACTCAGCTTTGATAGTGTTATTCCACAACACATAGAAGTGAAAATGCAGTAAGAGAGGGGAGACCTCAGGAATCTCCTCAAAATGGAGAAGTTCTAGCATTGTATTCTTCATGGCACACAAAGAAGTAGACTGAAACACTGAAGGAAATGTTAGGGAAAGTTTTTTTCCATCTCTTGACCTGAACTGTCTGTGCAGAGCTTTAACATTTTTAATACAGAACTGACCAGTTCCTGTCGCACTGATTTTTAGGAAGGAAGTCTAACAACAAAGTTAGTGGTGGATATACCACCCCAGCATTTGTACCATGCTTTGGCTCCTCTTTGGACACCAAAGTCCTTTTGAAGAACTGATAACCCTCTCTGCACCGAAAGACTGTGGCAAACCAGCTGCGAGTTGCCTTTTTGCAATCTGACTTTCAAATCAGAATATAGAAAATCTAATAAAGGCTTGACCATTAACCTTTAGAGAACATTTAGAGCTATGCTTGTAAGTACAGGTTTGCAAGCGTTAAGACAGTTAATCGATCTCACCATTTTCAGAATTGCAGGCAAAACTCTCTTTGATTTACTATCCTTAGCATTTCCAAACCAAACAACTCACTTGTATTTACAAGCGTTCTGTAGAAACTAACCAAGCTATTCTTTTGCTAAGCATACAGGAAAGGAAGAAGAATATTTTTCTCAATCTCTTTACTAAGTATTTGGGAAATATTCAGATTGAGTTATGAGAGGAATATCATGAAGCCAGATTTTGTTGCTGCTCTCCACTTCCTCACTGCCTGATCCTGGCTGTACTTGAAGTAGTCTCGGTGTGTACTAGGGCTCTCTCTATATGCACACACATAGATAAAAGTGTGGGAACAGAGACAAGTAAGGAGGCAATCATACTCTATTTCTGCAAGGCAATTCCAAATCCCCAGATGAAAATCACAGCATCTGTCATCATAGCAGAAGCAGTGCTTGCTGGCTGACAATGTTACCTGAAAGAGATTCTGCATCCATGCACTGGCACACACACACCACAGTCCCCCAAAAATGTCAGCACTAGCAGTGGGGTCCAGCCTGGATCATTCTGCCTTCTTGAATGAAAGGTTTCAAATAAAATGTATCAAGGAATTCAAAATACTGAAGGAAAGAAGCAGGACAGGTAGGGAAAAGGCATGATTTGTGTGTGGTTATACAATTTGTGACCTTCAGTCTAAAGCAGAAATAAAAAAAGAACCATACTTAAGGAATATTTCTGGTACAAAATTCTATTAACTGATGAGAAGTTTGGAAGCAGGAAATCAGGTAAGAAAATGCCATAAACTGGATTTGAAACATTATTTTCCTCATACAATTAAAAGATGCCCATTTTTTAACCATACTGGGAAGTACTTTTTTCCTAAGCCATCCCAGGAAAAAATAAAACAATCAGAGAGTTTTTTGAATATCTTTTCCACATTCTGCACTTTTTTTTTCCTTCAAGGAGACTGTGAGAGATTTAAGCTTGCTTGGGGACAGATTACAGAAAAAATCACAGCAGTCGTAAACTGTTTAGGGAGTGAAATACTGTCTCCTCTTTTATTTGGGATTAGACATACTTAAACAAGATCAGTAAGGGATGTTTTCCAGGGGTAAAAAAAACCCCAATGTCTGTCAAGAAGAAATATTTCCTGCACCTAGAAAACGAAATATTTTTCTACTCAGAATAAAAGATAGTACATACAATATAGCTGGAAATTAAAGCACAAGTTAAATTTTTTTTTTGGAAGTAAAAGACCAAAAATTATTTCTGTATTAAAAAACCAGGAGAAATTCATACAAAAGAATAAAAAAGCCTTGAATTCTGGGGCCACTCTCTAAGACAAGACCTAGTATTAGAAGACAAAAGATTGCTGAGGTATAAAACTGAGTGGTGGTCATCTGAAACAGAAACTTGTTCAGATCTTCTGAGAAGAAAGTCAGCTTCCTGTATTAAATCTACCCTTCTCTGGTACATGATTTTAGGCTTACTGAATATTTTTCTACATTTTCCTAAAATGTTACAGGAGAATACTGTTCCAGCTGTATGTGACTAAGAGGCCACACCTTTACTAGTGATATACATAAACATAGTCCAGAAATTTAAATTTCCTAACATTTGCCAGGGAAACAAGCTCTAGCTTTTGAAATTGTAAATTCTTATTAATAATTACTATATTGTCCTTATGTTGAGGACAATGTAACTAGTAAGAACTCATCTGGCAGTCTGGAGCTGAACATGTGTTCCCTGAGTCCTACTTTAAGTCTGAAGATCCCTGAAAGTACCTTTACATTTGACAAGAAAACCACCTGAGGACTGTCCGTGTGTTTTAATACCTGTGATTTCCCAAGAAGCAAGCATTAGCTGGAGACAGATGCCTAACCATTTTCCCTCCCTATCCTAAGCATGCTGCCTGTGTTCAGAGCAGTAGGAAGGGAGACACAAGAACTGGTTTACAACAGCCTCATTGCTCCAAGAGATGCAGACAGTTTCCATTTATTTTGTGCCATGTGAATGCAAAGAAAGGAGAAGAGGGCAAATTAATTGCCCCTGGTATATCAACTGTGGCTGTCTCACATTTTTAAAATGTTTGGGCTAAAAGGCTTGGACAATGTTGGTGTACATGTAGATACAGATGGTTGCACACTTACAAAAGGATTTTTTAATGCCAGACAAACTGAAAAAAGGGAGCATGAGGAAAATATAAGTAAGTAATGAGATGAGAACAGTGGTCTCATCTTTCAGAATTCCCATGTAAGTACAGTGAA
>WEIT01023805.1:13037-56659 GCA_013389985.1 Dryoscopus gambensis | reverse complement strand
GAGGCTCTGGTCTAAAAGTTATGTCCACTTGATTTTCGGACCTTTCCATTGGTGGTGGTGTGGCAACTGCCTCATTTGTCTCTTCCCTTGTTGTCTGCTGGGCAACATACTTATCCACTGGCACTGGTTTCTTCATGCACACAGTCCCCAGCTCTTCCCTGGCCAGCTCACATTTGGTGAAGGAATTCTGTAAGTCAGCAAGCTGGTCTTTTTCCAAGATTATAACAGGATGGCGTTCCTCAAGCTGTTTGCATGCTTTCTAAGTAGTAGTCCTCCCTCCTGGGGTCCTCTCCTCTCTCTCTCTTGTGAGTTACCTCCCCCAGGGTCAGCCCATCCCTGGGTCTTCTCCTCTCCCTTATGAGTTCCCTCCCCGAGGGTCAGCTGGTCTCTGATCCTTAGCAGAAACACTTGGTTCAACACAACTGTGACTCATCAGGATCAAGACTGCCTAGAGCCCATTCTTGTGCTCCTACTATAGGGTTTTTTGTAGACAAGACAGCAAACATGATAGAAGTAATGATATAAGGAATGATATAAGCATTTCTTACAGCATCAAAATCCCAAATCCATATAGGACATACCAGAATCCCAAATCCATACAACACACATGAATCCCAAATCTACACAGCACCCATCATCAAAGTCTTCCCTTGCAACCATGCCCATGGGCCAATGACAAAAATCAATAGCTGCCTCTCTTCTGTATCATCTAGGTGTCTCTTGGGCTCTTTCCACCTAACTAAAGATGGTTTGGCTGGGGCACACTATCGCCTTTCAAATAGATTACAACAATACATTACAATACTCTATTACAATATGGTCTTACAAGGCTTCTTGAAAATTTTCAGTGTTAGTGACTTTTCCAAATATTTTTAAAATCTGAAGAAAAAATTTCTGCAGAGAAGTGATACACACTATTTCAACTCAATCTTTAACAAGCCTAAACCCATACATAATGCTGGATTTCTGCTCTATTCTTCTTTCAGCACTAGCATACTGGCATTTCTTTGAACACAACAAAACACTAAGAAACATGAAGAGAGAATTTTTTAAAGTCTGTAGGGATTTCAGCAAACTATTCTTATGACATCTAAATAGCCTCTGTGTCTTTTATCTGGTTGAAGAGGTAAGATGAAAGACAAGAGTCTATTCATAAGATTTAATACTAATGGTTATTTAGCTTTCAGCATCATCAATAACAAGTCCCATTAGTCCCTCATGTTTCATGCTTACTGCATACATGACACAGTTGTTTTATAGTTAAAGCAGTAACATTCCTCATTTCTACTACAGGCTACAGTTCACCAGATGCCACTGATATGAGTTATGTATAAGTGAACCTAGAAAAAAAAATTTCAAGCCATATGCAAGCTGTACTTACTGAACTTTTATCATTTAATTGCAGGCAAAGAATATTTAAATACCCACCAAGATCCATCCTTCTGAAGTTTAAACACTTCCGATTACTGTGAAGACTGATGCATAAACACTGGTATATGCTTTTTGAAAGCCAAAAGTCAAACATTCATGTATGCTTATTTGAAATTCAAACCCAAACTATTTATATCAGAATGCAAAGTCTTCTAAGAAACAGAGAAGAATCCACATATCCTTCACTGCAGCTAGATTCTAATCTGCTTTTTGTGGGTTTTGCTTACATGTTTAAAGGAGACTTGAAAAATGCAAGAAATAAATTTGCTGATCTAATTTTAAAAACTGAATTCATGATTACAAAACTTAATGCTTCTAATTTAATTATTCCATATTACAATCAGTGTTGTATTGAAAACAAACTGAAAAATGAGGTTTAAAATAACCTTTTCAAAACTAAGTCTGTGACAGAAAAAGCTTTTTTCTTCTATTCATATTTCTCTAGTTACAAGATAGAAAAAGGCATACAAACAATACCTACCTCATCTTATCTAAGATGACAAACCCTATCCCTGGATTTATAACAAATATGCACCTACTTGCTGGCTACCTTCTTTATCAGTTGAAATTCCACAGTGAAATTGGCAGATGTCCAAACACTATGTTAGTGAGAGTTAAACGTATTTTAAGACTACAAAACAGTACATTTCTTTAAAGCATAAAATGCAACAGGAGACCACAGAGACTACACCTTAAGGGTAAAATTTCAAAAAATTGCTTTTCCTAAAGTTAATGCTATTAAATTAAAGTACATGTTAGTACATAATTCCTTTTTGTCCACAGAACCATTAGGAGCTTTTGCTGCTGATCTGTATAAATTAGTACTGACATGACAAATCTTTGTTAGAAGATAATGAGAATTCTATTAATATTTCCAACACCTCGCCCTCCTGAGCTTGGGTAAAAGAATAACTTACACTTGGAATGTCTCTCTTGGCAATGAGAATGAAATGGTAACCCAATCCCAAGTTGTAAAGCAGACCAGACTGGTGGCTTTGAGTCACTGTCTAAACTGAGTGAAAGTTTGTATTCTAGTGTATCTGGCTGCTTCAGGCCCTGGGAGGGTGCACCACAGAACCCTTTTGATCTGTGCATTTTACAGAAAACTGAGGTACAGAGTGGAAAAAGAATCACAATGGTCTGAGTTTCATCTTGATACAAGCATAAGATGGAGCAGAGACGTATCACAACTGGGGAACTCAGACGTGTTCCAGGGTCCACTGGTTCAGACAAAGAATCCCAAAGACCACACAATCAGATGCCACACAAGTCTATGAACTAATGAACATGTGTGTACATATTACAAACATAGGCTAATTTTCCTAGAGTAATGTCAATGCCTCCTACACTTTTCAAAAGCATCATGAACTGCTGAATTATGCAATTATTCCTTTTTAAGCAAGATCAGATAACACAAGTTACTTCCTTATTACATTACACAGGCTGTTAACATAAGAGGCCTGATGGTGCAAACACTGAGTCATGGGCAAAGACCTACCTAATCCTACAGCTCCCCACTGAGCTTTTGACATTAAGGACCTGATACTGCAACAAGTACCAACAAGTGCCACTGAGAAGAAACTTATCACAGTGAGATGGGATTTTCAGAATAATGTACCTAACTGATTTTCAAAACTCATCTGAAATATTAATAGACTTACTGTCTCTAGATTCTTACCAGCTTTCCTTGCAGATTTTGCCTGAGGCATGACTGGAAAGCATTCATCATGATTAAAATCTGCAATTTGCTTCTTGTTCTCTTGCTTACTTCCTGAGAGATGGTATTTGCTGTGCAATGTCATATTTCACTAGAAATTGTAAAAATAATATGTATTTTGGATTGAATTTTTTTTTTAATTTAAGACAGAAGGAGAGTGAGTAGATGGAAGAATGGGTACAGAAGTGAGGTTGGGCAAGGAGGACAATATTGTAGTTTCTGCCTGCTAGTGGTGTCCCAAATCTTTCCAAAGGTAAGACTAAATCTTTGCAAATTTTTCTGAGTCCACTTCTCTGAAATCCTCTTTGTTTTTAAGCTGCTAGCTCAGTCACTTCATCATGCCAGGCTTCTATCCCAGCCTAGCTTTGCACACTGCTCAAGAGAATTCAAGCTTTCTGTCATTTTGAGAGTCTCCAAGATGCTGGGATATATCCTATAACTCAGTTCTGGTAAGAAGGTTTAAAAGATGTGTCCATTATGAAGCTTATCCTAACAGTTACAGTCAGTCAAAAGAACTGTAAGCAGGACAGCTAGTAGGACCAGGAGACCTAGATTTCCAAAAGCAGGCCTTTTTGGCAAAGCTCAGACAGGCTCAAGTGGGTCCCAGAATGAAATTTTGTATTTTATGATGAATCAACTTTCATCATAATGTAAATGCATACTAAAGTTTTTTCATGCTGTATTGGTTTGGCATGGCCTGGTTTTGGGTAGCACGGGGGCCACAAAGATGGCTTCTGTGAGAAGCTCCTGGAAGCTTCCCACCATGTCCAGCAGAGCCAGTGGCTGATGGCTCTGAAGATGGATGTGCTGCTGGCCAGAACTGGGCCAATGAGAGAGGCTAGTAACACCTCTGTGATTTAAGAAGAAAATCAAAACAAAGTCAGGGGTTTTTGCTGCTAGTCAGAGGAGAGGAGAACACATGAGGGAAAACAACATGGGGACACCAAAGTCAGTGGAGAAGGAGGGGGAGGAGGTGCTCCAGGCACCAGAGCCAAGATTCCTCTGCAGGCCATGGTGGAGACCATGGTGAAGACCATGGTGAAGACCATGGTGAAGCAGGTTGTCCCCCTGCAGCCCATGGGTCCCTGAGGAATGCAGAGATCCACCCGCAGCCCCTGGGGGAGGTGCCCACGCCGGAGCAGGTGGGTGCCTGGAGGAGGCTGTGATCCAGTGGAAGACCCAGTGGAGAGAGACCCACGGCGCAGCAGTTTTGGGAGGACTGTGTGCCCGGGGGAGGGACTCACACTGCAGCAGGTGCGGTTTGGCTGCTGCTCGTGAGAGTGGACTCATGCTGGGAAGTTCATGGAGAACTGTCTCCCGTGGGAGGGATGCCACGGCCTCACAGGGAAGGACTCTTCTCCAGGAACAGCAGAAGGAAATCCTGGTGATGGACTGACCAAACCCCCCTGCCCTGCCTCCCTGTGTTGTCGGTGGGAAGGAGGGAGGGGCTGGGGGGAGAAGGGTGTTTTAAGGGCTTATTTTACTTCTCATTACCCTCCTCTGATTCTGTTGGTAATAAATTTTACTTAGCAACTAAGGCTGAGCCTGTTTTGCCCTTGAAATATTTCTCCTGCTCTCCTTATCTCACTCAGGAAGCATCCATTAACCCTTTTTTCCTCTTTTCCCTCCCTTTGCCCAGCTGTGGTAGGGGAGGGTGAGTGAGCGACTCTTGTGGGTGCCTGGCGTTGGGTCAGTGTCAAACCACAACACGTTTTGCAATGCACGTTCTTACTAGGTAGGATTCAAAGAATACCACAGGTCTGATGCAGAAGGGCTAAAATGTGCACAGCTGATTCTACAGATGGTATAATAGACAATACTTGAGAAGTCTTATAGAACATCTTCTGAACAATAAACAGCATCCAGTAACATCCATAATTTCTGTTACTAGGAGGATCAATTGTTTTTCAATCACAACTAATGCCATGGAATCCCTCTGCTGTACACTGAGGGCCTTTAGTAATGAAGAACACGTAACTTCATGGACATTCTCAGGTACCAGTACATCACACACAGTTCTGCATCAATTCATAAGGAGGTACAGAATAAAAATGGTTTCCAGCCCAAAGGGGCTAAAACTAATCTCGGAGTAGATGCTATAGGAGATACATTATGCCCGAAATAGAAACAGGTTGAAATTTGTCTTGGTGCAAGCAGGTTGACTGTGCCAAGCAGTCAGGGAATGGCACTGTTGCACTGCAAAGCCCGAGGCTGCCTGACTGATGCCCTACTGGCAGCCTGGGAAAGTAGCTCCTACACACAGTTGGGGACAGCTCCTCACAAGAACTCAGGTCCTGCCTCTGTTGTAGATGCTTTAAAAATATTACTTTACACAAAAAGAAGAGATTCCATAATGAGGACCGCTCTTGGGAGGTGTGATGTGCTATGAAACCCATTCTTTTGATCAAGGCAGACTTGGCCTCGAAGGCCGAGCACATACATCCTCAGCATGTGCAAACCCTCCTGCTCTTGGTGCTGAAAATGGCTCATGTGGCCTGAGACCAGCTCCTGGGACAGTCAGCCCCTGTTCAGACATGTTTCTTTCTCTTTCTCTTGAGGTTACGATGTCATCAGATCAAATGGAAAAATAAAGTAATTTCCTTGGACATGAGGTAAAAAATGACCCAGCACTTTTTTAACAGCCTAATACTTTGGTGTCAGTTTGGTTCTTTAGGGCATTTGCCTGCCTGGAGAACTTTCTTTAAAGCACACAGAAACGTCACACTGCTTGGTTTAAAGTATCAAAAAGCTTTCCAACAGAATTTAATGCTAAATTGCTGATAGCAACCATACATATTTATGTTGGAGAAGATAGGTCAAGAAAAAATTTGCATTCCATCTGAACTGAAGGGTTACAAGATTAATGTCAGACTCTTTGGGGAGGGATATTAATTTTAGTCTTGGACTAGATTCTCGTAAAATTATCAAATTTTACAAGAATCTAGTCCAAGACTAAAATTAATAGTAGCACCCCTGTTACAGAGTACCGCTGCTCTACAGGAGCATAGCTCCCAACCACCACCTTCCTTCAGTTTTAGGCAGTCTTTAGTTATACTGAGCTATGCAGACTTTGAAGCACTGGGTAGAAAACTTTAAACCAATTAGAGATTCCCAGGAGCAGATGGGCAAGTTATGATTGCCTGCACAGTTCCTGTCGCTCAGGAGATGCACCACAACTCTGCAATGTCCGAAGGTCCAAGTGTAAAACCTTATCTTGACCAGATAAGCAGTGATAAATGTGTGAGTGACTAATGCCATTTACCTTGATTAGAACTACAGAAAAAAAATATAAAAAAGGAGAAGTAGACAGGTTAAAACAACTAATACACTAATAATAGGAAATTATTAATGTGTGAATCTAATAGTACACTGCATATAGTCAGACTCAATTTTAATTCGAAAGTTTTTTGTTTAGAAGAGATTAGTACCATTGTTTCCAACTACTAGTTAAATGTTAAAAAAACCCCCAATCATACTTTTCACACTTTGTATGAAAATGTAGTCACTAGGGAATCCAGAAGCATATGTTTAACCATTTGGAAATGAGACAATGCTTGTATTTCCTAACAATAATTTCATTTCAATAACAAATACAGAACACTGTATTGTCATTCCTTTTCTAACAGTAGCTAAAACTAATTCATAGGTTTACCCATTACATAAAGCATATTAAATTAGAAGTATTGAAAGTACTTGATAACTCATTAATCTAAATTGAAGGGCTTGAGAGCAAAGTCCCTGATCTAGACAACTGGTCTGTCCAGTAGATATTTGCCACCATTAGCACTGTTTTCATGGCCAGAACACTAAAGCACCTCCCACTGTTAAAATATCCTTTTAAGGAACTCAGAGCAGTAACACAAAAGCAACAGGTGCTGTTCACTGGGCAACACCTTTTCAAAATAAACCAAAGCTTCTAGTTCATGCACTTTCCTACTGTAATCTAGACCATTTCTGGGCAGGGAGTTTGGCTCTCCTGTTCGTGAACCGGGGTCACATGTTCAGCTGGATGCTTCATATGAAGAACAGTTCTGCCAGGAAGCCAGATGGAGCATTTCCTTTGGCCTATGGGGAGAGTGTCTGAGCTGAGGCAGTCACTGCCTCTGTTGACTTCTGCACCATTTTCTCCAGTCTGATTAGAAAGAAGCAGGTTCCAGTCTTTTAAGTCTGCCTGCAACTTTCCTTCACCGTGTGCACCTCTGCTAAGAGATCACCAGATTGCCTGCTCTGCAAAATTCAGCATGGAACTTCCCAAAAGATGGGGTCAGTTAAGGCTGGGCAGATTTTTTTTGCTTTTCTTCCAGCATCAATTATAATACTGGAAAAATAAAAACCCTCAATTGAAATACATGTGTCTGGATAACCAATTCCACTGTAATCCCATTCAAGGGCCATTACTAAACAGTGAAAATTTGAATTTTAGGTGTATAAGTCAAAGTCTCAGTAAAAAAGGCAGAGATAAAAGCACCCTGGGAGAACAGCAAACTGATTTTTCTTTTCCTCATATAGTAACTTGATGAGTATTAAATAGTATTACCATACAGTAAATAAATGACTGGGACCTTTGTCTACACACTGTACAGGGAACACACCTGGATATACCTGCTGATTAAACAAAGTTGCAGACTACCATTTAAACTCTATTTTCCTAGGCTGGTGACATTTGCCATCTGGTATCAGAGACTGGGTTTACTCTGAAAAACCAGCAAACTGAGAAAGTGTTGTGGAAATAAAGAACCATTTTAAACACCAAAATTCTGTTGCAGTATCTCAACTTTCAAAAAACATAGTCAACTTAAACCTCATATTTTTATGCTTCATTGGCTTTGCTTGAAAGCAACACTATGACTGCCATAATTATTAAAAATAAAGGTAAAAACATATCCACCAACTACATTGTATAGTCACATTCACTGCATACAAAGATAACAAATTTCTTTCATGAGAGACCAAGACAGGAAGGAAAATTAAAATTAGGAGAAATGTGATAATTTGGATTTTGCCAAGTAGAAATATAGAGACCAGAGTAATTTCAAGTTAGCTGTACTCCACAAAGCTATTTAATTCTTCTTTCATACTGTAATTTCATTTATAATCTTCTAAGAAACTGTATTAAATAACATTTTCTTGTTACGGTAACTTCATTTTTTTCTCAGTGGAGAGACAAATTTTGAAGCAAGACAAAAACAAAATAGAGACATTCCAGCTCAGGTATTTAATTAGCTCACAATAAGCTTATGTGTTTATAACTAATCTGTCCCACTGTATCAAAGTTTCTCTGGAAATTTTATACTCTAGCTGTGCATTCATGCAGAATAAAGATCCTTTTTCTTTCACTGTCATGGCAGTTAAGTCTCAATTGAAATAGGTTTTGAGGAGTAGACAACCCTATTAATCCTAGCTATTTTAATCTGGTGACTGATGAAAAGATTCAAGAAAGGAGATGGTTGTTAGTCAATCAAACAATTTTTAACTGAACTTTGAATACACACTGAGGGAGGAAAACTTTTGTGAATCAGAAGACAGTTTATGCCTAATAAATTTTAAGGGTGTCAGCAATAGCCACTTCCACTTCTTCCTCAGGCAGGTGAAAAAGTAAAGAACATGAGCAACTCTTTGTGGAAACTGCTGATGCATGATTTACAAAGCAGAGCCCTGTATAAATTCCTTACTGAATGCTTCCAACGTGAGCAGCCGCTGCCTCATGCCCAGTGTAAACTGGAAGCTTACAGCTGAAAGCAAGTTGCTGATGTAAGCAGCATCTTATAGTAACAGATGGAGATAATCCAGCTGTACTTCCCCCTTCCTTAGACTCACAGAATCTTTTAGACTGGAAAAGATCTTTAAGATCACTGAATCCAACCATCAATCCAGTACTGCCAAGTCCATCAGTAAACCATGTCTCTATGCACCACATCTACAAGTGTTTTGAACACTTTCAGGGATGGTGATTCCACCAGTTCCCAGGGCAGCCTGTTCCAGTGTTTGACCATCCCTTAAGTGAAATTTTTTGTCCTAATATCCAATCTAATCTCCCCTGGTGCAACTTGAGCCCATTTTTGCTTGTCCTGTTGGTTGTTAAATGGTTCATCAGCTTCTTCTGAGGTGTTTTCAGTATGCTCAGGATCCCCCACCTCTGTTTTCAGTCTCACTCAATGTGACCCAGGCTACAGAATATCTTGTCTCTGTGCTGTCTACAGACTGAAGAAGAGACTATTCTTGAGAAGAAGGGAGGTTGCAGGTGGCTGGATTCAGGGGAAAACAGAAGAAAGAAGGAATTTGCCTTTCATTGATGAGATATATTTACCATTTGCTAGTGGTCTGCCAAACAGTGAAACTTCTTTCCCAGCTGGAAGATCATACTGTAGGATTGTTTCTTCTGGTCTGCATCTATGCCATCTCTTTCTGCAAGTGGACTTAACTAAAGTAATCCTTTGTCACCTCAGTGACAATAACCGCATTTCAAACCAACTCGGAATAAGCTGGTATGACTGCAACAGCAGCACTTTGGTAAGCTTAAGCTATTGACTTCCGTTTGGAAAGCCTTCTATTCTCATATGGCAATACAGAGTTTTTTCTGAGTTTTTCATAAATAGAAGAGAGTTACTTTGAAAGAGAGGCTCATGGAAACTAAAGAACCAAGCGAGTACACAGTCATGAAATACACTGATTGCATACATTTCATCAGAAGGCTCAGAAATGACACACATTTTTCTTCCCCAGTTGGAAAGCAGTTGGCAAATCATGCCCTTTCATTTAATTAAAGCACTAATACAAAGGTTTATATACTTATCTAAAAACTCTGAAAAAATAACAAAGCTCGTGGGAAACATGACAATGTTTTTGTAAGGAAAATGTATCTCTATTTCATACCCGAAGTACTGTTTCGTCTCCAGCTGCTTTCAAGTCGTCTTCCTTCCCAATGATTCTCTGTAGCTGTTATTTTTGAAACATGAGAAAAGAACAGGAAAATTACAAATTTGATCTTGTAAGAGGCTTCTTTTTCTGAACCTTGCTTTAATTGCACCTGTTCTTAATTATACATTTCTGCAAGGTTCTCTAGTCATGACAAAATATTTGCATACTTGAGGATATTTTGCTATTCAGACACACTTTTTCCCAGGAATGTCTTATCTACTGTGGTTAATATAACCAAACATGAATCTATCTCTTGCAGCCCAGTGCTTACTCTATTTTTAGAGGAGATATTCTTGCACCAGAAGCTTAGTTTTCACTTCAGAAGATTTTGAAACTCTGGGGTATAACATCAAGGATCATTCCAGAAATAAAAATTATCCTGATTTTCATGCTATGCTTCTAGATAGTTTTACATAGTTCTGTTATAAACATGATTTTCTAGACATGAAAAACATACCTGTTCAAATGAAGTTCTACACAACTAACAATAAGAATATTTTAATTAAATAAGGAAACATTTTTTTCAGAACTGGCATTAGGCAGAATGTGGTTTGAGTTTTCCCTCCACCCCTGGAATAAATTAATCTTGAATGTATTAGCTAAGAAGATTTTTAGAATTACTGAAATGACTCACATTTAAAAACATAACTTCCACTGTCCCAAATAAAGCTTTAAGGTAATATAAACAGTGCATTAATTTGCAGTACCTCAAGTATATCAGAGCTGCAAGGTTTCTTTGACCCTATTTCAGCTTTGGAGATGAACATTGCCACAAGAACGAGTGATTTAATATAGCACAAAGTACACCTACCTTTCAGACATTTGCATGAATCCTCAAAAGGACAGCAGAAATGAAAGAACAAGGAACTTAATACATTTCAGGTAGAGATATGGATTTACACTGATCATTCTGAATTTGGAGACTTTAGAAAAGATGCTTTTAAAGCTCAAGGATTTCAAAACGGCTGGTTTGCTTCTCAAACATTTTAAAGTGATTCCTCAATGTGCTCATTGAAACTGGGAAAAAGTTCATTACCAAACTTCCACAGCCATTGTTCTGGGGAGTTTTTAAAACTCTCCTCTGTTTTTTTTTTTTTTTTTTGGTTGTTGTTGTTTTTTTTTGGGGTTTTTTTGGTTGTTTGTTGTTGTTGTTGAGAAGCAGTATGAGCTTGTAAATAGAAAGAAAAATATGCTGTCTATTTGTGTTGCCAAAAGTCATGCCTTGACCTTCAAATTTTGAGTAATTCACCTTTTCTGGGTTTGTTTGTTTTTTTATCCTCATCTTTTTACTTTCTCAGGATAGTTACTTTCTATTATTAGTTTTGAATGGCATGTCTTGATAGTATTTATCAAAAGAAATGCTATAAAACAAGGCAATTGAACAGCACTTTTTCCTCCAAATTATCTTAATTTTTGATCATTTACAAAACAAATGACTAGTACAGTAAAAGCATAACAAATTTCTTCATAGCAAAATAGCATTATAGAGCTCTGGATAAAACCACAATTGCTTGTCCATATTCTCACTGAGAAATCACATTTTTTCGTATCTGAAAAATCAATCTTTTGATCACACATAAGGAATACAACTGCAAATACTTTCCAAACAAGAGATAATATGATTTTTTTTCCTTTGGATTTCATTTCTAAAGGACACTTGAAAAAATCTGCAGGGGCTACTAAAGAGCAGAGACACACAGTATAATTATTTTCACAAGTATTCTGAAAGATTTTGCTTATTGTTTTTCTTACTCTTAAGGGTGCTTGAAACTATTTCCAGAAGTTTGTTGATTTTTTCCAGCGCATTGTAGCAACTACTCACCAGAGGGAGAAGAATTCTGCCCTTGAGAAATGGACTCCTCCATGTAACATTTATCTGTATTTAATGTTTATATCTGTTCCCCACTCACGATACTAATGGCTAATTCAAAGGTAATGAGACCTATTATGCACAAGTGGAGCCTCTACTAAAGACAGAAGTAATCTGTTCTGAATAAGCCTTTCTGGCATAAAGACTATGTCAGTCTTAAAAAAGAAAACAGGGTGATTTAGCATCTTCCAGTTGCTTGAGAGATGTTAGTGCTTGTGGATGCTCTAGGGCTACAGAAATGCTCTGTGCCAAACCACCAAAATGGCTGAGTGTCAGATGCTGATTCATTCAGCCCTAGATGAAGCTCTACAAGTATTTTGGGGTATCTGCTCTCCAGCAGAAGTGTATGGACAGTCTCCTTAGAAAGTCTAAGTCATATAGCTCTTGTATGTGCCATCAGAGCTACTCTGCCTTTATTCCCAATAGTTTTGAACTGTCATTAATTTTACTCAGACATCTTTAACCAGGACAGATTTAGAGAGTTAGGGAAATTCCTTACTTGCTGGGGGTTTTGGGAACTTTGGTAGCCTTATTCTTGGTGGGAGGTCTCAGATTAATGTGCATGGGTTATTACGTGTCTGGAAATCCCCCTCACGAAGTCTCAAGTGAATGTCTTGGAAGTGCAGAGTTCACGGAAGTATCTTACTGTCCTCACAGAGATGCAGATAACATGCCTCTGAGAAATGATTTTGCACTCTGGCAGGCGCTGATTAAAGGGTGGCAACTAGCATTTGTGAACCTGCCATTTCTACCTCATCTTCTTCATCCTGGAGTTGCAGGGCAAAGCAACAAAACCTTCTTGGCTCTCATACTGAAATGTCTCTTGTATTGCGACTGTTTACCACTGAAACGTGGATGAAGCAGAGTTACACTGGCTTCAACACAAAGAAATAGGGAGGAGAGCCAACAAGAGCATCCCTGTGAAGGGAGAGACTTTTGCCGGAAATGAGGAAAATGTGCACTGAAATGGAAAGGCAACGGAGGACAAGATAAACTCTCTTGTTGAAAACATGGGATTGCATTCAAGATCTCCTTTTCGGAACACTCATTTTTGTTAGCAGAGAATACTGGGAAATTCTGCATCTCACACTCCTTAAGTGTCTGATCCACACAGGTTTGAACATCCATCATGGAATGCAGGCACTGAGGACTGGGGTTGGAGTTTCTGCTTGTCACACGTTTCCCTCTCCTGAATGACCTTCTTGACACATCTTGTGCCTGTTCATCCAGGAACATGTGAGAATTGAGATACACACAACTCAAAGAATGATGGACATTCTGCAAACCAAAAGGCAAATTCTTACCTCAAAGACTCTAAAGTCTAGATCAGCAGTCAGACTCTACAGTCAGACAATAGACATACATAGATGTCTAATCAGTAGATAACGATGGAAGTGGGGAGAACAAGAGGTGACAAAGCAAGAGAATGAAGCAGCAATGAAATTTCTTTTGCCATTGCCCCCTGCTTACAGACACTGCCTCCTGATTACTGCTTCTTCACTATCCGTTTCCACTGCATTTTCCTTCCATACATTTCCGGATGCTATTGTCAAATGTAGTGTGGAAATCACTAGTGAATAGTCCACATATATTTTCCTAAGATGCCAACTGGGACAAGACAAATGACAGATTAGCCACAAAATTTACTAATTTATTAGCTATCTAGAAACTTTCTATGATACACACAGAACTAGAGTATACAGATTAACATGCACACTTTTTTTCACATTCTTACATTCCAAAAATTTTATTTTTAAACCTAATTTATAAAGTTTTCCTTGAAAATAGTCTCCTCTGTAAATGTTATGCAAGTCATGAGAGAAAACTCCTGACTAACTTGCATCCTGTGGGACTTCTCTGAATTTAATGATTCTTGTGAGTTGACAGAGTAATTTATTTGTTGGGGTTTTTTTACCACTCTATATTATTTTATCAATACAGCCCAACAAGGAAATGCGAAGTAACAATCTATCTAACTAGAATAATTTTCATTTAACTTGATTGCCTCTACAGAAATCAAATTATTTTTAATGGTTTATATAACCTCTACATTTGATGACTTTCTGTTGTTCACACTGGCTGATTCAATTAGAGTTACCTGAAATGAATAATGGATATTAAACACATAACATACTGCACATCTCCCCAAGAGAGCTGTGCTGTGTTTCTTAAGAATCTCCTTATTTGCTTAACTGACAGTATGTATTTAAAGGAAGCACTGCTAATGTGGCATTTTGGTGCAGAGGCACTACAAGCTGAACATGTTCACTCGCGGAGTTCCTTTCCCTTGTAACATACTGTTTTGCAGATGAATAATACAGCCATAGCAGACTTATTTTGGTAATCAGGGCATGGTTAATCTGGTAACAATTCACTATCATTGCACCTGCTTTAATAGGTTAAAATACAGGCTTTACTAGAATTTGACTTCTTTTTAATCAGCAGAATAATTAACATTTTAACAGAACAAATTCTTCAAGATTGTAAGATCTTGTGCAGCAACAAATGAGTGTAGGGCTGTGCTGGTTTTGGCTGGGGTAGAATTAATTTCCTTCACAGTGGCCGGCGTGGGGCTGTGTTTTGTATTTGTGCTGAATATATAGAGATGTTTTTGCTGTTGCTGAGCAGGGCTTGCACAGAGCCAAGGCCTTTTCTGCTTTTGTACTGCCAGGCTGGGGAGGGGCTGGGGCTGTATGGGAGGTTGGGAGGAGGCACAGCCAGCAGAGGTGACCCAGCTCACCAAAGGGATGTTCCAGACCATCTGACATCATGCTCTGCATATAAAGTAGGTGAAAGGAGGAAGAGGAGGACATTTGGAGTGATGATGTTTGTCTTCCCAAGTCACCATTACACATGCTGGGTCCCTGCTCTCCTGGGGATGGCTGAACACCTGCCTGCCCACGGGAAGCAGTGAATTAATTCCTTGCTTTACTTTGCTTGTGTGTACGGCTTTTCTTTAACCTGTCTTTATCTCAACCCATGAGTTTTCCATCTCTTACCCTGCTGCTTCTCTCCCTGATCCAGCTGATGGGGGAGAGAACAAGCAGCTGTCTGGAGCTTGGTTACTAGCTGGGGTTACACCATGACAGGGGTATCTGCAGGTTCAGTTAGGTGCTTCTGGGAACATTGTCTTGGAAAATGATCTAATTTAAAGTACTATTTTCAAATAGTACTACTAAATCTAAAAGTATTTTTCAACATTCTAAAATAAAGTATGACTCATCAATTGTAACCTTGCTAAGAGACAATTCACTGAATAAAAGGTGTTCAGTGCAAAACACACGTGAACAGCTATTGTATCAGTAATTCAGAGCTTAAGGCTATGAAAGTACACTTACATAAATTTCTGCTAATTTCTCTAGCAACAGGTCCATCTTCAAAAGTTTTAGATTTTAAGGTTCTCTAGAGTTGTGTGTTCATGATTAGCTTTAACCCTAGTGACAGAAAATAATTTGAACTGTAGTAGCCATGTCAGCTTCTTATAAAATTGTCTCTCCAGTTACCTCCAGTATGAATTAAAGATCTGACTTAAGTTGAGGGATTCTGTTAAAAATTATGTCTGTTAATTCTGCATTCAACTTTTGACAAGAAGTACTTAGTTAGTCTCCCAATAAATATTTAAAAGTTGAATAAACTATATAATTAAGCCTACTCTTCTTTAAAAAATCAGAGCAAGATTTTCTTAGTTTTTAAAGCATCTACCTTTCTCCCCCATAGAGAGATATAAAACATAGGAAAAAACCTGCTGTTTCTCGTCAAAGTGTGAATTGATAAAAACCTTTCTGCACCAGCAAGCAAATTGAATAAAGACCAAAATAGGATGGTGAATTAAAGAAATTATTCAACACATTTAGAAAATAAAAGGTTCTTCCAGATGATTATTTAAATTAGCTCATGGGATTAAGGGAGACACACTAATTCCTACCTTCCCAGTAGCAGATTTTTAGATACAATGCAAAGGTAACATTTTTGAAAGTGGATTCAAATATGATAGGTACTTCTATCACAATACTTTGGTATGCGCACCTTTCATACAAAATATTTTAGTAAGTATGTAATCATAAACTGGACTGAAAAATAGACTGATTTTAATGAATCTTCATTTAGAAAATATAACCCACGGATCTATTTAATCCTTTAAAATTAAAATGTGTGTAAATACACCTACCTTAAAGAATTCTTTCTTTTCAACTTGTTCATTGCCATCTGCATCCAACATTTTAAAGGCAATCTGAAGCCCAGTCTGGGGTTCTGCAACAAATTGCGAAAGAACTTTATTGAAAATATCACACACTTACACTGGAACTCAAATACTGAATGTAAAATGAGTATTGACTCTGGTTCAGTTCTCCATTGTTATGTACATATATGGTATTTCCAGTGAACCATACACACCTCTTCCAATACAAGCAAACTGATTAAACATCTTTTTACTATCATTTCAAGGGATAATTAATGCAATGGCAAAGTAAGAAATGTCAGCAGTGCCTACGTACAGCCATGGATGTCCACCTGACCCCAATGAAAATACTGCATCTCTTAGCGGCCAGGCGTTAAGATATTCCGAAAGGATATCTCTATAATCCTATGTCACTTCTGCAGTCTAGCTCTGCCTTGTTTATTAGAGCTCCTTTTCAGGTGAGAAGAGTGGAAATTGCCTTCAGAAGCCAATAATTACTGCCACAGTGGGTGAAAGGGCTAGTGTACTCCTCAGGCACTTTGTGCATGCATTGACTGTGTGCCAGCATTTGCAGTCTCCCTCGCAGACAGACTGATGCTGTGAGGGGAGCCAGCTCTCTTGGCTCCTGCTCCTGCTGTGTTAGCCCAAAGCCTTTTTCTCCCTTCCCTTCTCCTTCCTCCCTAAACAATGTTCTCAAATGTTACTGTGATGTAATAAACTACTCTTTCTGGCTGTTTTTGACAAAAGCATGTTTTGTGTGACTCCCATCAAGCTGATTTTTTTCAGGAATTCTGCACAATTTTCCCCTGCATTTCCTTCACCGAGTGGACATTTCTTTTCAACACAAAAATGTAATGAGCTCTGAATCTTGAAGGCGCTATGAAAGCACAGTGTGTTTCGAGCTCCTTCCCACAATTTCCTGATCTTACTTCGCTTACAGGAGGTGGCCTTGATCATTAGCAAGCCCACACAGGAGCAGCATGCTGCTGAAATGTAGTTACAGTTCACTGCAGTAGCAAGCCCATATCCCAGTAATCTCTGGAGCAGGTGAATTAATTCCACAACCCAGTCATGTCAGGTATTAATATGAAAGCCATGGACTTATTGTCTCTGGAATATACTGATGCTTCCAAGAACAATACTGGACTCATGAGGACAGCGAAGCAGTATCTCTAAAAAAACTAATGCCTTTGGAGTTCTGCTTCAGCAAACATATTCTTCTAGTTGCATTCTGCAAAGTTTCAAGCCTTGCTTTTTTTTTAGACAATCTTTCTGCAAAGGGAACAAGCTAAAGAAATATCCCATTCCTTTTAAGTAATAACAAGATGGTTAAAAAAAGCACTATTTTTACATTTTAGAAATAATTACATCTTCAGCAGTCAACTAATGTTCTACGAAGCAATCTTGTGATGCAGGGATATTTTATAAATACTATTGCAATCTGCACAGCAGAGCTGTCCCCAGAAACTGGGCTATTTTAATAATCAAAACTGGCTTTCTTTCCATGGAAATGCCACATGCAAAATTTGTGTTACTAGTACAAAAGCAAGAAAAGACTATCCAATAACATATTTAGAGAATAAAAGCAATTGATGTATTTAATAGCAATTCATACCATCTGTGTTCCAATTTTCAGATAAGAGAGCTGTTAGTGAAAATATAGACCTAAAGCTGCTTATACTGTTCAGAGATGACATACTTATCTGATATGATGTAACCCCAAAGGTATGTGTTTGTAAAATAAGCACAGTTCAAAGACTACCACAGATATATTTGTATTTAATTAGAATCAGGCAAAATTCCAAAATCAGAACAGAAGAGCTTCATCCTGGCTGTGAGTGCAGGTTAGACCTAGGTGCTTCCTCTCCTGACCAAACTGTCAACTTGTGTGTCTGGGTAATTGAAACAAAGCTCCAAGTAAAGGTGACAACTTCAGTTCCTGGGCTTCTTCACCAGGCAGGGTTCCATTAACCTATTGCTAGAAATGAAATTCAATACAGCACTGGAAGAAAAAAGATAGTATTGATACAAGGCACACAGAAAAGAGAAAAGAAGGTCATGGGGGAAAAAATAAAACCTTTGTCTGCCACAAAATTACATTTTCAAGTTCAGTGTTGTTACAGACTCTGATTTTGTATGACAGACAGCATGGTCTGGTCAGCAGTGTTCTGGAACCAGGAGTCTGATGACTCTTTTCCCGTTTCCCTACTGCTCTGTTGGCGATGTGTAAGTAACTTAAATATTGATGCCTGCCCTAAGAAATCTCACTGTAATTCTGACTAGTGGGAGAGACAGGTTGTGAAACTCAGGGCTGACTGACATGGGATACTTGATAGGCAAAGATAGAGGCACCAATGCTTGTTGACATTTGCTTTCAAACTGATCAGTATGATAACCCTTTGTGTAATCAAAGCAGCAACATTACCACTGCATTTTTATCCTGCATCAAAAAGTGCCTTTGTTTTTGCAGTCCAATACATTACTATACAAACTCTGTGAAAAATAATGTTACTTGATTGTCTGGAGAGGTAGGATCTGCTGTGATACTGCTTCAATTTTCTAATTGTTTCAGCCAAGAATTCAGCATGAATTCACTTTCAGCTGCCATAAATTCTAAAGAAATAGAATCTTTGGCACCTATTTCTGCAACTTTAAGGCATTCTTCTGAAGTTACAATTTGGCTGTCATGGTTGCCCTTTTTTAACTACAGATCCATCTTTTTTGAGTTGCAACAAATATTTTAAAATCAGTATCCTAAATGGGCTAAACTCCTGTCTCTGATTTTAAAAGCGACTTGAACACATGGTGTAACTCATGTTCAAGCAGTGTGTAGCATGGGACAGTCACCACTGCTGAAGCAGTGTATTTGTACGTTAAGTCTTAATGCATATATACACATATACATTCTGTGTACTAGCTGAAGTTGCCAAAGAGATTACCCACCCTTCATGCCATGTAACAGGAACTAATACAGTTCTGCTGAGAAATGAGGTAAGCTGCAGAGGGGCCACTTGAACTGTGCCAGAAGTGTGTACTCATGGAAGGCTGGAGATACTCTCTCCACTCTCTCAAGACCAATGTTAACTTGTTCATACTACACCATGACAGGGTGGATTTCCAGAGCAAGGAAAATTTGTCAATTTCTTTAAGCCCCAGCCACGCACCTTGCAGCCATAGAAGTGATGAGGGTCACGTGAGGGTCATCCCTCACCAGTCTGTCAGGAAAGAAGTGACTGCTTCTTTCTCTCCTTTCCCCATCCACCGATACAATAAATCTATTATGCCTGGCTTTGTCCCTTGCTGAAAATGTTAGACCTGTATAAGTCAGTCAAACAAGACTGCATGTGGACTATTCCACGCTCATGCATATGGACTACTTCACTACTGCTCTAGGGGTCTCGCTGTGTAATGGCCATTGACACATCTCAAATCTTGGTATTTTTCAGCATCACCTACATATCCGAACAGAACAGGGGGTGACAAGCACGGCATAGAGTAAGTACCAGACAATCCCAGATCACTTCCACACACAAAACCAAAAAACGCCTGTTGCTTGTAGATAAAGCAAGTACCAAACAAAAGTTGTTTTAAAAAAAAGTGCCTGAGAGAAAAAGGAAGGAAGTAAAGGAGGGGGACAGAAATACATGTACAATACTAGGAGGAAATAAAGTCAAAAGGAACACAGGATAAAGAAAAAGGACTTAAAAGTCAGACAAAAAGACAGTGAAGAACTCTGCTGTTTATGTATTGCATGCATTGCATATCTGAACACAATAAAAATGGGCAGTGACCTGTGAGACACTACAACAGTTTTTCACACCGCTGCATGAGCTATATTGTGAATGTCTCATTGTCCAAAATGACTAAAACTACTGTCCAGAAGAAAAATTATTTATCTTCCTGTCTAGTTCTTCTTCTCCTTATTATGTGGTTCTGTAACCAACGTGTCCCCCTCTCAAAGTATTTCAAAAGACTTTTCTGATCTCATGGTGCAGGGAGTACCATGATTTTTGAAGTATTGCTATGGACCAATGATGACACTGATATCCATTTACATTAATGCATTATCACTCTGTATACAATAGTTTTTTATGTTTTACTATAATGCAGAAATTTAGAAGCAAAAAGAATCAGAAAAAAGTTCTTGGTAAGCTGTTAGTAGTTGAATATTTGTGCCTATGTATTTTAAATATATAATACTTACTTGTAAGAATTGTCAGCAAAAATAGATACTCTGCATAAGATATCAACCCTGAAAAAAAGTTTTAAAATTATTTGTGGAAAACCCCAAAAATTTACAGCAAGATTTGAAAAATTAAATCTTACAAATATTAAAAATACAGTTTTACATTGCATTAAATACATTTATTAAAGTAGGCCAAGTTACTAATTAATAAATTTTTCACTTCTCTTTTTAGTACTCTGAAGGTAAAATTCCCTAACCCGAGAGTCATCAATGTTCATATCTAACCAAGAAAGTAAGGTTTATTTGGTATTAACAAAAGACCTACACTAAATCTTTGGATTCTCACTGAAAACATTCAATGTTTATATAAAAGGCAAATAAATTAAATGTGCTTTGTCACATTTAGTACCTGGGAGGAGAACTACTCTAACATTACCCTGAAGGATCAAAGTCCTCCATCCTTTGGCAGGCTTGCAAAAGGCGGAGAATAGCTTCCCTCTAATTCTCAAGGGAACATGGCAACAGCAAAGCTGCCAAGCTGCTAGATTGTGCTGATAGTACTGCTGGGCCTCGTGCCAAGAGGAGGCTTCTTATTTTTTTTTTAAATAGGAACATGTCCTTTCTACAAGGTGAAAGTATTTCCCCCCCTTTTGAAGGAAAATTCCAGTGTTTTCTTTTGAAATACTGCCTTAAGTGAAAAGCCTGAACAAACACAAAGATGTGATAGCGTCAAAATAGAGTGTGCAAGCTAAAGATAGAGAGTGCAGAATGAGGGTGGCTAAACAACAGAATCTGAACCATCTGCCCTGCAATAATGTTTGGGAAAAAAAATGTAAAGGGCTTTTTTATAAATCACTTTTCAAAATAACTGAGCTACTTTTAACTTGTGAGCTAAACATTGTATAATGCTGAAGCTGCTTAAAATAATGAAGTTCAAACATGCCTATCTGTGCAAAGATAAATTATTTTTGTAATTTATATTTAGTTAATTGATAGATAAGGAATCCACTTAAGCTTCAGTGATAAACAATTAACTTCTGGTAAACTACTATGCAGAAGCAACAGCATTTGTATTTGACCTCAGATAGTGACTTAACACTTCTAAGTACCAGAGCTCAGAAATATTAAATTGCTAAATGCAAGAGTCTGAAAATCAAAGAACAAGTCTTAGCTAAAGGGAGGTCTAATGCCGATCCTGTTGCCAACTCACTCTGGTTCCATATCTCAGCTTTCCTCTCCATCAAAATAGGGCTATTTACCCTATTATCCTACATGAATCGTGTAAATCAGCACAGTACTACAATCATACAATGCACTGGGGAAATAAAAAATACTTTCAGCTCAAAGACTTAGTCTTGCTTACAAGTTTTAGCATTTCTGCCATTGCAAGAATGCAAACTATTATTTTCATTGGTGTAAAACTTGGAATTGTAGTCTTAGATGAAACATCTAGGTTTTTTCAAAACCGAATAAACAGAGAAAGAACTCCTGCCCCATCTTTTTTAGCTTATATGCCTAAGACAAGATTAAAAAAAAAAAGAAAAAAGAAAAAAAGAAAAAAAGGTTAGAAACAAATAGGTGGTGAAAAGAATTCAAGCAAATAGTGTGATAAGTAGTGACCAAGATTCCTAATTTTGTTTCGTGTGTGACACAGCAAAAGACTATTTAAGGGAAGAATATAAAAGAAGACAAGGAGGCAACTTTTCAGGTCTGTATAGAAAACACCTCCAAGTCAATGACTGCAGTAGTGTCAGCACAAAGATCCCTGACTAAAAATGTAACCACCAGGCAATGAAGGACAGCATCACTGGGCAAGGAGAAGTGGAAGTCTGCCTCTTGCCTGTCTTGAGATGCTCGGCACAGGGATAGTCTAAGGAAGACCTGGAAGCTGAAGATGAGTGGCTTATGCTAGGTAAAATAGAACAAGGAGAGCTCAGTGTGGGGATACAAAATAAGAGATGACACACTCCAAGAAGTTGTGAAAGAAAAACATTTTTATCAAAGCTTTTGAAAGGCTATTAACACAGCAGATTGTAGTTGTTAAAGTCTGAGAAAAAAAAAAGTTGTAATAATTGAGATACAGAATACTGAGCCCCTGGAGAGTTTTAGCTTTATAGCTAGACAGGGATCATTATACCTTATAAGATTTTGCAGAAAGAATCTGCAAAATTTTTATGGAGATGGTAAGATGTGAAGAAAAGATCAATTTAAAGACAACACCCTGCTGATTGGCTCAAGGGAGAAGCACTTGAAGAGGGCTGGAAGGAGGAGGCTTGCAAGAAATGGCAGGAGTGAGACACAGACTTTGTTTTCCTTATCCTACTGTAATCGGATTGAAAAGTTGCTGTAGTGAAACTGGTAAAAAGGTAAATATAATAAAAATATGTAGAAATATTCTGGATTGCTCTTTAAAACCTGACTCAATGCTTTAAAGAAAATTCATAGCCTGACTGATATTTTCTGGAACACTGATTGTACTAAAATAATTTATCCTAAGATTTTTAAATTTGTGGACTATTTCCATTAAAAAAAACTATTTTAATTTAATTGTCATTTTACTATGTGCAGTGAGTGGCCAATTTACCTCATCCATAAAGTAAATTAAATATTTTGGTAATTTTCTTTTTTATTCTACAGTAATCATTACAAAGGTACTCAAATTAAAAGATTTAATACAGCAAACTTTAAAAACCCAAAATAAAACAATTCACTGAAAAATAAATTCATATCCAAGCAAATTTAAAGACAAAAGCTTCACACACTGTTGAACGACTCAGCATACTTGCAGCCAAGAATGTGCTGTTTGCATTGGCAAAATACTGTCATTTTCTAAAGCTAAAGGAACCTTCCCTATCCCTCCCTAGAAATATCTGTCCTCAAACTTACTAGCAAATGCTGACAGTACAATATTCTTATTGCTGAATAAATCATAAATGTACCTACAAAATATGACACAAATTTTAAAACTGCCCACTAGAAGGCAGAATCCCCTAGCATTACGTTTTACAAACTGGACTGATGGCAGTTTTCCCTCTCCTTGACATTTAAATAACAATTTGAAGGTAGTTAAAATAACCTCAGCTAAATAGTTGGACAGGGGTAGATTCATTATTCTGGTACTTGTAAAAGCATAAATATTTTCATTTTTAAACTGTGATAATAATGCATCTCAAAGAAAAAGCATCAAAGTCACTGAACAGGCATCATGACCAAAAATTGTGAAAACTCTGAGTGTTGTGGGGACATATGGATGACTGCACTGAATGTTCCTGCATCATCTCAAACTCCTACCTGACCTCTGAAGGACAGAGATTCGGACACACAGTGCTAAGCAAGGGCAGATCTTTGCCGGAATGCAGAAGATGCCAACTCTGAGCGTATCACTGAGCCCACTTTCTGCCAAGCACTCAGCTGGGAGAGGTGCAGTAAGAGGAGGCTGCACTGATCTGCTCTTTGCAAGTTCTCTTGGTGGATTCCCAGTTTCCCAGGCAGCATAGTCTGGGGATTTGCAGTGTCCACCACTAGAAAAAGAAAGGCTCTAAAAAAGCAGGTATAGAGAGAGAATATCCAAGAATTCAAGACTGGGAATACTTTAAATCCAATCATAGGAAGCATGTGATGATTAGTACTTTGAAAAGGCAGGGAATGACAGTTTAGTACAAAATCCAGCCTTCCCTAGGATAGGAAAGAATTGTTAACTTGTTCAGAGATGTTTCAGGGCTTCTGGGGTACACTGGGGCTTTCACGAGTGGACTGACAAGGAAGGCACCCATCTGGAGACTCTGCAAAAGGACACAAGAACTGGACTGCAGGCAGAAGAGGCTGTGAGGCTGAAGGGTAGGTGAAATGCTGAAGCCTGAGACTGAGGGCTGCTCTCTTGGCACAAGCTGCCAGCTGTGTCTGAGGATCTGCTGTGCATGGAGAGAGCATGGCTCATGCCTGCCAAGGAACTGCAGCAGTGCAACAGCAGCTTTATTTTCCAGAAATGTCCATGGGATAAGGGATTCAGGCTGAACTGTATGATACAGAAGGTTTGTAAATAGGCACTGTTGGTCTTTCTCATTAGTTTGGGAATTTTGGTCTTTGTTAGTGTGAAATGGTTAATTTCTCATCTATTTGGTTTTCTTGATCCTCTTGTTTGTTTTCTCTCTTCAATTAATTTATGTTAATGAGATGTTTATTTGGTGTTCTTTAATTCCCTGTTGTTACACTAACAATATCCCAGCTCTTAGTTTTCTCTTTATGTAGCCCAATACAAAGTGGAAATGCTGGGTGAAAAGAAAACAAAGCACGTCAACACTGTGAAGGGTCGCAGAGCTCCTGAAGAGGGAGAAATAAGTTCAACTGCTCTTGGAATCAGAGATACCACTTAATGTAGCTAGGTACAAATTTTATTTTTATTCTTAGTTTCCATGCATTTAAGTTATATAGAGAAACACTCAGGTTATTAACAAAAAGTCTTTAAAGTTCATTTTGTGTTCAAGTCATGCCTTTAGCCCCTTTCTCTTCCAAATAGGCTTTTCAGTTTCTTTCATGTCTCCTCTTGCACCTCAGAAGGCTTTCAATTCCCAGCCTCTTTACTCTCTCTTGCATAACTGAGAGATTTGCCAAGGATTCAGCTACTGGCTAGATGGGGATGAAGTAAAATCCATGCAAATGTCTTTAAAAATACATTCGACTCATACCATATAATGACATAAAAAGCAAGATGTATTTTTCAGTATCAAAAGTGCTCATTACCTTTATCACCAAGCTCTCTAAAAAAGGTCGGTCCTGGTTTAGCTTTGGCAACATAAAGCAGTGCAGCATCTACCTCCTTTAAAGACACAAACAAGAAAATATAAAGCCAGTTTTGAAAGAGACTTAATCACTTCAGTAACAGAAAGAATGCAAGTTCTTTTGAAGAGGGAAAGGAACATTTTGCTTACCTTTTTTGTCAGTTTCTTGGCTGAGGCTTTGCCTATAATAAAAAGAAAATCATCATCATTCAATAACAAACTGACTTTAAACTTTGATCAGGTTCTGTGGCATTTCTTCAGATTTTTATGGGAAAATGCTAAGTAATATGAAACAGAATATTTTGCAACAGACAGTTTGTTTCTAATCCCCATAATGATCATGAAAGGACAAGATTTAAAAATAATATGAGCAGTCTGTTCAAATGTTTTCTCAGCCTAGATTGAACCACAGCCCACTTTGATATCGACGACCAATTTACTAATATGACTTTGCATACTGTGAGCTACAAATGTCGCATTCCAAAGCAAGACTACACAGTAAGAAACAACTGTAGTATTTACAAAGGGACTTCCAGGCACACATGATAATTCTTGAAGTGCAGGTTGAGTATGTGAAAGCTAAGAAATACAAAAAAAAGAAAAATAAATAAGAATGAAAATGTTGATGTTTCTATTAAACAGAAGTAAACTGAACAACTCTGCTTTCTGAAAGAGCATCAGATGAAAATCATGCAAACTCCTAAGTGTTTCTTAGCAGGTTCAAGTCTATACACTCGAATAGGGGAGCCACTGGCAGCCCTATAGGTTGTGCTCCTGTGTAAATCACATGTTTGAGGAGCTGCAGTGTATCCAGAGTGGAACATTCCAGCTGGTTAAGAAGGGATCACAGAAACCCTGTGGTCACAGACATGCAGGAGCTGTGTTCCATCCCTTCTCAGTCTATCTCCTCAGCATTTCTCCTCATACAGTTCTTCAAACCCTGTTGTCCCTCTTCAAGCCCTCTTACCACTCTCAGCCCATCACTCTCTTCCTTCATCACCATTTCCTCTGGATTCCAGCCAGCCATTCCCTCCTATTTATTCACACTGAGTAAGCACAAGCTGAGCCACTTGGACTTGCTCTGTGGACTGCTGCCTCTCTGCATAGCAGCCTGCTGCACATGCTCGGTCTCCAAGGTTACTTTGCTGTTTCACAGGCATTTTGCATCCAAAGGGTCACCAATGCAGCACCACTATCTGGAAATGGACATGATGGAGGCAGCCTGGTGGGCAGCTGTCAACAAACATCTACCAAGCATTTTCACAGGCCCATAATTTGGCCAGATGGAGGTGCTTTGTCAGTAAAACAGCAAATTTCCATAGTGCTGGCAAATGCATGCCCAGCTGCAAGGGGTCTCCACTGGCAACTTTTGGCTTGGAACATCTCAACCAGCAATAGCTCATTTTTCAACACAGGCAAACCAGTGCCGTGACCTCTGCTCCCCGAACTAGCAGTAACAGTTTTGCTGATAAATTCCTCTCCCCACACCCCCTCCTCCAAATCAGCCTAAGGCAGACACCTGGCACATAACATTTCAACACAAATGTTTAAGTTTGACAAAAGTTATAAGCAACTAAAATTAGAGTTTTAATACTGGAGTGTTGAGTGACCCCAGCAACAGGTGTTGCCAGTACCACCTGTTACTGTGGATGAATACATTTTTGTGCAATGCCTATACATACATTTACACCCATGCACACATATAGAAAGCTCCATAGGTAGATACCTTCTAAGTCAATGTATGAAATCCTCTACTTTGCCTCATTTGAGACAAAAGAAGTCAGACTAATAACAGACTGGGAGAAGAAGCAACAACAGCTACATTCAGTAAGGCTGAGTCCTGAGCAGTGGGATGTAACACCACAGTTACATCTAACACCATTCCCTGCTGCAGAGCATTTTCATGAATGGCTATTTAGCAAATTAAGTGATTTCAATCTCAGCTTTGAAATGTTGCTGCTTCTGTACAGCACATTTCAGTGTGAAACTAAACTTCAGCTGTTCTTCTGGCCCTGGCAGACCCACCTAATGACCAGCCTTAGAGAAGGGAATGAGTCAGGCTGTAGGTCTGTGAAAAACAGTATCTGAAAGAAAAAAGGGAAAAAATACCCTGCGATGTTTTTCATTGTACACACTCCTTGTACTCGCTGTCCGCACTGAAGCCAGCCATACACCCTTATCTGGTTAAGAGCAATTCCATTTATTCCATTCGCCTGATGATCCCAAGAACATCACATCTGGAATGGCACCTGCTATCACAGCAGTGTACTGGGGAGTAGCCTTTTGCCAGCATCCAGAAGGATGATGAAGGGAGACAAGCTGAACTCTGCAAGCTGGAACAGCAAACGCATGGATAATTGATGCAAGGTAAGGAGGAAGCCCTGGGAGCTACAGCTGAGACAATAGTTGGGCAAGTTTGTGAGGCTCTACACTTGGTTAAGTTTGTGTTTCTCTTCTTTGTGTTGCATTCAGCACAACAATGCTGAAACCCTTCAGCTACACCGTTTTGGGGGATGACATATCCTCACTGAGAACTACCCTATCATGATAAAAATTAAGAAACGGAAGGGAAGTCTGTTGTAGATGTATGGGCTCTCTTTTCACCAGCTAGCAGCCGCAATTGCAACTGCCTAGAGCTCACAGAAATGGCTGTGGCAGCCACCAATATCTGCCCTCTTACATCCAGCCACAGTCACCCTCTGGAGCATGTTTAAGGTGCTGACATGTTGACTGACCTCTTTCAGAGGTGAAAAGACAGTTACAACAATGATACTGAGATGCTCAGGCTATCCTTCCATGGGTGAAAGGACTGGTGGAGGAAAAGAAGTCTTTGGTGAGTGGCAGAAGAGGGAGAAAGCCATATCACCCCAGGATGTGGTGAGAGGCAGCACCAGGTGGGTCAGAATTGGTCCTTGCAGCAGCTGGATGAGAGACAGATGCTACAATAAGACAGGAAAAAAGGCAGGAGGGAAAGGGACAGATTGAGAGAGAAGTGAAGAGATTTCTACTTTTCAAAGCAGTAAATACACCAAAGTAATAAATGGTAGAGTCTTTTAATAGTGCACTTCTCACATGAGCAGATGCCTGGAAGCATATGTACTGGGGGGTAGGAATTTTTTGGAAAAAACACCCTGACACTTGGGACAGTAGTGTTATCTTTCATACTGGGATTTGTGTAAGGTATTAGAATACAATCTTGTAATAATATAATCATTTAAACTGTAGAATGAATTTCCTCCAGTAATTATTTGAAGTTTTCTAAGAATTAAATCCAGTTATATTTTATTGGTACTGTCACCATATAAAATCATGTGTGAAGACTCAAATCTCTGTTTTCACCTGGAAACACTAGCTACTTTTATTGTAGCACTCACAATATTCCTTGAGTGCTAGTTTAGCTCTTGGTGCTTATTTTCTCCATTTATTTACCTCCTAGCAGTGAGATCCCTTTAAACGCCAACAAGGAAATCTCTATTAATATCAAATGTGCAGCCCTCTGAGGAATCAGGTCTTTTAAGACCTTGTCTAAAATAATTAGAAGGTTAACTCATCTCTGCAGAAGATGCACTGCAAAGGTTTGAACAGTTTTCTTAGCCAGTTTGTACACTGAAGAAAAAAAGTGCCTCTTCCTTCCTATGAATTAAATATTGATGCTGTCGTTCCTCACACATGACTACAAATACATCAGGATCTAAGTCTCTCTCTGAGGAATAGAGGCAACAGATATAATTATTAGGGACTATTTAATCTAATAAGATCTTTATGATTCAATTTTCTATAGGTTTATTCTTTTACCTTAATAGATTCTTTCTAATCAGAAAATTAATGACACACTACAAAACTAGTTAGAGTTTTACTTAGATGTGAAAAAAAGAAACTTGGAATTTTTATTGTTTTGACCTTGAATAAATGAGAACAACTTTTTTTTTTTCCCCTACAGACCTGCCACAACTCTGATGGAATTCTGGCTTAAAGGACAGTGGGTATTTTCAAGGGTTTCTACATATTTTACAGATGCCCTCATCTAATTTCCCCATCTATAGCATATCCATGAAACAATGAAGTACAGATGCACTTTTCATGGACAAAAAGGCATTTTAGTTTTTTAAGTTGGATGAATACCGAGTGTACTTATAAACACACAAGTCCTATGCCATTAGCCAAGAAAGTTAGTTGACAACTATAATTAAGGAAACACTGCCAAGAGCAGCTCCATCAGTCTTAATTTGCCTTTGGCAAACCTGGGTATTTTGTCACTTATGTTTCTTGCAATAGAAGTGTTGCCATCATCTATCATTTTTTACACTAAGGTGTAGAATGGACCTGACATCAATGTTAGGATTACTGGTAGGAAAGGGCTGAATTAAACAAGGCTGAACTTCCACACACAGTAACACCCATTTACACCTGTAGAGCTAAGGAATGGCTTAGATCTAACAAAAGATGTTTAGATTCAAAGAATGAGCAAAACCAGTAGGATCAACAATTCCAACAACAATAATCAAAGGACAAAGCAAAAGTAGTTACTACTATTTTCAAGAAAACATGTCTGCAAGATTGCTTTATTTTTGTAATATGAAATTTAAATTAAATTTTGAATCAATCTTTCTTCAAATGTGAACAGTATAAAATAGGTATATTTTCCTAGAAGAACAAACTTCTGTCTCTTTTATCAGCAAAGTCACCAAGATGGTTTGACCTGAATCTCTTTTTAGCTCCATTTCAAACAGCCACAATCAAAAACAAAAATAGAAGAAAAATTGACCTCCCAGCTTTTTAATTTTGGATGGCATTCACTGCTATCTTTGCTGAATATTGACAGGTCATACTGTCATATTGACACGTCATGGTCATACTGAGGTACTATAAAACCACTTGGTTTTTCATGAAAAATTAGGAAGAGAACAGCATTAAGTATATTCACAATTGAAACTAACTCTCATTCTGCAAAATGACGAGTGAAACGAACCTTTTAAACTGGATAGGATTTCAGCACAGTCCTAATCTGAGGATCAAGGCATTTTAAAAACCACACCCACTGTATGCAGCTCATGCTGTGGCCTTTACAGCAGAGCCCACCCTGCAGCCTTGCCTGCCATGGGAACAAGAATTTCTATTTCTTCCTTATAACTGGCTGCCAGCTTTCACGCAAGCTGAACTCTCAGAATCCTGCACCAGGGAGCTGGGTTAGATACGAATTGTGTATGTTGATTTCCTTGGGGAGAGGCTGTTAAAATTTCTGCTTAAATTAGCCTGAAATGGAAGATCTTTGAAATTCAATAGCTTGTATTTAAAATTCTCAGCTCTCTTAGATAATTTTAGTTTAACCGGCCAAGTATGTTATATTAACAAAGTGTGCCTTTTTTACCCACCTTATTTCTGTTCTCATTCTTTAAAGCTCTTCTATGCATTTGTAAAGTACTTACTGCTAACAAAACCAATAAAGGACAAAAATTGAAGCTAGTAATTAGTTCTTTAAGGCCTCCTTTTGAAGTACTGGTGATACCAGAGATAAATTAAGGCTAGCAAAAAAATTTAAGGCTTTTGGAAAGCATGACAAACCAAGTGGTCAGATTGCTATGCTAGCTCCTGGCAAACCAATATTTGAATAATAAATGAGCATGCAATTTAAATGAATTAAGAATCTACTTCAGCTAGAAAGCTTTTACTGAACTACTGCATTGTTCCATTGTAAGATAATTTATAAAAGTCATTTTAGTCACATGAATTAGTGAACTGAATGACCTGAATTGAATTCAAGTATGCCCAGTGGAAAAGGCAATTTGCAATAATAGAAGCTTCTGCTATGCTTTACAAAACAAGCTTTGCATCTGTCCTTCTTTATTTAAAGCAATCGCTCCTCTGAGGAAACAAGAAATACAGAGCGCTGGGACGGGGCCAGCGCTGGCAAATCTCCATTTCATAAGAGCAGTTGCATCAGAGCAAGTCAATACCAGGAGGTTTCTCAGTGAGTCAGGCAGCCCGGGGTAAAAAGGGTGGGATGCTGATGCAGGGAGGAAACATCAAAGGATGACACAGTCTTTTAGGAAACTGAAACACACAAAAGAATTAAGATAAGCAAGTTTTCAAAACCACTTAAAGAGACCAGAGCACTGAGTCACCAGGAGTTCCAAAACAAGCAAAGGCACCAGGGTAAAAGCAGATGCTGTGGTGCCCACTACAGTGCTTGCAAACAGCTCAGTCCTAACTGGGACTGTGCAGGAGTCTGTGGAATGGCAGGGAGAGCAGGGGAACTTCTCCTTAGATATTCCAGGGAAAGTGACGTACTCCCAGATCCGCTCTCTTTCTAATAACATATCCAAGCTGCAGGTAGGGAAAAGCTGAGAATATGTTCAAACTTCCAAGCTTACCACAAGACTTGTACTGCAAGGACATACAGCATATAGAAAGTTTCTTCTCCCAAGCAGCCGGAGCAGTCTAACAGGCCTGTAAGGGCAGCCCTGCAAAGGGAGCATGTGAAGCAAGCTACGACTTCACGTGAAACACACAAGCAGCAAGAAGCCAAGCAGAGAGCACAGCTGCAGCTGAGCATTTCCCCAGCAGGAGAGGCTGCCAGTCCTCTGGGCAGGCAGAGCTCAGCACTGGAGGGAGCACATGGAAAAAAAATGTGTCATGTGAAATGCAATGTCCTCAAGCTCCCAAATAAGCACCTTATGCTTGGTTCCTCTTGGCTTCATTTAGATGTCTAAAAATTAGGTGCCTAAATCTGAGTTAGTGATCTCTGTGATGCTTTACTGTAACTATGATGGTGTGAGGACATACACAGAAAAAGGTTTATAATTAACTTTGAAATCTGCTGCTCCTATTTCAGATCTGAAGAAGAGCTCATATGCCCAAAAGTTTGTCTAATTTTTCCAACTTAGAGGAACTGGTCTAATAAAAGATATTATCTCTGTCTACAAACTTCATCCTGACTAATGACCCCAGGCTCCCTTTATACTCAAGGGAGAGAACTAGACACAGAGAAAGAACAATTTATTCCAGGTTGAGACAGGTGTCCAATCCAGGTCTTGGACTTACCTGTTTCCTTCCTTTAACTTTAAAGAAATGCTACAATTACTTCCTCTGACCTGACATTCAGCTTTTCTATATGTAAATTGAGCAGTGAGGCCTTCTGCATGCATCCAGATAAATCACACTGTGAGTGCTTTCTGTATTTGCTATACCTGTAATCTGTTTTTTCCAACTTCCTATCTACCAGCCCGATGTTAGCAGTGCTAAGGGCATGTATTCTCTGTTTTAATAAGACCTTAATCAGATGCAAGGACAGAGTTTACTACAGTTCAAGAGACAGAATGGCTGCATAATTGCAGCAATAAAGTCTTATAAAGGACAACTAAGATTACCTGGCAGGAGCAGTATCCATAATACATGTTTCTGAGACCAGAAGGGTGGAGAACAATTCCTGCAACTTACAGAGGACACTAAACAGTTCAGACTTTTGGGATAGATGGCATTTCCTCACTCTGCACCAAACCATGGAACTTCCCATAAAAAGCAGGCAAGCAGAGCCTCAACCCCCAAAAATTCCTGTTATAATGTTTGAGATTGCAGTCAGCCTAATCTAGCAAAGAGAACAGCATAAACTAGACTACACCTTCAAGAAGACTCAATTAATGAACTTTGATCCTACTCTGAATTAAAAAAGGTATAATTTGTGTAGCATCACTCTCTTTAAGTCATCATCTCCTATTGCTAACAAAAACTAGTTTTTAAATACTACAGCGTCAGAGCACATGCTAGGTTAGGATACTAACACCAGACAAAGATTAACTATTATGACAGCCTCCTAGCACTAGAGGTTTAATTCTCTTCCTCTACTAGGTAGTGTTAGAAGTCATGATCCCTGGCCTAAGGGTTCTGCAATCTACTTTACGTCTAGAGAAGATTATTAGAGAAGAACAAATAAAGAGGGGTAAGGACAACAACAATGAAATAACACAGTTAAACATCTGACTGCATACACAACTTGAGCAAATTGCATCTTAATTGTAAGCAGAGATCAATTTGGATTCAGAATGAAAATACGTGCAAATCATCCCACAATCAAAATGAAGGAGGAAAAGGTCAGCATCTTAACAAAGCCAGAAACTGATTCTTATCTCACTATACAAAACTTGATTTAAGCCTATGTGCTCAATGTAAAGCCACCATTACCACTGTAGCAATCACTCCTATTGTCTCATTCAACTACTTCCTTTACAGTAGGCATTCTGAAGATCTTCCCTGTCATGACAAACTGTTACTTTTCACACGCATCTTACAAAAGGCAAAAAAAAAAAATTCCCCTAAACGAGTTAAAGACTAAGCACAAGAATATTGAAGATTGCTTACTACAAATTGGGTTCTCTTGCTGGCAAACATAACTGAGGTGCCAGGTGAAGAATTCATCCGTTGTGTGGGAATTTATCACTAGCATAAAGCTACCTTACTAACCCTGGAATAAGGAAAAAGACGACATGCCAGAGAGGACTATCTTTCCCACCTTGTTGCTTTGATGGAATTTATCCCCTAAGCAGGAACTGCAAATCATTTCAAACTGTGTCAAATTATATGAAGTAACTGTAGGGTTTACTGCTCTTGATATGTAATGAACACTCCAACATGAAAGAATTATAGATAGTAATGCCAGAAATAATCACCTTATTTATTAATCACAAATAATCACTTTGTCCTATTGCTCCCAATAGATTTTGACTCATGCATTATCTCATAAGTTTAGGTGCACACAATTACATGTTCACACATTTGAAAGATATTATTAATACTAAAATTAGTTTGGAAAATGGCCTCAAGTTGCACCAGGGGAGGTTTAGACTGGAAAAATATCTTTGCTGAAAGGCTTGTCAAGCTTTGGAACAGGCTGCCCAGGGAAGTTGTGGAGTCATCATCCCTGGAGATATTTAAAAGACACGCGGATGTGTTGCTTAGGGCCATGGTTTAATGGTGGAATCTTTTCTAACCTAAATGATTCTATGATTCCATGATTTGGCTTCAAAAGACAACAGAATCACTAAGGTTGGAAAAGACTTCTAAGATTATCAAGTCCAACCGCTGATGCAGCACTGCGAGGTCCACCACTAAACTGTGTCCCCAAGTGCCACATCCACGAGCCTTTTGATGGCTTTCAGGGATGGTGATTTCACTACTTTTCTGGGCAGCCTGTTCCAATGTCTGATCACCCACTCACTGAAGAATTTTTCCCTAGTACCCAGCCTAAACCTTCCTTGGTGCAGTTTAAAGCCACTTCCTCTCATCCTTGTCACTTGTTACCTGGGAGAAAAGACCAACCCCCACCTGGCCACAACTTCTTTTCATGCGGTTGTAGAGAGCAGTAAGGTCCCTCCTGAGCCTCCTTTTCTCCAGGCTAAACACCCCCAGCTCCCTCAGCTGCTCCTCACAGGACTTGTGCTCCAGACCCTTCCCCAGCTCCGCTGCCCTTCTCTGGACACGCTCCAGCCCCTCAATGTCTTTCTTGCAGTGAGGGGCCCAGAACTGAACGCAGGATTCGAGGTGTGGCCTCAGCAGTGCCGAGTATAAGGGGACGGTCACTGCCCTGGTCCTGCTGGCCACACCACTGCTGATCCAGGCCAGGATGCCATGGGCCTTCTTGGCCACCTGGGTTCAGGCTGGCTCATGTTCAGCTGCTGTTGACCAGCACCCCCAGGTCCTTTTCCACCAGGCAGCTTTCCAGGCACTGTCCCCAGCCTGTGGCGCTGCCTGGGGTTGTCGTGACCCAAGTGCAGAACCCAGCACTTGGCCTTGCTGAACCTCATACAACTGGCCTTGGCCCTTTGATCCAGCCTGCCCAGATCCCTCTGCAGAGCCTTCCTGCCCTCCAGAAGATTAACACTCCTGCCAAACTTAGTGTCATCTGCAAACTGACTGAGAGTGCACTTGATCCCCTCGCCCAGATTATCAATAAAGATATTAAACAGGGCTGGCCCAATTACAGAGCCCTGGGGAACACCACTTGTCACTGGCCCCCAGCTGGATGTAACTCCATTCCATACCACTCTCTGGCCATCCAGACTTTTTTTTTAGCCAGTGAACAGTGCACCCACCCAAGCCATGAGCAGTCAGCTTCTCCAGGAGAATGCTGAGAGAAATGGTGTCAAAGGCTTTTCTAAAATCTAGGTAGACATAGCCATTCCCTCATCCACTAGGCAGGTCACCTTGGTGAAATTACTTCAACTGCTTTGTTTATGAAATAGTTTGCTTCTTAAACTTATTCATCCAAGCAGAAACTTCAGGATACTGTTGATATTGCTTACTCCTAGTGGAACAGAAAGAAAAAAATCTAACGAATTTGAAGTAATTTAAAATTTTAAAATTAAAACTGGAAATATTAAGTGGAAAAAATGCATTTATTAATGGTATTAGCATGAAAAATGCAGTGGCTACTGTAATTCTCTTCAGATATAGGACATTTATAATACTTGTGTCCAAGCAGTAAATAGCTGACATATTAGTGCATCTAGGCAATATAAATTACTGCAGTGGGTAAGCAACCAGGAGCATTGACATTTCACATAAATTGCATGGGTTCTCAAGAGTACTGTAAATATAAATAGCTACTTAGATCCAGTTTATATAGTAGCTCACTTTTTTTACTGTTTTTCCTGTTTCACCCTATCACATATCAAAATTATTTACACCATCATTAGTGCTTTCTCTTTTGTTTTGCTTTGTACTTTTTAAAAAAGATTTACTTCCGCTACAGCAACATGCAGTAAAAGGTCTTAGAAATACTACCAAAAATGTTCAAAGAGATGATAGCTGATTGGAAAAGTATAATGGAATTTTACTATAAATATCAGTTTGGGAAACAAGAAAGAGGTGGCTGATGTTTTCCTGTACTGCTACTGTGAAATCTGGAAATCACAACAGCAGGATGTCTGATTTCTATTGCTGCACTATTCTAATGATGGTGGTAATCATGTTTCATTCTCCTAGTGCCTTGTCCTTCCATCAAATGTATAGAGTTTGAGGCCTTCAGGGCTCCACAGAGCAAACATATCCTTTCCAACATCTTATTGTTCTTATTTCCTTCCCAGTGGTAACATTCTAGGGAATATATCCCAAACAGCACCTTTTTTGTGATTGTGAAAGATGGTCTCAAGACCATCTGAGAAGCTTGTGGGAAAACCCATGAAGTAAGGCTCCCCCATGGTTAAGAGAAATTACCTCACTCACAGAATAGCTGAGGTTGGAACAGAGCTCTGGAGGTTATTGCAGTAACTAGAATGTCCTTATGTTCTTGTGATGACAACAAGAAAAGCTCAAAGCAAGATCAGTCAGAATATGTTGCCCAAGACCACGTCCAGTAGAGTTTAGCATTTGCTTGCGGACATTTGTTTCTAGAAGGGTTATGAATACAAGACATCTCTCTAATTTAATACAGTCACCTGACCAGTCCTCCCAAAAAGAAAATATCCACTTATGTGCTTTTGCAACACACACTAACACCAAATATATGAAATAGTTAGTAGGTTTCATATGCAGTTTTAGGATTTTGCCCCCTTTCTTATACTATAGGCAACAACATTCTTATGCAGTTGAAGGCCGTAGCCTGGCTTCAATTCTCACTAACAACCTACAAGACAGCATTTTTGCCTTATTTGTTGAGTCATGAGAGTACTAAGCACTGGATTTAATAGTGAATTGGGGCATTTTACTGAAAGGAAACAATTCTATATTGGTAATTCCATTAATGTGAACTGTGTGTTTAAGCTCAAGGCCTGGGACATTTTGTCTTGCTGTCCAGAGCACTATAAACACCAAAAATTCAAAACCTTATTATGCTTTTCTTTCAGAACAAAAGCTCCATTCATGAACATGCAATTTACAGTGACTAGCTGTCTGAGGGCACTGCTTTTGAGTTTACAGAACAATTACTTTGTAAATTATAACCAATATAGATTCCGCTTAGGAATGAAAGGATTAAGTGAACACCCACTAGATGGTGTTCAATTACTGCATGGGGTGACTGGGCTAGTTACAGCTCCTATTCACCTCTGCAGCAGACTTTTCTTGAAGAAAAAACACACACATTCATATTAGAGGACAAAAAGGGGATGAAGTAATTCTCTTAACTAAAAATTTGGAAATGCTTTAGTAAATTATTTACTATCTGTGTTGAATGTCAGTAAGAGGAACTTCTAAAAGATATGGCAAATATAAGCAAAAGAAAGTGCACAAGGTTGTTTTGGATCCACTTGCTACTGGTCTACAGTTGTACTCCAAAACAGTTTTTGCAACTGATGATATTATCCATCTGTTGTCCGCCTTCCCAAATTCTGCTGACATCATCCATTGAAAGAACAGGGTTCATAAACACTCACCAAAGAAACAAGTCCATTTTGTGATCAGTTTTATTAAAAGGATGAGCTGAATTACTGGATGCCTACTCTTGCAGAACCTAATGCATCACTTTCTTTTTCAGCAGAATCTTAATAATTGCAACTAATCCCCATTAATGTTAGTGAATCAGCTTAAGAAAAGAGAGGGAAAAAAAAGAAAGTAATAAAACTGATGTTTTAAGGGAAGAGACTTTTGGGATAGGTGCAGTATTGTAGCACTGCAGATGTTTTAGATTCCTGGAGATGACAAGGATGATAGTGATAAAGGGAATTGCTATTCAGAGTTGAATTAAGCTAATACTGTCATATCAGAATTTCTAGAAGGAGCCTTTTCCTTTACAAGGCTCTGAAGTGCAACCTTACATGAAAATTTTAGGAAGCCCATTTCAGTGCAGATGATACCACAGTGATGACATTACCTGTTCCAAAAGCCATTGTGAAAAGGACATTCTAATAACCATGTTTAAGAATTTTCATACAGAAGACACTGTCTACTGCTTTGATTTTTTTACTGATGCTGCACAGCCCTACTTCACTATTTCCATAGCTCTCCAGGTTCAAGCACTATTGCAATCTCTACTTTTTCTTTCCTTCTTCCTTCTCTTGTTTAATTGCAGTTCCTTTCAGTGGCTGACTTGCTTTCCTTCAGTTGATGGTCCACATCATTCTCACCCATATCTTTAAATCAGCCTGGAGTTTCTTTCCACTTCTAAGATTAGCTCATTCTGTTATTAGCACATACAGAAGCTCTAAGCAAACCAGTAACAGCCCCTGCTGAGTCTGACTTGTTTATACATCATTAACATCTGCCACATAGCAATTAACAGATGTTTGGAAAGTTTTCCTACAGCAGGGGCTCCAAGGGTGTGTAAATGGTAACAAGATGCTCCTGTTTTTTAAGCTATGAAAGATTTAACCTATTTTTGCCATGCAAAAAGCTTAATGAAGAGATTTTGTTAGGTTCTTTTAGTTTCTCAGAACAGCAAAATGAAGATAGTTACATAAAACTAATCTAAAACATTGCCTTTATTCAGTAAACAAGGTGGTAACTGGAAGAGGAGCAGGATCATGAAAAGTCTGAGAACTCCCTTAAGACTGGAAAGAACTAAAGTAAAGAGGAATCATGGAAGAGCTTAAAAACAGGTGTTAATCATACCTTATTGCACTGGTCAAAACAGCTTTGTCAATTTGCAACCTAGAAAAAAATTAATGCTGCTAATAGTATGTTTAAAAATTAATTATTGACATGAGGTTCATCAGCCTTCTATAGTAGTAGAAACAAAAAGTCTTGTGCACCAACTAGAGCACCTCCTCTACACTAAAGAATTAACTTTGCAGACTGAGTAAGAGAAGAAAAGATAAGCCATCACTTGACCCTTTGACTTCAAACTCCTTATATGATAAAGAAAAAAGTCTGGCAGAAAAAAACAATCTCGACAAAGAAGATCAAGAGTTTCTTTAAAAAAAAAAGTTTTTCTTTTCTAGAACGGTCTTATTTCCTCAGAAAAAAAAACTTTTCTCCCCTGAATTCAAATAATCTGATGAAGCAAACCTCAGAATCACATTTGGCTTTACCCTGGCTTTTATTTTACAGCCAGATTTTCTGAAGAATTCTGATAATATTAAGTACCAGAGGAAGAGGAAACATTGTAATATGTCAAGACAGAAATAGAACGGAAATATTTATTCAGTTAATATAATGAGGCAAATCCAAATGCAGAAGTACACTTTACATCAAAATTCCCACTAATGTCTCATTTACCTTGCAGCAGCTTTCACTATACTGGGCTTCTGTGTCCACCACTTCCAATTATTCTTGTTGTCTCCTTCCTGCCATTCTCAGCTTCTCTGACAAAACTAATTTCTCCTCCAAGAGCAATTGTGGACTGAAAAATGAACAATTTTTTCCTTTTCCCAAGCAAAAGTGTACCTTACCTGGGGGCATCAAACCCGTGACCGTACAGGACCTCCTAAAAGGATATTCTTTACCAGATCTCTCTTTTTCCCTTTTAATCGCCATACAATGATTATATCAAAAATTTCCTCACCTAAGAATGCAGAAAATAATTTTCTCTACACCACAGTATCCTCAGCCTGGCAGACACATGGAGGTACAAAGGGGGACCAAAACACCTATGATGCTGGAAGCTGTTTTGCATGTAGTGACTGCGAGTGGAGTGCAGAATACATGCATTTCAGCATTTTGCTCAAATGAGCATTGCTTTGTACCATTCTTCTCCTTAACTAAAGCTGCACTTTGACATTTCAGATGTTTCAGCAACGGTATTAATTGAAGAAGTTCCTGACTTCAATCCTTGTTCCATCCCTTAGACCACAGTGATTGCTAGCGGAGTGAGTCAGGGAATGATGCTGGCTTTACACAGATAAATCAGACTCAGAAAAACAAGGAATAAAGATATCTACATGAAGCTGTGGAACGGGTGGCCTCATCTAGACAGAGGAGATAAAAATAAACTCAGGTTTGCTTAACCTAACAAGACCAGTGCTGAGTGGTAACTTAATTATCTCTAATGTATCACAGACCTAAGGTTAAAAAGAAAAAAATCCACCATTTTAGGAAATGGGAAACATTAGCACAAGCATAAGAGGGTTTAAACAGACAGTGACTACTTTTAGGGTGGATATCAGCAGAGTTTTTAAGCAACAGAGGAAATCTTGTGTCACTGTTTTCCAATATAAGCAGTAGTTAAAAATGATTTTGAGTATGAAAAAAATGTATGAGGTCTATATTTTAAGTTTGTAAACTGCTGAAATAGGAGCTGACTTTTAGAACATATATGTTAAATTTTGAAACACTTAGCTATGAAATGCTTAAGACAAGTACAAAGCCATGAAGTATTTCTCTAACAGAGGACACAAATCCATAAAAACACATTACAAGATACTACATGTTAACTTAGGTGAGCAGTGGCAATAAATATGAGTGTTCTTACAATGGTTTGATTAAGCAGATATCCTTTCTCCTCTTTACAGAAATACTGGACATAAAGAATAACTACTGTCCTCTTGAAATGAGCATTTATTTTAGCTGCAGAGGAAAGAGATTGAAATGACAACTGAATCAAATTTTAAATGGGTTTTTTATAGTTCTCAAAGTTGGTACAAATGAAAAGCAAACAATGGACAGCTTTCTTCTAGTGAAAGTGTAGAGTAATTTATGTTGCCCAGTGTACTTTCAAAATGGCCATAACAGTTTAAAAGACCTGCTCACTTTTTCAGCAGCAGAGACTGCCTTTACCACCCTACAGATGGCAAAAAATGTCTATCCTTAGCCAATTCGAAGAAAGCCAGAGAAGCAGATGAAGTTTTTGAGCATTAGGTTTTATACTTTCTCCCAATAAACTGACAATGAAACAGAAGGAAGCTCTCACATTCTACATCACCAACAAATTCACAGAAAGGAAATAAATACTATTGTCAGGGTGTGGGTGACACACAAACACATGCACACCCCTTCCCCAGGAGAATCAAAAATGAAACAAAAAACATTTGGAGAGGAACAAAAAAAGGAGGAAAAGTCCTCTGTTTTCTGGAACTGGCAGTTTCTCTGGTGGGATATGTGACTTAGTAAGCGCTTGGCAATATCGATGCAGCAGCAAGGTTTCACTGTCTCAGTAGTTCCAGAAGTATCAGACGTATTGGCACAAAGGACACGTGTTCAAGACTTGAAAAGAAGGCTGGCGCCTGGGAAAATGAGCTGTATCATTCTGAAAACTTCAAACATCAGTCCTGAAAGACAACTGGAATAAACTGAGTAACATCAAAAGGTAGCTGTCTTGGCCATGTCTTCTATTTAAATTCCATGCAAGGAGCCCATTTCAAAATTTTTATTAAGCCAAGTACGATTGCAGCTCTTGGTGAATGAAGTCCCTGGACACTGGCATTTTATGTATACTGATCAGCTGGAAAAAGCAGCTAGAAAAACCACAAATGGCCAGGTAGGATGGATTTGGACCTACTAGCAATGCTGAACTACTTTTTGTCTGGGAAGAACCAAGGCAGGATTTGTTGGAAAATGTGGTATTTTTTTGTTAGCTGTGTCTATAAAATCCTTTTACTTTCACACTTCTCCAGGTCTGAGAGGAAAGTTATTTTAAAAAAGACATAGCCAGCAGAATGACCAGGTGCTGGCCAGCATTATGGATGGTAGTGTGAGGATCTGAGCCTCTCTGAGAGACTGGACAGCACTGGAAGACTGATTTGATTACTAAGAATTGTCTCGTCTGTATTCTCCTCTGCAGTAACGAAGCTGGCAACCCAAGGGAGGGCACTGCCATATAAGCAGGTGGCTCTAACAAGAGGAACTTGTGTGTTTTACACATGGAAAAAAAGTCTTTGAACTCGGTATTTGCTTTTGTTTCACAGCAGATGAGGAAGGCTACTGAGCACAATCGGTGCTATAACCCATTGCAGGTGCAAGGCTGGGGAGTGAAAAACAGAGCATAACCTGGCCAGTTTCTCCGCTAGGGAATCGATGCCAGTGTTTTCCAAACAGGGAGCAATGGAACTTCTCAAAGGTGCCCCTGGAGACGCCAGCTGTTTGGCAAGTAAGGACAAGTCCTCTCACCTACCAAAGCAGGCTGCACACCTTGCCTTCTGCTACTGCCTAGAAGAAAAGTGATTTATACTCCGTGGTTCTACTCCAGGCATTTTTTAAAAACTCATAATGTAACATTTCCTAGGAGAACACAGAGGGAAAAAATAGTCGTCTGTATCAAGGTTACTCAAAAAAGGATAAATCATATGACTAATAGAGTAAAAATTCAGCATTGGCCTAAGGAAAAGCACGGAACCACCAGTACCAAAGGAGTTACAAACAACTGAAAATATGAGGCTAGAACGTGTGCTAGATTTTGGCAGGAGCCTGGTCTGCACTCCTGGCACCTGCTATCATCCACCAACGGTCTGCAGATCCTCATCAGTTTTTAAATATCTGAATGCAAGCCAAGGAATTTTAAAACCAGATTGTACTTCTGAGGGATAAACCAATACCTGTCTGTGTTGAGGATATATGTTGCAAAAAAATAAAATACACTTAAAAGCAAAAAAAATCATTGAGTCTGATTTTCACGCTGTATCTGTTAAGACTCAATTGTCAGTTAAGCAGGATGTTTCAGAACTGATTAAGTTCCATTGAATTATTAAAAAAAAATACTGAAGTAATCTGTCAAAAAGTATTTTGAACCTGTGGGAGAACAAATCCCAGAGATATTTTCTGTGATATGTTGACAGTATGTTATAAAAGTAGTTGAAAAAGTGTGTGGTGTTCTAAAGAAATTTAAAAAATCTTTAAAGATAGGAAAAATATTCAGAGACCAAGAATGACTGTATGAGCTCTTGAAATGTGCCCATATGTTTAAAAAAAGTGACTTCTCTGTTAGGTATTTTAAGTATCGCATTAGCATGTCCCAAAACTGGAATACTTGACTAAAGCAGAAACTGTTGCAAGACTTCTGAAATTCTAAGGCAGACGATGTTTATACAACAAGCAGACTCCTGTTATTAATAACCAGATCTTTCCATTACTTGCACTAAAAGTATTCTGTATGCACACAATAGATTTTCATTCGTTTCAAGGAATCTGTTTTCCATTCAGATGCCATTAAATAACCAATAACTTTCACACTTTAAATAACCAAATCCTTCAAGATGTGCATTGAGACCACTTGCCTCTTGCTCACAACTCTGCTGAAGCCTGATTGCTTTTATAATCGGTACTATTTTTGTGCTGAGTTTTTAAAAAATGCTTTAATTCATTGAGAAGCTGTAATTTATTTTCTCATTGAAGTGTTTTTCAGAAAGCTAAATAGCTAGTAATGTATTTTCAAATCAGGACACCTTGCCAAAGTTTTTACCTAAACAGTAGCATTGCAGTCAATTGAGGTAAGAACTCTCAATTTGCATCACTCTTCAGCTAGTCAATGCCACAAAGAGAAAAACAGGAATCAATCACAACAGAGACACCAGCTCAGTATAACCTCACTGTTGTCTCACACAGATATAGCCACAAACATACAAATGTAATTAATACAATGTCAGTATAAATTTAAGGATGAAAAATATATTTTCCTATCTGACTGTAAAAGGAATGTATCTCAGGTACCTTCCACATAGTTGAAGGCATGGAAATAGAACTGC
>WEIT01023805.1:156-13020 GCA_013389985.1 Dryoscopus gambensis | reverse complement strand
GGGGGGGGGGGGGAAGACAATGATATGGTAAAACACACTTCTTTTTAAGTGATTTTGCTCCATGGTTCCCTTTCCTCCTGCTCTCCCATCTGCCCACGCATGCTTCCTTGCTGCTGCAGCTGCAGGGCTACAGTGCTGGAAGCCAGCACTCACCTAACACCTCTGCTCTCAGTGCTGCTCCCCTCACAGCTGTTTTTTGGACTCTGAACCAAATACATTCTTCCGAAAAATGAGAAAAAACAAGTAAGTTGGTGCAGTGGCCAGTGGTTAACACACCATGAAAGTAGCCTGGCCAACAGAGCAGATTTGAAGCCATTTCTCCTCAAGAATCCCATCTTTGATTCTGTTGGGTAGTACCTTGTGATGCAACCATTATGAAAATGCATTAGTGTTTATTTTGAGTTCACAACAAAATATATGCCCAGACATAAATACACATAATCAAGATTGTAGGAATTTCTGCCATATTTCTAAACAAAGAACTATTTACCGTCAAATTTGTTTTTAAATAAACACACAGCCTCTGTATTTTAGTTATAAGGGTTAACATCTAATTACTGAGGACAAAAGAAGAAACAAAAAACTCCCTTATTTAGCTTACCTATTTACCAACAATTGGCTGAGGCACAACATTTGATCCAAAACAATATAGTATTTTATGCAGAACACTAGTTTTAATGTTCTACTTGGACACTTAAGGCAAAGTAGAAGTATGTTACTTTGAAGACTTTGACAGGGCTGTGTTAGGATTTGCTAATGCTTTTTGGGTGATGAAGGATAGCTGAAGATGAAAAATCCACAGTATAGAACAGTTACAAGGCAGAAATTTTCAGCAACCAATGTTTATCTTTGCTTGTGTGTACAATTCCTTAACAGGAATTTTATTTTCCTTTACTCACAACCTCACTTTAAGAAATGAGTAAACAATGATGACTAAGAAGCTTTGGCTAGAAACAGCTGATTTTGTTTCATTTTCTAAAATTCAGAAGAGATTAATATAATGACCTTAAATCATCATGTTATTTCTTTGGGTTATCTTTGCTTTACCTTCCATCTAGCACAGGGCAACATCTTTGTCCTGCATACCCAGCTTGTAGAGCTCTCTACTGTGTTTGGGGGACTTGAGCAACAATGACCTATCTGTACTAAAAAACCACTAAAAGCACAGATAGAGAGAATACACTTTCTTTGTTAACACATTAGAAATTTGAGAGGATTGAATTCAGTTCCCAACTGTATCAATGGCTCCCCACATAACACTTCAATTCCCACTTCCCATATGAAGCTTCTCCATTTAGACAAGTTTCAATCTTATTCTCTGACTCTGAATCCTAGATTTTAGATCTGACACTGATGCATGACCCATTGTGATTAGTTGTTGTGTATGAAATTCAGGTCAAAATGAAGGCACTAAAGTATAGGCATCTGAACTCCTGCCAAAGGCAAAAAACTTAAGACCCAAAAATAAAAAAACTGACTCAGCTCATTCCAAAGTGCTCATCTACTGACTGGTCCCTCCTGGCTCTCCTAACACCACTGACTGCACCAGCACTGACCTCAACTAAGGACAAAGGAGAACTCAAATTTTTAGCCATCACAGCCTTGCACTGTGTCCTTTCCTCAGATTCCCCCACAGCCATGACCACGCCGATGCTGTGACATGAAGCCACCCGTCATATCAAGCCTGCAAACACACCACAACTTTGCGCCAGCTGTGTTCCCACAGAAAGCCTGAACAATTTCGCCGAGGAAACTTAGAACACACTAATCCTCACTGCCAGATAGGACTCTGCCATGGAAATACTGCCTCTGGTACCCTGGTACTGTGGAACACAGAAAAATCTCTTTTACCACAGCTGAATGAATGAAGATGCTACAACACATTAAATCTGGACTGAGTAGACACACAAGTCTTTATTTAGCAGGTGTCAATTGTTATCAGACAACGTAACCTGAAGGTTTGTCTTTTACCTGGAAGAGGAATAGAATAACCTTCTCCAGAAAAAAATGAACATAAGCACAGTTCAGATTCAATTCATTGCAAAATCTTCATTTACTGAAGGACTCTTGCAGTAATTTCAAAAAATTTCAAAAATTTATACAGATTTTCTCACATGTTCTGCAACAGCACATCAGAGACGGTATTTCAATGGAGCTCTAACACAGTATTAGTTGTCTAATCTGGAATGTGAGCCTAGGTATGTACACCTGTTTAAGACACAAGTTTCACATGAAGGGTCTCTCAAATATTCTCCTGCATTGCAATGAAAATTCAGTGTAAATCAGCACAGTTTAATCCTTCCCATACACGTTACCTTAAAAGTGCTAGAATTTCTGATGCAACACAACAAGTTTATATTATTTGTATTGAATATTACTAGACATTGTGAAGTATTTTTACATCACAATAAGAACAGTAACAGAGAACATTTTTTCACTAAACTATCATTGCATCAGGTATGACAATTTACATGAACATCCCACAGATTACCCAGAAGAACTTGGCTGGTTTTGCAATGGTTTGCCACACATCCCTGTGGTAACATAGTTTAAACACAAGACTACATGCCACATAGCCATGAATCCAAAATCCCCAAGGGTGCATTTAGTATGCACTGCACTAACTAGTAGAAAAAAAATGTTGTCATATTAGTTTTGCACTGGCAAAATGCTGTCCCACACTACCACATCTCATTTACTGTTTGCCACTGTTTATAAACAGGTGGCTGCTTCCTTTCATAAAATAACTAATAGCAATAGAACTAGGCACATATTTACAGAGTAACTTGGTGTGAAGCACTGCCTCTAAAAGCAAGCAAATTTTTTTTGGATGGTGTGTTTATTCCTTTAAAGAGCTCTTTGCTTTGTCAATATGCAGAACAAAAAAGTCTGTCAGGAAACTCCGCATTTCTTATCAGCTCATTCGCCTTACATGGCAGTACTGTAAATATTTTTCTTCATTATCACCTTGACAGTAAACAACTTTGAAGGTGTGATTTAATTAACAGGAATGCCAATATTTCACAACTTTTGCCTACCTTAAAGAAAATGAGTAATAGAGAAACCCATGCACCAGGAAACAAATGACCAGAGGTAGTGAACTAAGGTCTACCAGGCAGGGTTCAAGATCACTTAGGCTGGATGACAGCTGATATTTTTGCAGTACAGTTCATCTGTTTTCTTATCTGGTAAAGTGTTCTATAATAAATCATAATTTATTGCATGTTTTGCAACCTTGTCAAAGGGCACACCTAAGATTTTTGCTTCAGTAATAAATTCCACCCAACTGTGTACAGGAATTCACTTGACAATCTGCACATAGCTAAAATATTTTGGTGTTTTCTAATGTGAGCACCAACAACTCATCTGGTTTACACAACACCACATTGACTTTCTACTAAATTCGATTATTTTTAAAAACTAACAGGGGATTTCAAAGTATTTCTCCAACGACAACCACTCATGAGCAAAAAACCCTAAGGCTGCTGGCCAAGGTCTCCTTTTCTCAGTTCATAACTGTTTCTCATCCCTCTTTCTGCTTGCCTTTTTCCCTTGTGGGAGTGTTTATCTCTGAATAGGGACAGATCAACCTCAGCAATATTTCTTGATGTACACAACTAAACTGCTTGTGAGGCTGGTCACATGTTTCTGCATGTTGTCTGTAAAAAGAACAGCAGAAACAAAACTTTAGAACAGCCCTAAGTCTTCCATGTTACTATAAACAGCATCCAACTGGAAAACTCCAAACAACTATTTATGAAGATGAATGGTTACTGCCAAGGTGCTTCAGATTCTTCTGAGAGATTTCGGGTTTTTTATTTACTAGCAATTACTTAAAAATAGGTAGAGAACAACCAAATCTTTACAGCTTGAAGTTCAGCATTGTAAGACTTTTGTATGCAGGATCACATGTTAAAATTGCATCTAAGTATGCAGTAAGTGAAGGGCTTTCTAGGATAAGTGGTGGTGCCTTTTTCCTTTCTAAAGGCACTGTTCAGGGTGACAGAGAATTATGTTATAATATAAGCAGAAAGCTTCCAAAATAATTGCTGTTTTGCTATTAAGTTCATTATCTTGACCTACTCTGAATATACCAAGACAGACACTTGAAATAGGTCTGTTTATTTTCCTCATATGAAACTCTTCTAAACACAATGAATAAACCAATGCCTTTAAAATACTTGAAGTACCATATTTCTCTGCTATTCTGCATTCTGTGTCTGTTTGCACTGACATGAAAATGTAAAATCCCAAGCAAGGGAAATCAAGAGAATAGCTTACCACTGTGTTTATGCTACTGGCCAAAGAATCCATACCAATGATGGTTAAAAAAAATTTAAGAACAGTAGATTCAAGTATCAACATTTTTCTATCAAGCATCTGTGATGCTACTGCTGCAAGCCTGACCTCAATTTGAAATGCTAAATATTCATTATAGCAAAGATTTTTTTCTTGTCATTATTTATTCGTTTCTGTTTAATGCTGTTTCCTACTTACATTAGCAAAGCAACTGAAATTAACTTGGCTGCATTACAAATAAATATCACTGCATAACTTCATTAAAAATCTGCATGTGTACCATTATACTTGGAGCAACCAATTAATATGTATGAACTGCTAGGACTCAAAGACACTTATTTGTCTAACCTTGTTTTCAGAGACAACTGTCTGAAAACCACACCTTCAAAACTTAAAATTTCTGTATTCACTGTCTTTCAGGCTGAAAAACTCAAAATAAGATCCCTTTTAGGTTTTTAACTTAATGACTTAAGTTTTGAAGGGGAAAGAAGTCTAACACCCATACATTAAAAAACAGTAGTTTAAAAATCTCCATGACTCTCAAGGTCGTAACATCCTTCTAAGGATTTATATTCAGCTTTGTGTAATATTAGAAGCTGTGTGTCAGCAGTGAATCCATGTATCCTTATCACCTATAGATTTTTGGCAGATACAGGAAAACTTCTTTTATTACAGATACTTGCATCCTATTCTTTGACCACTTGCAGATCTTTTAAACTGTTTTCTGCCCTAGGTTTTCCACAGGCTTGAATCAAAGTACATTTTGGTCTCCTTCTTCCTCTCTGTCTCTCAAACCCTTCCACAGGAGCTTGAATTCCCTTCTGTATTTCCAGTTCAATACTCCAAAGTCACTACAACATTTGCTGGCAGGTGGGCAGAGCATCCCACGCTTTGAATGGCTTTTGCTAGACAATTTGCTTTCATGGTCAGCATGTGCAGATTGCAGCAAACAACTATTAAAGCTGGGATTTCTCCCTCTTTCCCTCAGCAGATGAACTAACAGAATATTTGTCCTCTAAGTGACAATCCTCTCTAGAAACTGGCAAACTTAACCTTTCAAAAGCAAAGAGAAATCTTGTGAAAATTGTAAAATCTAAATTTTTTGAGGAAAAAAGCAGATATAATTTTAAAAAATTACTGCATCATGGAAATAACAGAAGATGGTACAAAGACAAAAGAAGCTTAAGGAATGGGAAGAAATGGAAGCTTAAGGAATTAATGAAGCCAGAAAACCTGCAGAAAAGGACAACAACCTATGCACTTTTTATTTGTGTGCTGTTCCTATCTTCTCTTTAGAAAGCATGCTTTTAAAATATCTTCTTGAAAATACACTTATGATTTTGATTTGTTCTTAACTAGGTTTTGTGAAAATCAAAGAAGATTTGAAACCAAAAATGTGGAACTGAGCTTTGTACTTTATTACTCTCATTCAACTCACTCCCATCACTGCCTCTTCTAAGAAAAACGGTCACAGAATTACTTACTGGTGAAGTAGATAGAAGATAACAGGGCCAGGAATGGTATGAACACTATTATACTACACTCATTCTATTTTCTATGGCATGTAAGTAATTGAGGAACTACATACTGATCAGACATGTAAATTATGCAGAGATGTTGTCATCAAGTCACCAGATTTCTAAATCATCAGCCTCACTTCACTTGTGTAGAGGGTAGTAGTGTCTGTGGAATCCATATGGGCAGCATTTATAAACTGGCTTCTGCTGATTCATGTAACATAAAGGATCTTATGCCAGTGATTTGAAAATGACATCTCTAAGGGGCCCTGCAAGTTTCTTTTCCTTCAAAAATACAATGATGAGAAAACAACTTACGTTCAACTTGATCAAACATTACTGAGAACAAGAAATCTCTTGGTGTCATGTAATATTCTCCTTCATATTCCAGTGATGCAAAATGCATGAAGCGGTGCTTTCGAAGAGACAGTCTTTCATCCACTTCCGCATGAATGACATCTTCCTTCTGAAAAAGCAAAAAAAATCCACCGCATTGGTAGACCAAAGCTGTAATTAGAAAAAATCCTATACCCAATCTTGATTAACCTCAGTATTTTGTGGGTAGCCACAACAAAAAGCTACCAGCAATTAAAGCTTTTATGGAACAGTCTTAAAGAATGACATGCTTATGTGACAAGTCAAAGTATTTTTTGGCTTCACTGAGAGCTTGCTTTAACAACACAGGGGAGCCAAATTCTGGATGTCACCAAAGGCTGCTCCTGCTTCCCACTCCCCTGCACTTGGCTATACGGTCCCGCACCTCCTTGTTTGTCAGCTCTGCTACTTGTTGGACTCTTGCTGAGCCAAATTCAGCTCGCTAACTCAACAAAAAACCAAAACCCACCAAACAGTAAATACTATTTTTCCAGGTTAGTGGCTGGTTCAGCAAAGGCTGAAATGTGCTGCGTATCCATGCAAATGACCCATTCCTGAAGTTAATTATCCAATTGTGGAGCAGCTACTAAGATGAGAGAATAACAATGTTCTAGTTTAAGTATGGGCCTCTCTTTCAGAGAAGACAGAAAAATGGGAAAAGCAATGAAAACTCCAAAAAGAGAGCTAGAGTTTATATCAGCAAAACCACAGATTCAACTAGTTAAGCAAACAGCAAACAAAAAATTTCCAATTTCACCCTCTCCTTGTAAATATTGAGAGACTCAGGATTAAAACCATACAAGTTGACAACACTCTGGTGAGTAGCATCAGCACTTACTGGCAGCAAGAGAGGACACAGACACAGTGAAACAGAGATATTTACACTTTAGAATTTCAGAGAAGGTAAGTGACAATAGGAAAATGAGAAACTCTAAAATTCAGAACACACACTGTGTATTTGAACATTAACCACGGAACAGCAATTAGCATCATATATTATATTATACTTTATTATAATTCTAAATAGAAGGCTTCAACTTGCCATTTAAACCCCTGCCTTGCACCTCTGTGTTAGAACTAAGGACTTGTTAAAATACTTCACTGAATGATAGGCTACAAGCACCTGTTACAGTCAATTTTAGTTTCCCCTTGTAGCATGTTTGTTTGCCTTAAACCTCAGGTTCCAATGAAACGTGGGAGGGAACCAACAACAAGAAAAAAACCAAAATACTAAAAATTTAGATTTAAAACAATCATATTCTGATATGCAAGGAAAGTGTGGGCTACCTCTAAGTATCTGAAGCCAAGACTTGCTTTGGTTTAGACAGAACTGCTTTAAGCTTCTTACAGTATAGAGCTCTATCATGGCCTACAACACGAGTGCACTGCTGCTGTTCAGACCTGCACGTTCTGGAAAATACTGCTTAAAAACAAATCAAATGCAGCAAGAAATGTAGCTTTATACTCTTAAAAACTTCAGGGGACAAATGACTCTGTAACTGCTTAGTTAACAAGACTCAACAAACGCTGCAAATCTCAAATGAATAGTTCATGCTTGCTGGGTATTAACATGCTGCGTTCTTACTAAAATCATCTCCTTCTCATAGTAACATAACCAATTTTTGCCCAACGGCAAATTTTTTTTAAAAAGTGGAAAATGGATTCACAGTTGTCCTTTAATCAAAATTATGTAATGAAAAGCAATCTTTCTGCACAAATACAAAATAAAAAAGTTTAGACAAGAAGTAAAAAGCGAATTCTACAGCATCTTCAAACCAAGTGGATTTTCAAGTCTCTTAAGTCTTGCAGTATTTATCTGAATTCTGTCTAAAGCTAAATTTGTTACCGATAACAGAGCACTGAATTTCAGCAATCCACAATTTTAACTGAAATACACAGGTACCAGTTTTGGTCACCACAACAGAAGAAAGATATTACGCTGTTAAGCGAATGTCCAAAGGAGGGCAACAAAGATGGTGAAGGGCCTTGAGGAAAAGTCACATGTGGAGTGGCTGAGGTCACTTGGTTCTGTTCAGCCTAGAGGAGACTGAGGGGAAACCTCATTGTGGTCTGCAGCTTTCTCATGAGGAGAAGCAGAGGGGCAGACACCAATCTCTTTGGTGACCAGTCACAGGACCTGAGGGAATGGCCTGAAGTTGTGTAAGGAAAGGTTTAGCTTGGATATTAGGAAAAAGTTTTTCACCCAGAGAGTGGCTGGGCACTGGAACAGGGTCCCCAAGGAAGTGGTCACAGCACCAGCCTGACAGAGCTCAAGGAGCATTTGGATAACACTCTCAGGCACACGGTGTGACTCTTGGGGTATCCTGTGCAGGGCCAGGAGTTGGACTTGATGATCCCAATGGGTCCCTTAAAACTCAGCATATTCGGTGATTCTGTGATGTTCACGTATTAGCTCTGAAGAGTACCTTGTATTTTGAAAGGTAAAATTGAAAATTCTATTCCCATCAGAATTACAATAACCTGCCATTACAGACTCATCAAACCCCTTTCTTTTTGTGAAACTGACATCCCTGATTTGCAAAACAGCCTTGGTTAACTTCTAATGAATGCCAGCTTCAAAACTAGACAAATGAGGATGGAACAGGATGAAATATGTCTTGTCTCCTATATCTTCTACTTCTTTTTTCAAAGCTTTTGCAAAATTCCTGACATCCTCTCACTGTTAAAAAAACTTGTTACCTGCAAAGAGCACCCTTCAGGACATGAGCATGTGCTCAGCTAGAGCAGCTACCATCTCATTTAAAAGCTGTATCTCTCCCTCTCCTTCACTATTATTTTCTTCACCAGTACATATCTGTCCAAGTCTTCAATAAGCAGGGATGTCAGACACACCAAAGACAGCTGGTAAGGGACAGAAATACACGGGAAGAAGTAGAAAGCTCTCATTTTTTGAAAAAACAAATTATAAGCAGAACTGCCATTTGTTCTTAGAAGAGATAAATGTTTGAATAACTATTCTAATCACTATTCCAAGCGCCTAACCAAAGATTAAATAAAAATTATGTTTTGAAGAAAAGGCTGATTCAATCACTTAAAATTAAGATTGATCTTCTTTTGAAGTACCAATCTAAAAAGTGCAGAGGGGAGCAGGCTCTCTCTTCACAATTCAGTATCCTTGCCACTTCAATTAAATCCTGACTAATTTCCAAGCAGTTTTTCCTGAGTCATCCAATGAGTCCTTCAGATAAAAAAGATTTGACATTCCTATTTTTAAAAACACTGTGAAAGCTCATTTTGCTCATAAAAATGCATGTATTGAGCAAAAAGAAGAGTTTTCCTCTTTAATTCTATTCCACAAAATGAGTTTCGAGTGAAGACAGGTATACTGTAAGAAATAATTATGTATTTAAGGCTGAACCTCGGATACTAAGGTATCTGTAATCTAACACCTCAGCAGTTTCCACCAGTGCAAACTCAAAGCAAGATGGATACAAATTTCAGAGGCACAACGGGTGAGAAGAATCTATTAATATTACCACAAGATTCTTGTAAGTATAGTTTAAAATAACTCTGGGATTGACTTGGGCTTATTTCTGCCTTTAACAGTGCCATAAAGGAGAAATCAAACGACAAAGAGCTACGTGCCATTAATGGTAAGGCTTGGGCTGAAATTCCACTCTCAGCTTGTTCTCCTGTGTGTGGGTCCAGCTGGGGCTTCAAACGCTGGGTGTTCCCACATGCTCCACAGCACCCCCACAACCAAGAGAACTGAGAATGAAATTTCAGCTTTAACTTGGAATTTAGTTGCCTTTGTGGTTTTATGTCGAGCCTCCAGTGCCAATTTCAGAATGTGCACGGTAAAGCTATGATAGGTGATGGTAAATTAGTACTGAATGACATGAAAAGGGCTCCAGGAGGATGCTTTGCAGTTGACATGGCAATGGATCAGGAGCTGACCAGCTGCTGGCGTCTACAAGCATTACCAAAGGCTGTGGTTTCCTCTTCCTGGCTTCCTGCACTGAGAAATGCCTAAGAGCAACAACGTTACTTGATACAATTAATTTTCAGGTTGATAGAGGTAATCTGTTTGTCATTTAGTCTCTTAAATTTAAGATGCTATTAAAGAATTCGTGGTGTTCAATCTTTGGCCTTTTTTTTTTTTTTTTTGCATGAAAAATAGCAAGTTTAAGTGAAAGAAACCCCTTATGTTTACTGTAGCTTTCAACTTTTTTTTTTTTAAGAAAACATTAAATAAAAATGAAGGGTTACATAAATAAAACCTTGATAACCCTTACCTGTGTTTTGAGTAACAATGCTGATCACTGTGATGTAATTTTTGGTAACACTAATTCTGTATCCATTAAAAATCTAAGTCATTCTGTAAAAAACTCAAATATATGCTGCTGGTTATTAGAGAGAAATTACTAAAAATATCATATGCAGTTATCGCTCCCTTCAATTTAAAATTATGTCTTCCCCTCTCATTCACTTTACTTTTTCTCCCTTTGCACAGAATTTGGTGTTTTAATGTGCCTGTGCCTTTCAGGTTTTCTATCTTAATCTTTCCTTACACTTTCCAGTTAACTGGAATACACTTTCCAGTTAACTTTTTCCAACATAATTTTTCTTTCTTTACTCTACTCCTTTCCATGCAATTTACTTATTTTGTCTTTTTGTATCCTTTCATTGACTTTCTTTCTTCCATCATCTATATACCTTCTTTCCTTTTTTCTTGGGCAAAAAAAAAAATTAAGGTATTTTAAACCTTTTCCTTTCCTCATCTGAAAAGAGGATCAATAATTTTTTTTCTTTTTCTAATGTGAAAGAATTAACATGTAACACTCATTTTACCTGCTACAAGAACAACTAAACCAATGTGTGGCATGTAATTAAAATCAGTTGGTGCCAGCTGGATCTCTGGGAGCCTTAGGTTTGGATCCATTAATTCACACTAGATCTACAGAAAGGATTTAGCAACTCTGTATCAAATTTCTGTAGGACCGATGAAAACTTTGCAGTTAACTAGTGTCATTATTGCATCTCAATTTCAACCCAATCCATTTTGAAATGATCAAAATAACAGAAAATGTAACTCGACCTCCAACCCCGCTGCACATGTTAACATATCCAGCACACATGCTGAATGCACAGAGGAACAATGCTCAGAGCTGAATGTTTCAAAGTTTCGTATGATGTAATAATTGATAGATGAAAAAGAGTTTTGACAAGAAATCCATTTGACAGAAATGTGTGGCTTACTGAAAGCTCAAGATCATAATATTTAAGAAAGCTTGTGCAAGTATGTGAAAAAGTAGTTTGTACTTTCACAATAAAGAATGTGAGCCATGTCTTGATCAAACGCAACAGTTACCAAAACCAATACCAAGTTAAAGAAATAAGATCCAAACCAAAATGTTCTGATGATGTGAATTGATCTGTATTACTTTTTTCAACATTATATTTTCTGAGCCTGCAAATCAAACTGCTAGCCTGGACATGAAGTAAGCCAGGGGGAAAAAAAAAGCACAGAACTCATACAGAGAACGTATTTCTCTGGAAATCAATGCTACGTATTTGAGTGACCATTTAGCAATGTGAAACTAAGCAAACAACTACATTTCTAAAAGCTCTAACAATCTTGAAATCCCTATATATGAAAAAGACAAGAGATTAAAAATACTTTGTCCGGAGCTACTTCTGAGACAGAGGACAGAGTGCTAAAATAAGGACAAGAGAAGAATGAGAATGCAAAAGTCTCATGTCTGGCTGCTCTTAATGGCTGAATATAAACACTTGAAAATTAGACGAAGCCCCTTCTATGCACTAACAGGTGCCACTCTCCTCCTTTCTTTCAAATAGCTGCTCAGTCAGTTCTGCTGTGCTGGTATTAATTAGTGATGGTTATGTTTGAAGCAGCAGCTGAGCAGTTTATTTGCATCTAAACCTCTGACATTTTTGGTTTTAATTTTTCTCTCCCTCCCTCTCACTGAGTTCAGACCAAATTGTGCACACAGAGCAGATCTACTGTTACAAGCACCCATACCAAATGGAGAATTAACTCAAACATGAGGATAATACAGAAAACAGTTTCAGCTTATAAAGGTTTTTAATTTCAGCATTTAATTCTAGAACTTCTGCCTTAGCAGAGCTCATTTTTAAACATAAGCTTAAAACAAAGTAGGAAACTAACACATTTTCCCTAACAGAATATAAGAAAGGCAGATAAGGTACCCAAGCTCTAACAAGCCAGGGAACCAGTTAATTTAACAAACCATACATTTTCACCTCTACTTGCAAGTTATCACACCAGGCTACTTACACATTCCCCTGCTGAGGCTGACACACCACTCAAGCACACTGGTGCAGAGGCACTAAACACATACAGAGTGGCAGGGGGACCACATCGATGCCTCAAAGACAACACACCCAGGAAACATGTCCATACAGCTTTCTGGGAGAGCTCATTACATTGTATTTGACAGTCAGTAGATTTGGGTAAAAAAACGCGTTATATCTACTTCTCACAGATCTTTCTAAGTCAATCACTTCACATTAAAGTGCAGTTAAAATGTGAAGACACAAATACGTTAATTTTTAAAGTAAGAGGAGCTAGATATTTTTGAAAGATACTACGTATGAATGTGTAAACAATACATGGTGCTTAACTACTTGCCCCTAATGTCATAGAATCATAGAAGGGATCGGGTGGGAA
>WEIT01023804.1:140522-154646 GCA_013389985.1 Dryoscopus gambensis | reverse complement strand
CTAGAGACAGCTGGGTCCAGTCAGTAATGAATTAGATAACAGCAGCATAAATTATACCACTCATCATGATCTCAAGAAAATTGTCTCATAAAACACATCTAACTTCTTCCTCCATGAAACTACACTTTTATTTGATTACAGCCATAAGAAACCTTAGATAAATTTCTGCAAGATCTCTGACTTTGGAGCAGATGAGCTCTTGCAGATCTAGCTTGAGCTATTTACCACGATTTCTGTCACTGAACAACACAGCTGCAGCAGCTGAGCATTTATTTCTTCTCCACTTCATACTAATCTGTCTTACTTTGGTGGGGCAGACCAGGAGCACTCACGTGACCAAGCTATGAGAGCACCAAGTACATGAATCAATCCATTCCTAAAGTGATTACTTATAGCCTCAAGGCCCAACTCAACAACACAGGCTGTTGCAGAACTTAGAATTTTAAAGAGCTCCTGTGCCCTCTGCCAGGTCTTCCTCTACTGCTTGGCCCCTTACTTATGCCACACTTTTAACAAATTTCTGACATTCAATGNTTTAAAACAATGAAACATCCCTGGATCTGATCCCTGACCTGGCTTTCAGCACAGCCCCACAAGCAGCTGAAAGGGCAGGTATCTGTCTACAGCACCAGGATGGGATGAGAAGCCAAGAACTGTTTCAAATTAAACTGACCACAAAACACTCATACTCTCAAAACACAGCTGATGAGTCTGACAGAAGCAAGCATAAGCATTCCTAAAATAGATGTGTGTAGTTCACAAGAGGCAGATTTTTTAAAAAAATTAATCACGAAGGGAAAGGAGGACAGAAGACAGCAAGAAGAACTGACAGTGCAACCCTACAGCGTTCTGCTCACAGTCACTCACCAGTTTTCCCTGGGAGGGAACTAATAAAATTACTCCTGCTGAACAAAACTGGCACACTAGCAGGAGATGATGGGTCTTGTTGGTTGTACATACTGATTTGCAGATCCTGGGGATGCAGAACTGCATCAACACACTGTAGCAAAACTCAGTGAAATCACAGGTCACAGAGAGAGGGACTTGAGTTTCACTCACGCTCACTAGGACAAAGACAGTGCCCTGGCTTTCAGTAGCACTGCAAGAACCTTGGTGTTAACAACAGAAAAACAATGGACTGTGTGCTCTCAGTGTAATGTTACAGCCAAGAAAACAAACAAGGCAACATTAGGTAAGAAGCAATGCCATTTCATATAACATTCAGCAAACCATTATAACAACATTGCTGTGCCCAGCTCAAATGTCTGCACATTATTCACAGAGTCAGAAAAAAGCTATAAACAATATTTTTGAGCCTGAAAAGCATCTGTAAATAAATTTTGTTTTTATCTACTTAGACACAGGCAAGACTAAGAGGTGGCTTGTGTATGAATTTCACATACCATCACATGAAGAATATTTTCCCCCATAGTTCTATGACTTTTTGTTGCCTGCCTGCTCAAGATAGGGGGACAGGGGATAACAGGGACCATAAAATATCAAATACAATAAAAGATCAATTATTATGCTGGCAAGTCCACATGCAACATGAATAAGTAACTGTTTCTCATTAAAGACTCTTAAAGGCAGATAAACTAATGAGACCCATGGAGAGCACTGATGGTAAAAAAGTGACAGGCTTAAAAGATGTTCTTGGAAGAAGTTCTAGAGACTCATCAGGGAAGGGGAACAGATTAAGTGTTCACAATGACATTGTCTGACCTGAAACAAATCTACAGTTCAGAACCTATTTATTTACAAGCATATGACTCTCTCCAATATAAAGAGTGATAGAAGAAATGACGTCTAGGAGAATAGTCAGTTGACTTCCATTTAACATCATCGTAACAGCCTTAACAAAAGATGTTAAAAGGAGGAAAAAATGGAAGCAGAGACAGCTGGAACATCTGCTGGCCACTAACCCAAAGTAAATTTTCTTAGCAAATACAGTAGCTCAGTCAGAAGTGGCTGTGAAGCAGCCAGGTATTTTGGGGTGAGTGGGGTGGAGATAAAAAACAGGTAACCATAATCAGTGATTTTTTGCACATATTTCATTCTAGTAATGCCCTTTGAAAAATAATTGCTTGAAAACCAAGAAGTTCTGTTAGCATGTGTAAGTTCGTATTCATTTAGTCAGGCCTTAAGAAAACTCTCTCCTTCCCTATTCCAGCAGAAAAAAGAACATGTGCATCATAAATCCTAGCTACCTCAAACATCAATTCCATTCCTTACAGCCACCAGGAACCAGCAGCCTGACAATGGCTTTTGAGATATAAAAGCCATTTTAAGTAACACCATAAATTCATTTAGATCTGAAACCAAAGCTGCAGGCTTGTCTATGGTGCCACTTCTGCATTTATAATCTATTCTTCAGCAATAAAACCACCCCAAGTTTATTAGTACTGCAGGTTATGTCCATGTACAAGACAGAAACAGAAGTATACTCCAAAGCATGTATTTTCATGGCAGAACCACAGAGCAATTAAGGTTGGAAACGACCTCTGAGATCGAGTCCAAGCACTAACCTAACACTGCCAGGTCCACCACTAAGACACGTACCTAAGCATCACATCCACACATTTTTTTGAACAGTTCTTGGGATGGTGATTCCACCACTTCCCCAGACAGCCTGTTCCATGCCTGACAACCCTTCCAGCAAAGAAATTTTTCCTAAGATCAAATCTAAACCTCTCTTGGCACAACTTGAGGCCATTTCCTCTTGTCCTATTGCTTGTTACCTGGAAGAAGAGACCAGTCCCTACTGGTCTACACCCTCCTTTCAGGCAGTTATGGAGCAGTAAGGTCCCCCCTTGAATCTCCTAGAACGCCAGCCCTACACCCAACCTCCCACTCCCTGGTTCACCTCTCAGGGAGCTTCCACTACCATCTGTGCAGAGGCAGAGACTATCCAAGTTTGGCATTTCACAGAGGATACCTTCCAAGTAAAGCAGACGACAGTCTCGGAAGTAGAGGAAGTGGTCACGTCTTGTCCCTGTGGAACTGCACTGAATTCATGTTTTGCTTTCAGACATCTTTTCAGCACCACAAACTGGAGTTAGATCGCACAGGGTCAGTCAACTATCTGCTGGTTTTTTTCCAATGAGCACTTTCACATCATGCACAAGACAACAGAAACAAAAGGACTTAGTCCTCCACCTCACCATATCAGCTCTGCAATGCAGTACAAAAAAAATATGTCATTTTCTAAGACTCAAAAGGAAAACTGGGAGAAAAGCAAAACTGGGAGAAAAGCTTCCTTCCCATATACAGGCTCTTGGGGCCTAATCCAAAACTTGTGCAAGTAAAGCAGGCAGTGCTGCTCAGAGAGCTGCTGTCTGTAGGGAGAGCGCCTCAGGCCTGAGGCTTTTCAGAGGACCTACATTTGCTGGCTCCCACAAGTCATTTAATGCTGCCCTACTGTTGACAGCCTCATCTTGTTAATGAGATTAGTGCATATGCAATAAAGAGGAATTCATATTCTTTAAATATGAACCTAACCAATTGTTTGCCCTGTAGCTTGCAAGAAACAACTTTTCCAAAGATGTTATTGAAGATTTTAGAATTATGTAAAAGCTCTGTCTGCCTTAAATTAAGAAGTAACTTTTGAGTTCAGTAAACAGTAAGGTGTCTTACTGAATGCAAAAGAAACAAAGCTCATTTTGAGGGCTATCCTTCAAGCCAGCATTTGCACTGCAGCTTGCCCACTCTCAACAGCTCATACAGAGCTGTCACATAGAGGTTCTTCAGACTATTTTCTCTTCCTAGAAAGCTTCCAGCATGCAGCTTACTGAAACAGCTGGGAAAGTTCTCCCCTCCTGGCATTACACAAATGCTTTTACAGGAAAAAAAATCTGCTTTCTGAAACAAAATTTGGATGAACAGTATTTTCTATTTACAAAAGAGCACATCTTTCTGCTTTGTTTGATGACTTTTTCAAGAGTCTGATCATACGGGAAATGTTATCAGATGATCTGTTTTGATCTGTCAAAGTGAGATGAAATTCTTCAAGAAGAAACCATTCTATCAGTAGTTAATACAATAGCATGTAGGGGGATGAAATCATGGTCCGCTTTCCTGACCATAAAAATGTTGTTAAAGCAAAATGTTTGCTGAAACAGAAAAACTTTTTTTTACAAAATACATTTTATGATCAAATCACAGAACAAAATATGCTGGGTGTTTAATGTGAAAATAAATCAAAATCTAAGCACATGAACTGTAAAATGAGAAAATCTGCTGGCAAATTTCAATAGCAGCAAACAAAACCCACTTGTTTTTGTTTCACAGCACTGAATTTTTCTATTCCCACTCCCTTCTGAGAAATGCAGTCATCAACTTAAGCCTATTTTTTTTGCTAGTATACAGACAAATGTTCCAACTCGTTCCTCATTTTTTTCCATCTTTAAAGTAAATATCTTTTTTCCTAAAGCCAGAAATGACAAATCAGTAAAGTTTTACTGTAGGATAAATTTTAATGCATATAATGCATGAACATGCTACACAGGGGAAAAAACCCCAATTTTAGTATCAACGAAAGAGGGGATGGCGCAGAGAATTCAAGGGAAAACATGAAGGCAGTGGGTGAATAACCTCATCTTGTTTCCCATTCTAAATTTAAGAGTACTACGTAAAATATTTATTTCCCTCATAGATTGACCTCCTAAAATACATTATACACCTTTCATGAACTAAACCCCATCAATTAAAAGAAAAATTCCTCTCCAAGTGCCTACTGTTTGCAACACTCTGAGTTTTGATGCCTCAAAGGCTCACTGATTTTCACACCTACAAACAAGGGTTTTGATTTTTTAAGTTTTGAAACAGTTCGTTGAACAGAGAAAAGCTAACTGTGAAATATCTTTGTATGAGAGGAAGGGAATGAAGGGAGACAGAGCACACATACAGGCTGATAACAGCTTAAGCAATCAGCTTAAAGGAGAAAAGGAAAAGTGCTACAGTCAACATTTAATAGCTTCACTGGCCTCTGTAAAAGGAATCAGCGATCTCTGCTGTCTTAGTAAGCAAGTTCCCCCATTAAAAAGAAAACCCATGAAAATTAACATCTTCTAATTAACTGGAAGCCAAGAACAAAACTCCAACGTGCTGCTGAGAGCTGCACACAGAATTAATTGTGCCAGAGAGACACTGGGCACAGGTGGAGCCACCCTGCATCTGGGTGTTCCCAGCCCCAGCTCACGGCACGGCCTTGGCAGATGAGACTCACAGGCTGACTGGAGACCATCGGAGTGGGGCTGGAAATGCTTCTCCTCAGGAAAAGGGTATGTCAGTCACAAAGAAGAACATTTCCTGCCACCCTCTCTTCATTGCGAAACTAAATCAAACCCAGTAACATGAAACAGCGGGGAGAGGGAGGAAAAGAAATTAAGTTTTTTGCACAAGAAAGTTATATTGTTACACTATTTAACCAGCTGTTTCCTCCACAGAGCTACAGCAGGATGTCTGAATGCCCATCAATTTACATCGGCATCCAAAGACCAAAACATGAGAGAAAAGTGGATATTGCCCACTGGACTTTACACTTGCAGGATGCTGCCCTTCCCTAGCGATACGACCTACTTTGAAGAATACCACCACTCTTCACTTATTTGCTTAATTCAAAGAGATAACAGACTCATCATTCATCATCTCTCAAAGCAAAGCACTCATGGAAGGTTCATTATTCAGGAAGAATTTCTACTCAGTAAGTAGCTTGAATATAAAACCTCCATACTGAGGATCAGCATCTCTACTGAATAGTGATCTTTGTTGCGACACAATGATTGCACAGAATACTGGTGCGTTCAGACCTGCTTACAAAAAATGGAAGTTCTTGAGTTTGGTCTTTTTACATAAATGTAAGCTCTTACTTTAAAATCATACCATTATCATAGATCCAGGAATTACTAACAAGGTATGAAAGAGATTTGTTTAAATAACAGAAAGCAGCCTTGACCAATTCTGGATGGAAACAAGGAAGAAGAAGGAAAAATTGCAGACTGCTTCTTTTCTCAGAAAATTTGGAAAATATTCACTTGCATGGTTAAAGCAGGTAATGTTTGGACCTCATACCAACAAGAGAGATGTGATGCAGTTAGCCTGTTTATATTATTTATCAAAATCAAAGTCAGAATTTGCTCACAACCTGAGATAATTTTAAAGCTTAACAAAGACAACTGAAATTGTTTATCATCTGATACAGACCTCACATAGTGAAATGTACACAATAAGAAATTTAAAACTTAAAAATGGGAAGCGGTACTCTTGTGTAGTCTCAGTTGAGGCCAAAAAATAGGTGTTTTCCCAGTCAAGACTGCTAAATTACAAAAATCCTCCCAAGTCTACATTTATTTTAGAGAGATAAATACATACATAATGTACCAATGAAAATAATACATACAATCCATTATTAGTGCTACAAAGAACTACTGTGAAAAGCATTGTTTTCAAACATCCACAAAAGAATTAATCCTTGGATAAGCCAACCTTCAAAATAATGTTGCAGTGTAGAATAATTTAATTACAGGTCACAATCCATAGATGGTAACACTGCTTTTCAAACTGTATATTTGATACCACTATGTTCATATGAAGTTCTTCAAAAGAAATACCAACATTCTCCACGTATTTGTGCAGAGTTATTTGTAGTATTTCACAAACATTAAACTGGCTCTTCTATTAGGATTTCCAGTCTATTTATCATACAAACTGAACCACATGTATTAAAATAATGAAATACAGAATAAATTCAATATGTTTGTCAGTATACTTAAAGAAAAAAAGAGAAGGGAGAAAAAAAGAGACAACATTTGGTATTTGTTTGGATAAATTATCTGTGGTTCCGTAATAACAAGGAAGGGAAACAATCTGAATCTGTACAGATCAAAACCAAACAGCCAACATAAATTAACTCCTGATATTTTTCATGCTTCATAGTTAGAGTCTGAGTCTGGAACTTCAATAAATATTTCAAAATAATCTCATCACAATATAGTTAATGGTCCAGGACACATTTAAATTGATGCATAGAAATAAATGGAAATAGTAAGTCAAATGAAGAGCAGATGGTCACTCTAAACACTTCATTACCCCTCCAACCCTTTTACTTCTAATGCAGAAAGGATAAAAGAACATTTACCATAGTTCACATTGGAAAACAAGCACTAAAAACCCCCTATGTGTTTCTCAAGTATTAAAATACTAACCCAGAAGCACTGTACATATTATTAGCAGCTGTTCTGTTCATCCTTCTAGCGAAAAAAGAAATTATTTGTACTTATCCTTATCCTTACATTTACTTTCTAAAGAGCCTACAAACTCAATGATGCATATGTTCTCCCTCCTTCTCTCAACCTCCTGTCCACATAATTTGAGTTTTCAGGTCCATTTTTGTTGTCTTGTGTGAAACCATACATTTTTAAAGTATAGAGGTTTAACCTTTGCATTAATTATTTCACTGATAGCTCCCAGTGTTTCCCTAATGGCAGCTCTGCAAAATGGGAATGTTCACAACAAGCAGTCCTCACCTGCACCATTTGTGCCCTGGCAGGCAGGGCACTTATATGAATCAAGCTGACTGAATGAGCTGCTGAGCCAGAAACAGACTCATGGCCACAGCCAGGAAATTGAATTTTCCTGGGGAAGGAACACAACTGAGGAGCATTTCAAAGTTCTGACAACTGCAGAAAACCACAGAAATTTTCTAAACTATTAAGAGGGACTAGGACAGTGAACTATGCTCAAGCCCCAAACCAGAAGGAAGCAGACTTCTAATGCTCTTTAATGTGCCTTCCAGAAGAGATCCCTCACAGCTTGTGCAGCTAGCTGCTCCTGGGATGAAAATAAAACTGCTTTTACAAATTGGGAAAACAGTGTCGGGTAAAGGAAAACCCACAAAACTAAAAGAAATCTGCTCTTATTAAAAAGAAAATTCATTAGGTATCATGCTAGTAATACAGATGATATCCACACAGAAAAAGTATAGATAATTGCTCGAGGACAAGACTGCAAATGAAAAGGGTGAGTTGAAACAGTTGGAAATTTAACAGAAGCCCTGAATTGCAAAATGGACTTATGCTTGCAGAAGGTGAGACACTAAACAAGGCCACCCTTTCAGAGAAAGTTACATAAAAGAAAGGTATTTACAGAGGCACTACAAGTAGGAGCACAAAAAAGTGCATGTAGACAAAGCATGTGCAGAGAAGCAGGAGCAGAGATAGCTGTCTCCTTTCTGTTTCAGAAAAGAAACAGATGAACAATACATCCGTTACTTTATATGTAGTTTCTACTCTCTTCAGCTTTTCAGCCTTTTTCTTCCTGTACCATCTTCTGCCAAATCTAAACAAAACTAGTCCTCAGCTTGCTCTTAGACATGTACTCACTTCCAAAGTCTCTTTGCTCCTTTTCTTGCCTCATAGACACTTTTTACATGCCCAGATGTTCTTTTTCCTCTTCAGGACTCCTACTAAGAGCCTGAAGCTACAGGCTTGCCACCCAGCACTCTAGGCTAGAACACAACCACTGGAACAAAACCCCAAAACATATCAGATGTAAACTGCTAACAAAAAAGTTCCTGTACGGTCAAACTGTTCCATACGTTTCCTTCTTATAGACCCTCTCCCTTCAAATCCATGGTGGTCTCAAAGTTTCTCCAATGTTCATCATCATACAGCTAAGCCGAGTGCAAACATCTGCTATGAAACGCATTTTTGTGCTAATAAACGGGAAGTCCCAGCCACACTGACATTTCACATGGTTACTCTCCCAAGCACAGCTGTATTCTAGTCCACTGCAAAAACGCTTCTGAAAGAATGCATATGACAACCTTATCTTCTCCCCATCTCTCCAAACACATAAGCTCTCCATCAGAGAATTAGTACCAGGCGCTCTTACTTTTGTATCTGCACTGCACTACTCTCATCACTGGCTTTCTCCCCCTCCCTGGCTGTCAACTCTTCGCAGCAGCACTCCTGTCATCCTATCTGTCCAAGTTCCACTGAAAAATTGTATTGGTTTTCATTAATAACTAATGCAACTCACAAGCAGAATTTCTCTTACATGTGCCAAAATAAAACGCTGCTTTTTGTCTCCCTTTTCTACTATGTACTGTTGCGGTGTCTTTTATCTGCTGTAGATTTATTGGGGATGTTTGGCAAGCACATCAAAGGCCAAAAATTCCGTCTTCTCTCTCAAGAGCCTGACATCGTGCATTTCTGAAGCATGGCTGCACCCATGTGTGCAGACCCCATCTCATTTCTCTCGCTCTGGGGCTGTGCATGTTCCTGATTCTGTATGTGACTCTACTGTGAATGCCTTCCACACACCTTCAGCGCACACTGCAGCAATGCATCAAGGCATATGGAACAGGGATAACATAATTAAAGGCTATTACCAGCAGACAACACATTGAGTTCTAGCTACAGCTGCTTAATCAGAGCTGTAAGGTACTCAAAACGCATTTCAACGTGAACTGAAGAAGCAAAAATACCCAACCTCTTCTACCAACAGAGCTTGATCAGTTTATGAAGGGGATTACTGGCGCTTACATGAACTCATGAACACAAGAGGCCTTTCCCTTCCCAGTGTTGCAAATATGCTTTTAGCATTTTCCATCAAGTACTCTAATTTTATGTTGCAGAAAGATAACTTATGCATAAAGAAGGCATACTACCAATTTTGTAAGTGATAAAAGCTTTAAAGAATTTATTAAAAATCCCACTACCCATGTGATGTAACATATCTGTTGAAGGGGGGCGGGGGGGTGTATGTGTGTAACTCCTTAGTTAGGAAACTCCAGAGCATGACCTGAATCCAAGGGTCTACATGCATATTATTGCATTTTTCTAGAGTTAATATTCATTAAACATTATTTGGAAATCATGCGTGATATGAAAAAAAGAAAAAAATGAGTTGCACTTCTCTCCTGATATTTATAACTTTATCAAGTCAAATACACCAATAAATTATTATAAGACAGAGATGACTGCTCAAGAGTTAATTTAACATTTACATGTGATGTAAGCATAGAGGCCAGACAGCAATTTTTGCTATGTTCATGTTACCACAATAAGAAAAGAATACAACACATAGGAGATCACAGATTAAAAAACAGTATTGCAGAACATTTACTATTCCTATCCTGAAGTGTTTCCATAGCAGCCAAAACAATTATTAAAACAGATACACCAAAAGGAAGGCAAAGAAATAATATAAAAGCTATTCATCTGAAAATAATTCACAGATTTGAAGAATTATATTTGACTTCTTGATTAATTTAATCATTAAACATTACATACTTTCTAATACATCACACAAGTTTTTGTAATGATGTTCAGAGCAGCAGAGGAATTTATCAGAGCAAGAAGATTTTTAGAAAGAAGTATTTATAACAGACAACATGTTGACTGCTGTGGATTCACATCACAGAAATTTTAAGGAATCTTAGATCTGCTTTGCAGGATGAGGATTTTCTTAGTGGAGGAAGCTTACCATTTGCTTCTTCTTTTATCCCACTTAAGACTACAGAAAGCCAAGAACACTCTACATGTGTTCATTCTCCTCCTGCCCTCCCACAATTTATATCAGAGAATACTGTTTTCAACAGCATTAAGCAACATTAATTCCTGCTACTCTGGACAGTCCCACTGAATAGCCATCTTTCATATCTGCCCTTTAAGCTTTCATAAGATGCACCTAATTAAAAATCAAAGACTCCGTTTTTAGAAATGTCAGCAATCATGCCTTAGAGTTAAGAAAAATTTGGCTTTTTGGCTTTATCTGTGAGCCATCTATGTATTAACTAGCAGGCACCATCACTGCTGCCTAAATGTCAATGCTCTTTTCTTGCATTCTTTCTGTAAGAACACAGCATCACCTACAATCAGTTTTTCTCTCATTAAAGTCACGAGTCCTCCAGAAAAACAGAGGCAAGATTGTTTTGGCAACAGTGAGCAAGTGGCCTTCCATCTACCCACAACCAAGTTGCAAACTCTGACCAGCTAACAGCCTCCAGTGTAAGCGAGAGCGCAACACAAAAGATACTGAATAGGTTCCCAATGGTAAAAAGAAATATACAGACAGCTACGTGTGAGGGAAGAGGGATGGTTTCTAATGCAATCATTTTTCTCCTTGCGTCAGTTCTCATCACTAGATTTCAGATGTGCAGACACGTAGTGTCAGGTCAAGAAGAAGTAATGACACCATTTATGTTCCCCTTCCCATGGCAAATCAGCCCACAGCAACAGAACTGGTCAACTGCCACTCGCTCGCTCCTGTATAACAGATCCAACCTTAATAGCATCTCACATTCAATACAGGGCCCTGAGGAGCTCATGGGTTTAAAAAGCCATCCAGTGCATTATTCTGTTTAGAAAGAATACTTTTAAAGTACATTATTCTTGCCTTAAGAGTGAAGAAAAAAGCCAGCATCATTAAGCAATCCTTGAAATTTCATGCAGGAGGCCGAGTATAGAAACCATTATCCAGGGGTATCTGCAGTGCTCAGAATAATCTTATGCTGACATTCGTGTGGGGGCAGCTGTGTATGAAACAAGTTTGTGAAAGCCAGAGAACACCTACAAAGGAAAGAGTACACAGCACGTAGAAGGGAAGGCTAGCAGATGGGGTAGTCCAAGGGCAGAGCACATGCAGTAAAAAGAATAAAGTGCAAATGCCCCAGAAGAGGGAGGGTGTGGAAGCACAGATAAAGAAGAAAGATGACTCTAGTTCACTACTGCTATACAGCCTAGAGAAGAACGCGCTAAGGAAGAACTTGGAGATCAGGGCAGATCTCTACTTCTGTTACCACCATAAACTGACAAGAGTTAACAAGATGTGTACTTTCTGATACAGCCACTATCACAAATTATAACATTAACTGCAAAGACCACTATCAATTTACTGATGTAGGATTTATTTTTCCAACAGCCCCAATAAAAGAAAACACTGTGGCAGAACCTGACACATTTAACTTGGACAAAAGTTTCAAATAATATTATTTGAATATTAAAAAAAAACAAACCACATGAAACAATAACCCGGAACCTTTTTTCTATGTATATAGCTAGTTTTCCTCCAGTCATGTCTTTTCTGTCATTCCTCCACAAAAGCAAATAAACTCCATAGTCTTTGAAATCAAATAAACCTTTCAATTACTTCTAAATTAAGTCTTAGAGATAGCCTAAAAAGTTGTAGTTGCAAGAGTATTGTGTTCTAACATCAACAAGTTCCTTTTCCAACTAGAAAGGCAAGAGGGGTGTAATGTCAGCATGTAGTAAAAGAGCACATTTTATAGATGCCAGTATCTCCTGAAATAAGTGCTTGCAAACACAATCAGCAGCACAGTGAAATCCTCTGCAATCATCTCCATACTTGACTTCTCGAGTAAGCTGCTCACTGGTGATGAAGTCCACACTCCCTCCTTTTGATAAAATTTGAGCTGAAATTAAAGAAACCACCATAGACTTTTTTTTTAAGAGGTGCTACTCAATTCATTCCGCTTAAACAGTCCCATACCTCAGGTTCTGAGTATTAAAGCATGTTCTGTTTCATGCCCTATTGCCATAAAATCTAGACCTGCGAAGCTCAGAGAACTTTACTGATCAACTTCTATAAATGGTGCAACGCCTCTTTCAGTTTTTCTAACTCTCAGTGTGGGTGTTACTTTCTGTGAAAGAAAGGGAAAAAACATGAGGAACAGATATGTAATTCAACAGAACAATTTTTAATCCTCAAAACACTGACAGCTATTACATGCTCCAAAGCCCTCTATCAGTCCAGGGATTTGGGTGAAAAAAAAATGCCAACTTCTTACTCTGTCTAGGACAAATGAGCAGCTCACATTCTGAGAACCCTGGCAAGTCTAAGCTTCATTTGGAGCTCACTTCAAGCAAGAATGCTCCACAGTTTCTTTACTGGGCCAAGCAGATATGTCTATATATTTTCAGCATTCAAGGACTGAGAGTGTCATTACCTTACTGTCTGATGCTACAAATCCTCAGACCATCTTACACGGGCTCTACAGCAAAATCTGACCTTTGATAAATCAGAGTATAACCTTAAACAAAATATTTACCAAGCTTACTGACACAGACCTCTATAAGTAAACCCATAGCACACTGATAACAATCATCAAGTCTGCTTTATAAAAGATTTGTGCTGAGATGCGAGGAGGAGTGCAGCAAGTTGTGAAGGAGATGTGAAGAGAGGAAATATATTAGCATTTCAAATATCTGGAAATGTGCGATGTAGTCTGTAGGCAAGGGAGGCCTGATAATGCTGCAGCAAGTATCTCTAGGTGGCTCCATTCACATACTTCTGTATTCACTTGTAAGAGTCTTACTCAATCTCTTCTGTTCCTTTTAAGCAGAAACAATAGGATTGCCAAATTCCTAGTTTTAGTGAAATGATGCCAATACATACAGATGACAGCTAATATGAAAGGCACCTAACAAGAGTCCAAAGGTGCTCCGAAAAAAAAGCTCTCTTTTATACTACTGGAAATTAAAGCAGTGCACAATTTCTCAGGTTGTTACACTCACTATTACTAAGTTTCCCCACCTGTTTTTGGAGACCAAGCTTAACGGCTGGTGACTATCTGGGCTGAAATAGAAAGACGATTAAATGTTTTTCGAACATGATAAACTTCCATACTATTTCATGGGAAACTTGGCTTTCAAGAGGGAGAGAAAAGGTCAGCAAAAAAGGATGGTGTTGAGTTTTTAGCAGCTGTGAGGAATGAAAAAAACAAAACTGCAAATTGCCGATACACACTGTGCAGCTGCCTTTAAGAGAGAGAAAAGGACACACAGTGGGCTCTGGGGATGCTGAAACACCTACAAACGCGGCCCAACCTCAGCAAGCAGGCACAAACAACCTACGCACAGCCCCACAGGCCGGCACCGTCCCTTCCTCATTCCTCCCGCACAGCGGCGGGAGGGGAGAAAGTTCAGCGCCGGCACCGTCCCCGCACCCGCGGGCCGGGTCGGGCTGCACCCCGGAGCCGCCCGGCCTTACCCCTGACCCCGGCCCCGCACCTGGGCGCCACGGGACGGGGAGAGCGACTCGGGCATCCCAGAGGGCCCTTCCGCCGGCCCCGGGGGCGGTGGGAAACAAGAACTAAAGAGGAGG
>WEIT01023804.1:6646-139226 GCA_013389985.1 Dryoscopus gambensis | reverse complement strand
TGCTTCGCCCCGTGCTCTCCGCGCTGCCCCCGCCCCGCGCCCGTCTGCCGCTTCCGCCCCTTCGGACGGGCGGGAGAGGGGATGGGGGAAGTTATTTGCGAAATAAAAAAAGACAAGGAGGGGATGGAGAACTGGGCGCAGGCGGAAGGACGGGTCTCGCCTGTATTGGGGGTGGCCGAAGCGGTGGATGCCGCCAGGAGGAGGAGGAGGAGGGCACCGCACCGCACCGCACCGCACCGCCTCTCCCGCCACCGCCTACATCCCTTGTGCACAGACACGTCTGCCCGCTGCGTGGGAATGGCCCCGCATTTGCCTTTGCGATCAGCGCGGTCTGGTGGTTTAAAGAAATCGCTGTGAGAACTTGGTTCCGTGGAAAAAGCAGATCCTCCAGACTGTCCCGAGGTTTTACTTTTTGCTTCTGTAGCTGTGAGGAAGGAGTACGGGTTTGTTTATCTGTCACAGCAAATCCATAGGTACAAATACTCTCACGGTCACTGCCAAAAAGTTAAATATTTATGTATTCTGGCTCGGGTGGGAGCATTTTTACTGAATTGCTGTGTATAAAATACTGGACGTGAATCATGTCCCACAGAAACAATCAGTGAAGCTAATTCTGTCACCCTATGGTCAGATGTGATCTGAGGAGCTTTGAACTGAAATAATTTGCTGCTTTTAAAGTGTGGGTTTGGGTTTTTTCCTACTGTGAATTTATTTCTCTTAACCTTACTTCCAGGCCCATTTACACAAGCATTGTCCTATTAGGTATTCAGAAAGCCTGCCAAAATGTCTCAGCTTGTCATTTTTTATTGAGACTTGATAGTATTAGGTAACTGCCTGCTGCTTCTGCATCCTTTTCCATGTTCCTTCAATGCCCTGGATCAGGTCTTGAAGTGTCTCATCAGCCAAGACCGTCACTAAACTGCATGATCTTTGGCAGAGATCTACCCGCAGCCCTTCTGCGCTTTATGGCTGAATAAAAGAGCTTTTATAGAAACAGAGTGGAAAGGTGCTAATCTCTGCCTGCTAATGTTCGCAATCAAAAGTAGACATTTATTGCAGATTATGGGGTTTTTTCCAATTTTTTTCCTTGCATTAGGAGCAGAATTTCAATTTTCTTTCAGATCCTGAATGGTGTAGCATACCTTGGGGTTCTTTGACTGCTTTGAACACTGTGAAGATATCCCAGTCCCATAAAGCTCGTTTGCATACCACAAGCAGCACAAATTATCTTAAGAGTTGGAAATTCAGCAGAAATACTCTCGTCTCTTGAGGGAGCTACAGCAATTCTGGTGCAAAGGAGAGTGGGGTGGAAGAGAGGTCTTGCATCACTTGGGACTGGACTGGCAGAAAACCGAGCAAGTCTTTTGCTGTGCTAAAAATCTTCTGTACTTTGACGCTGTGAGACTTCAGCCCTTTGTCTCGTTCAACTTCTGTCATGGAAACAGAAGTCTGGTATTTTAAAATGCATAAATATAGGCTTGCTTGACATATTAGCAGCACACCTGATACAGGCCAATGGCCATCCCCCAGAGGCAGTCCTGCATTTACAGAACTGCCATGGAAATGCTGAGGTCCCATTAAGGCTCATGTTAAGAAATACAAGATAATGCTCACAGTAAAGGATCTTTTAGAAGGAGCTGGTGGTGGGAGGAAATAAAGCTGGTTCCTTAGTACCCAGCCTCTCGGAGTAAAACAATTCCACCGTTATTTTGTCTCATGTTACCAGCAGAGCTATCTTTAGCCCTGAAACAAAAACCTTGAGCAACTGTGGTACTGAGGATCCCTTGAGAAGTATTTAAACTAGCATTTATATTCAGATTTGTGCTTATATGTTTCACCCATCTACATCCTCTCTCCCTTTTCAGATGGACAGGCCCTGAAGGGATTTGGTTTGCTGGCACCTGTCCTGCAGTCCCTTCTCAGAGTGCCTGCTACTTGTTTGCTTTCCAGTGAGAGACACAGGCAGAAACTGCTGTGATCCTCATCTGTGCTGTAGGTAAGAGTATTACTTTTAAATCTTTATCAAATAGCCTTCCACTGCAACATTGACTGGAGTCATGGAGTCAACATGGAGTACTCTGGTCTCCGCTGGGAGCCATGATTTGATTACTGCCACAGGAAAGGTGGTGGCCTGGGCAAACCATTTTTCCTAAGCCATATTGAAGTTCTGGTAGCAATCCCTACCAGTAACCAGTCTTACCCTGGCTTTGCCATGATGCTGAGCAGTGTGTAAATGGGAGACCATTTATGAAAATCCTTGCTGACATCGATGTGGCAGCAGCAAGATGGGATATCTCTAACCATTAGAGCCCCTGTTGCTGCTTGTAGCTAAATAACTACATAAAAGTTTGATAGGCACTTTATGCTTGCTCTTTTATTCAGCGTTTTGGTTTTGTTCAAATCCCATCTGGAAGCTTTTGGAAAGCTTGGAAATGGAGGCAGCCATGTCATTGGGATGGGGAGCAAGCCACCGACAGTTCTGTGAAAAGACTTCTCCTGCACAGGGCATGCATGTGCTGCCTGGACATCAGAGACTTCTTTCTTGTTTTACTTTTTGTCACTGCAGTCACATTTATGGATTTTTCCTGGCCTGCCAGACTTTCGCTCTATGCAAAGGAGTGTTCTAAATTTAATTTACATGCAGCTAGAGTTTCTTTTTCTGCAGTTTTGAAGAAACGTTATCTTTACTGAGTAACTTAAACAGGCTTATATTTTGCAAGGTTCTGCCAGGGTATGTTTTGTTACAGTCATTACTTGGAGGAAACTTATATGAACAGTTTCAAAGAGCGAGTATTGGTGCAAACCCAAATGTCTATGTTAATAAAACTGGGGGGGGGGAAAGAAACTTGAGGAGTTATGACATCCATTGACTCAAGCTTTCAGATATTAATTTTTTGGCACTTGTTTTCTAAACATATAAATGAAACTAAATTTTTATATTAAAAATTTCATTAAAGGAAATACTTTTGAGCATTAGCATTCATTGGATTACGACATTCATGTAGCAGTTGGCAGTTCTATCTGTTTACTTTCCACAAAAGCATGTCAGTTATATGAGCAGGTCTAATATCACTGGTTTTCAGGATTTTTATATATCCAGATACAGATTAAGAATAAAATGCAAAGGTAATTCTGAGTTATGTGGCTAAGCATAATTTGCATTTCTAGTCCATCTTTCAGCTAGAGAGATCCCAAAGCACCTTCATTTAAAAAAAGGAAAATTATGTGTAGAACTATTTCACCAACACTAAATTGTGACAGCTGTTTAACAGCAGAGAAAAATACTAAGAATCTCTCTCATACCATTGTAATGGAAATCTGCATTTGAATAGGCATAAAATTATGCAAATCATAGGGCCACGATGCTGGAGCTAGTGGATAAATCCCTGCAAAAGGTACCACATGATCATAGGTGGTCAGGACTTTCCTTTATCATGCTCAACTCCAAGTGTTTCCAAAGTCCTCCATTAAGAAAAAAATTAATACTTCTCCATTTAGAGTATCAGTGCTACAGTGGGAATGAATTTTGGCAGCTATTGCTGTTCATGCTAATACTTATATAAAGAAAAATAATCCTTTATTTTTGTCAGAATAAATAAAATAGTAGATCACTGCAGAATAGATGTGTCCACTCAAAGAGCTATTGTTGTATATCCAGAAAGGTTTGTTCATAAACATGTAAGAACAAAAATCTTTGCATTAGAAAATCTACAGAAAGAAAGAAAATGTTTCTGGCTGAGTGAACACTTTGCAATGCCTCCCATCCACCTAATAAGAAGGTTCCATAGGACTTAATCAGATGTTCTTTCCTTTAGTGAGAATTTTATCAGATTTATACTGACCTTGATGCATAGAAATAATATTGAATATTATTTATATTCACACTTATGATTAGGTTTAAAGCATTAATGAAAAAAGTTTTCAATGCTTTGTTAAATTGCAAAGATAGCAGAGGCTCAGCTGAAAAACTGAGGCATCTTTCCACTGGTGAACTGTTTTGATATTAATCTTTGGTGAGCCTAGGGGACTGCTCAGAATGTTACCAATAGGCAAACATTACATGCAGAAAGAGGAAAGTCTTCCAGGAATATTTTCTAACTGTAATTATGTATCTTTTAATCATGTCTCCACTGAAAATAGATATCCATAGCTTTTTGTGCTATGCATGAATTAATAAGGTCTAAAATTTACAACAAAAATACCTTAGACTGACACTGCAATGCTGAATGGTACCTTGTATAGGTCTGATGGGGGAACGAACCACTTACAAGAACTGCTGGAAACCTTCAATATGTATTAAAAATCAACTGAGCAATGAAGCAAAGGTGAAGGTTCTAATGAACAAGCATCACACTAGATTTGGTTAATTAAAAGAAACATAAGTCAGGTACTCTGGATACTCCACTGCCTGGATGTTTCACTGGTGGCAGAAAGGAGAGCCCCTCCTCACTGGGAGATTTCAGCTCTTCACCTGTTGAACTGTTTGAGCGAACAGGGACAGGAGGCAGCCAGGGCACTGTACATGAAGAGGAGGGACTTGTTGGCAGCAAACTACTCAACAAATGAAGAGATGAGTCAATAAAAGTAAGTACTTCTAAGCGAACAAAAATGGAAAAGCAACGAAAAAGAAAAAGATGAAGCCACTGTCATGGCTGCTGAGTCCATTTATTTGTCCTATGTCTACTAGTAACCTTAAAACAGGAAGGAAAAATCAGAACTAAAAAACTGAACCACCAGTGCCAAAAGTTTAAATAAAAACAATTTTTTAAAAAATGTAGTTTTTATTTCTAAACTTATATTATCTGGCACAGGTTTTGCTGAAACCTGAGGGATGTGGAACCAAACTGTTGACCTATTACAAAGTTGTTTCATAAAATAGAAAAGTTCTGTAACTGTTGTTTTTTAGAAACTGCATTTTCCTAAACAGCAAACAGCTCATTCTAGGATGTAAAATATGTATTAATTAAAATGTTATATATATCTGAGTAATAACCTGAGTATAGAACGAAACAACACTGTCTACTTCCAAATTAACAAGGATCTGCCACACTAGTAAAACTGCACTGGTGTTCGAAAGAGGAAAATTGTAGGAGGACTGAATCACTTACTCACCCTACAGCCTGGCTTTTCATTTCTGTTGTATGGCATAACTAGGGGGAAGCGTACAGTCCCCTCTTGTGCGTACATGGACTTCAGCGTCCAAGATTGATTGTCAGACACAAATGCAAATTTATCCCAGTAAAAAAAAAATAAAATCTATGATAGAATTCGAAAGCAATATCTCTTCATAATATACGACCTGGAGGAGAAAATATTTTAGAGATCTTGTGACTGAACATGATCACGTAAGTTTCCTGACGTGCTACTTTCCTACTGAGTTTGTGGGGTTTTCATTTCATAAGAACTACAGCATCAGCTGAAGGAAATCTATTCTGAATCCTTCTCCTCTCCTTCCCTTCCTCCATCAAATATTAAAAATGTACACGTACTGTCAACAGAGGCTCCTTCTTGCCCAGCATTTTCCTCTTTTTATTGCCAGGCACTGTGCTGTGCACACACTGTCCTATGCCAGGATGCGGTGATGGCAGCAGAACACTCTGATGTTCTTCTGAGTCCGTTTTCTTTCTCTCGTCACATAAACATGTTTTTATTTAACAGTATTTTTAGTCTCTCTGGATCCTCTGTCAGATGATGGCAGTGTAAGATGGAGAGACACTTAGACCACAGAAAGGGTTGTGATGCTGCTGAAGGGTAGAAAATGGTTCATATCATCTTTGTCTTGAGACATTCCCATGCCTATGGCAATTTACCAGTTGGGGTCACTGGGAATAACTTCTGGCAGGTTTTCAGAAGCCCTTTCCCAAAACCAAAAGTAGAATCATGTAGACTGGCCAGAGTATGCAGAATAAGCAGAATGATCCTCCTTATATCACTGGAAGGAAATTTGTATCCTGTGACTTTATCAGGAGGAAACACAGTGAATCCCAAGCATGGAGAGAAATAAATTTATTTTTCACATCTTTCTAAAGTCAGTAATATAGAAAGATATGTTTCCTCTAAAATACAAACATGGAGGGCTGCTTCTGCTCAGAAGACATAGCACACAGCAAAGTGCTGGCTGCTTGAGCAGAATTTTTAAAAAGTATGAATTGTTATATCATAACTGTCTTTTTATGTATCCTAAGAATTAATTATAAAGAAATGGTTTTATATTTTCATAAGAAAGTTTGATAACTTTGGCAATATTATAACATATTGCTGAAGAGATGGAAACAACTATTTCTTTGTTTAGCTCTATTTCCCTTAAGTGTAGTCCAAGTTACAGCACAGAAGAAATCTGTCTAAAAATCAAGTCACTGTAAAAATGAACATGACTGATACAGAGAATTCTGCCTGAAATGAATGAATTTACATAGCATCATTTTTATAAGAACATTAATTCCCATAGTTATTTTCTCCAAAATACTTGGCGTGCCTTCAGCCACACCTGAACTCAGTTGACTGAATGCAGATTTCTTTCAAAAGCAGTGGCATGATTCTAACTCCTTTACAAGTTTGAATGTATGAACTCTTCTAACATTTGCAGCACTGAAAATATCTGTCTTACTCCCTGACAATAGGACCACTTGGGGACCTGAAAGTCACTGGGCGACTTTAGGTGAAAACTGGAGATTTGTGGAGTGTTCCTTTCTTGTTCACTGGTGTGAAGCCATGCAGAGAGAATTTTGCTGGGCTAGACGGGATTTTTTTTACCCTGGCAGCTCATAAAAGAGTAAGGCATGTGTCATTCAAATTATTAAGATGTAGTGAAAATTATTAAGATGTAGTGAAAATAATTGTAAGCCTACTTAAATATAAGTTCTTTCATATTGTGCGTAAGATCATTGTGTTAAAACTCTTAGCAATTAAAAAAAAGTCTGAGCCAGAAATAAAGAAAATGTTAGTAGTTGTACCTCACTGTAATCCCTTTTCCTGCTGAAAGCACAACAGATGTTTGATTCCCATGTTTACAGTTTTAGAGGCAGGCGTAAAGAAAATTGTGCTAACAGGCAGGCAACCATAAGTATTCTCTGTTTGGATATTTAAGTATTCTCACCATCATAGATGAGCAAAATTAAATGGGAGAGTAGACTGGGCTGTAAACATTTGTTAATTGAAGCTGCGCAAGAGGATCAGTGATGGGGTGAGGGGTACTGGCTGCTCCCATCCTGTGCTCCAGGGAGGTGAGGGGGCCTTTTGAAGAGATGAGGAAAGAAAAGAGATTTTAACTCTTCTGGACCTGGTCCTCCATAGGGGCATACCAACATGTTACCATCTCAGCCAGGGCCTGAATCTTGTCCTAGAACCATTGAGCCAAACACTAGCAGCTTTCAGCTTGGAACCCCATAATGTTCAAGTTCCATTGTGTCCAGACTAGGATCCTATTTAGTGGAGAAATGGAGTCAATATAGTTTATTTGACCTGACTGAAAAAGAGTTTCAACACACTACTGGGATAGCTCTTGAATGTGGAGAAACGGGCTGCTTACTTTTTTTCAGGAGCTCTAATGTCTTCTCAGGCTTTGCTGGGAGATTAAATTAAACAATGAAAAAACCCCAGGGTTTTGTGGTTTTTCAATGTCTTTTGAAATTGCTGAGCAGGTTTATACAGTTATCCAGAAAAGGTAAACAGAAGGTTACTAGATTAGGTTTACATGTAGGCATTGAGATAAAGCATTATGATTGAAATCTTGTTTTCACCACCATCTCTCTTAAATATTAGCAGCTGAAGTTGTATATTCTCAGCAATTAATGTTTAATTGCATTTGAAAACTGGAGCAGACAGAGACTCTCAAGCACAGAGTGACAACAAGTACATCCAGTGACAGAAGCTGACAAAACCCAAGTCAGAACTGAAGTACAGGCCAATGTTGCAGTCTTCAGTGGTGGCTGAGCCCAGGCTGTAGGCAGCTGTTGGATGCTGTGGGAAGCTGGGATTGGGTCCCTCCCCAGACTGTGGGAACACCAGTGCTGCATTTGCATAATGGCACAAGCTAATATTAGGAGCGGCTGGGCTCCCAAACAGGAGTTTACCAAGGGTTCTTTCACTGTGGGAGGAATGCTCACCTCTCAGGTTAAAAAAAAACCCAAAACAACAGGACGGAGAAAATGTTTACTTGTTGATGCACATGTTCTTTCAAAGACCAACTTCTCAGAAAACTGTGTTTTGGATGAATGTGGCCGGCCCCCTCAGCCAGTCAGACAGTTTCTGTGAAACACCCACTTAGGCATGGGGAGAAAGATAATCCTGTTTTATTTCCGAAGAGCAACAGAAGAAATGGAACTGTGCATAGCCATGCCTAGTGCCTACTGTCACCATGTACTCTCTCTGACTGTCATGCTATCACCCTTCCCTCAAACTCAGAAACTAAGCATGCATTTTTATTCTTTCTCTAACCCAATCATGAACATTTTGGGTTTCTGTAAGGGTGAAAACTATTCATTTTTCAAGTACATTGAATAGAAAGAAATTACTTTAGAGGCTTCAGATAGCCCAGAAAGGAACACTGCCATGTATAAGTTAGAACAGAGGTGTACCTCTGGAAACTTACCTCTTATCTACCTATGTTAAAAGGGCCATCTTCATCATGCATGGTGAAATAACTCTCTGCTTGCCAAGATCAAATGTGTAGCTGAGGTATTTATTCAGTTTCTAAAATGTATCTATACCTGCCTGGAGGCACATCTACACAGACTAGAGAGTTTACCTAAAAAGAATGAGACGCAGAGCGGTATAGCCTCCTCTGGTAAAAAGTCAGACAAAAAAATCCCCCTCACTTGTGAGGACTGAAAACCCTTCAGGCCTGGTTTCAGGCAAAAACCTTTGCAGATAAGATAAGCCTGGCTGCAATCCCAAACTGAATCCCAAACTGGAGCTCTGCCCAGCCAACTGGGAAAGCTGGGAGCTGTGCAGGGGTAGTGCCTCCAGCTCTGAGATACAGAGGGTGCATCAGAAAGGGTGAGAAGAGCTCCCTGGCTGCTTCTGCTGGTGGATGAGCAGGGAGATAGCCACACTCCAGATCTTAAGTAACCTTTAGTCTGAAGTGAAACCACTGACTAAGCAGGCACTGCAACCTGTGCTACACCAACACTAAGCTTTCCACATCAGGAATACATGATGACAGACGGGTAGCTGGGCTGCTGATGGCAGTGGGTGGCCTTGAAGTCCAGTCCCAGGCAAAGCACATCCTAAATACTGATGCAGGACAGAGCTAATGATCATGCTAGCAAGAATGGTGGCCTGCTGGCTGGAATCTTCCTACTGCCTCCTTTGGCAGTCATAATTAATAGCACAATTACAGATCTCGGCTATCAGCTAATGTATAATTTTACAAATCTCAATCAGCAGTTGATGAGCAGTCCATTGCCAGCATGGAACCTCGCTCTTCACCCATCAGGTAGCAGGGTTGTCCAACATCCCACATCACAGCAGGAAAACAGCTCTTTCTAGTCTTCCTGAAACAGACTTGGAGAAGACTTTTGGAGGTATAAGATCATTCAAAATGAAAAAAAAACTCAAAATAAAAGATTTGATGTTTAAAATAATTAACAACAAAAGAAATTAATCTGACTATATGAATTTGGTAAAGAAAAGCGTAAGGCTCCATATAATAAAATTAAAGAAATATAGGACTGCTTTTCTATTCTTTCTCTTGTCCAACTGGTGGTGGTATAGAAGCGTGGAGGAGAGTTAAAGCTCTGCTAGTCTTCCTCCTGAGAAGCATCAGGAAAGATGAGTGCCTGTCCTACTCCTGTGCTTTTAGTGAGTTGTACTCTTTTTGTTTCCATCCATCCAGTGGTAGGCAAGGTCTGATATCCCATCTACAAGCAGAAGAGGAGTAGTCATGGTCATATTGCTTGCCTTCGAGGATGGTCAGTCACTTTTTGTTGATTCAGAATCAGCCCTATTTGTGCATAGGGAACAGGAAAGATTGCACTCTCGGAGCAGAGTTGGTTGCTAGCTCAAAGCTCATGCTGGTCCTGGAAGTGGCACACTGGGATGTAACAGCTCATCAGACCTCTCCACTTGGGAAGGTTGGTTGTCTGCCTCCCTCTTCCTTTCCTTAGGAAGAAGAGAGTATTGTGTGGGTCACTCTCTCTCATATGAAGAGAAAAGGTTCCCGTGTCTGGTCACAGAGGAGTTTTCATTCTCCTCTTCCTTCTGTCCCAGAAGAATGAGAATAGATGTAGCAAGACGCTGTGGAGTGAAGGGTGTGCTTGAATAGTAGGGCTCTTTTGTCAAGTACAAGGCACCTACAGCTTAGGTATACTTCAGTTTGCCTTTTTTAGGTGGAATTAACAGAGTTCATGTGCACTCCCTCAGTCTATTTCTGGGCTTTGCTAGTTTATGTAACAAATCTTTCACATCAGTTTGGGCCCAGATCCCATAGGAGTATTCTGAGCAGATTTGAAGTTTAAGTGACAGTTGCAAGGAAACAGAAGTAAATATATAGCCAGGAGTGAGCCAGTGGCAGAGGAGTGGACTGGATGCCTTTGCTAATGATAGGATCTGCAATTTTATCTGACTTGACTGTTCAGGAATGAGTGATGGGAGTGTTTGAGAGCTACCCACTCAGTGTGCCAATATGCAGACACCTCACCTTTGTTTTTCTGAGCGAGAGCTCTGTCATCTGATAACACCTAAAAATTATAAAATAAAATGAACCAAGAGGCAGATATAAAACCTCACAGCAGCACTGAACTTTGCACAGTTTAATTAAAATGCCTAATTGGATTAGCAAACAATAATTTAGATTATTAGATTTGCCATATAACAGTTTTCAAATGCATGATAAATCTCAAAAAGTGGAAATTCTCTCTGGTAAGTGGGGCAGCAGTTGAAGTGCACTTATTGCTCCAAAATATAGCTTGGAAACAACTTTCTGAAATCTTTATTGAAAACAAACAAACAAAAAAGGGGAACAGAGTGTCCTATCCCTGAAAGTGTTCAAGGCCGGGTTGGGTGGGGCTTTGAGCCACCACCTGTTGTAGCAGAAGGTGTCCCTGCCATGGCAGGGGGATTGACCTAGATGATCTCTAAGGTCCCTTCCAACCCAAACCATCCTATGATTCTATGATGAGTCTATGATTCTCAGGAGCACTTGAAAAAAAAAAACAAACCAAATCAAAACAAACAAACAAAAAACCTGACAGGAAGCTTTTTGGCAGATTTCCAGGATTGTCAGTAGCATCTACTAATTTCTTACGTTTGACCTATTGCTCACATCAGCAGCTTGATTTTTCAGGTTGGACTAAGCAACTCTGCTTTGAAAACACGTGTCCGTATATGCCATGTCGGGTATCTAAACTGAGCAGCAACATCAAACATTTAAAATCATTAGTCTTGGTCTGTGGTCATTCCTCTGACTCTATCTGCTACTCTAAACAATCTTGCAATAAAAAAGATATTTTGCTAATGCTTAAACTTGAGAATACCTGGGAGCCAGGGTGTCCATAGCAGAACTACCAAACAAACAGCATGGATTCAGCTACATTAGTGGCTGCTGATCTTTCCAGACAATAATCTTCCATATCCGACAAAAGACAAACTGATTTACATGTTTGACATTTTGCAGACATGGTTAAAATGTAAAGAATGGAAACACAGTGAGGAAGTCTGGCACGCATCAGACTACAAAACCCCAAAGCCAATCAGATGTCTGATTCCTAAAGAAATGCCTAGGAATTGGAAGTGCTGCAAATGAATTTTCCGTGTAGAAGCTTGCTGGAAATGTCGTCAAAATATGATTCGCAGTAATTATTTGTAGCCCTGGACAAGTGTCATTGTTCGTGACCGGCAGTGTGAAAGTAACATGAAGTGAATATGTGGAATTCTGTCTAAAACAAACAGCTCAACATTATTTGCTCAGCTAGTGAGGCGCATTGTTTCTGTGAATACCAGCCATAATAGAAGTCTGAGCACAATATTTCAGTAATAGCTTAAATAATCTTTGATCAAAGAGCAACAGGGTGGTACTAACAGCCAGACAGATTAAATCTTCCTCCGAGAAGAATATGGAGTCCCAGCCCTCACCACTGCTCCAGATGAATTGACTGGTCTTTTCTCATGCACGGGATACAACCAGGCAGCAGTGGGCAGTGAGGGAGCAGAGTAGGGCCATGTTCCTTGGGCAAGGCTGTGGTGACACCTACCTCTACAGGTGAAGAAGAAGGACAATGAAAGACCCCCACAGAGAGGCTTGATGGCCCCAGACTGTCCCTCTGACTGCCTGACTCCTTCTCTCTGAGGGACCAGAGGCACAGCTTGGGTTCCAGTCCTGCCTGTCATGGTGGTGCCTTTCTCCATCCACTTGCTCAATTGTTCAGTGTAGCTCACACTAGTTAATTCTTTCCTGGCCCAGGAAGTAGCAGAGGAACTGGAAGAAAGATGTGAGGATGACGGTCATCACCTGCTGTGTGCCGTAAGGTGCAAAATGAAAGGCAGTGTCCAGATGCACGCATACCTGCGAGACACTGTGTTTGCATGGATTTGTGTGATAGTCACCCCTCTGCTCAGTGCTGCCAGATACCCAAAGCCTTGCTGTCTGTCTATCTAGTGTAGAGAAAATAGTGACATGAAGTCTGAGTGCATGTGAAGAGCTGGATACAGCAGGCAGGGCAATCCCTTCCATCTCCCTGCAGCACACTGTGGAGACACCACTTGCTTCCCTGCAAGAAACTCTGCTCAGCCACCTTTTGCACGTTAAAGCCCATGGCAGAGGAGGGTCTGTGGCTGCATGGTGGCAGCAAAACAGAACAACTCCATCACAAAACTCCTGTTCACACGCTAAGGAAAAGGCATTTGGATGCAATGCTGTCACCTTATAATACCTGCCATTGCAGTACAGAAACTTTGGTTTCCTACCTGTAATCTGTATGTATACCTGTGTCTTTGCCTATACCCAGAAAGAGGGGATTAGAAATGATATTGTGCATTCAGTCCTTGGTATTGCAGACTATCCTACCATGTGGATTTGTACCACCATTTTAAGGTGGATCTTGGTAAATCAAAGTTGTTTGCTGTCTGAAAAATAAAGAAAAAGAAGGTGGGAAGTGAATGTAAGAGGGGATTTCATCAATGTCTCTAATTATCTGAAGAGAAGGTGTAATGGGGATGGATCCAGCCTCTTCTCAGTGGTGCTGAGCAATAGAAGAGGTAACAGGCAGAAACTGGAACAGAGGAAGTTACACCTGAACATGAGGAAGAACCTCTTCCCTGTGTGGGTGACCCAGCACTGGAGCAGGTTTGCCAGAGAGGCTGTGGATTATCCCTCACTGAAAATATTCACAAACCATCTGGACACAGTCCTGTGCCATGTGCTCCAGGATGACTCTGCTTGAGCAGGGAGGTTGGACCAGATGACCCACTGTGGTCCCTTCAACCTGACCCATTCTACCACTCTCTGTAAGTGCTGCACACCAGTCTGCTTAGGAAGAGGCACTCTCAAACTGAATTCTGCCTGCCCAACATTCAAGCCCCACAACGCTTATTTTGAAGGTGTACAGAATAGCAATCTCTGGTGTGTACATGGAGATCCTGAGTTATTTCGGCAAGTTTGGCAGCACCACATCAGCCAGCTTAACTAAATAATCTACTTGTTCTTAGTGCTTTCCCTCATTAAAGCATTTTACAAAACCTACCTTAATTAAAGTTCACAGCAGTCCTGTGAGTTAGCAAAATGTCATTATCCCAATTTTACAGATGAAAAAATTGCAACTGAGAGGTGAAATGCTGTGCTTGAGGGCACAGAAGGAGACAGTTTTAGGGGCAGGATTAGCCATTGGGAACTCTTGGGTCTGTGCAGCATAGCCAGCCTCTGAGGGCACTGAATGTGCTCTCAGAGATGCTGAAAACATTGCTCTCCTCCTAGGGCTGCTTTGCAATCTCTGTGTACTCTCTGTAAGCTGACAAAGAAGACTGGTCTGGGATCTGCATGCTGACATCTCCTGTTATCCCATACTTACCTTGCAGAACTAGGCCGTGACAGGCATATGCTAAGGAGAAGGAGAAAATCAGCAACATGGCCTTTCTTGGACTATTGCTGAGTCTCAGAGAACTGCTCTGTGAACAAAGAGGGGACGCAAACAACTCAGAGCAGTCTGAGGCTGGGCCAAGCCACAGCAGGCACTGTACCACCTTTGACTGCTGCTGGATTCCAGAGGGCTCAGGACTTAATCCCCACACCATGCTGCCTTGCTGAGCCAAAAGCGTAATGGTGACCACAAACATATCAAGGATGTCTACGAGCAAGCTGAGGCAAACACAGATCCAAATGGTGTGACATTTACAACCCATCTGGAGTGGGGCAGGGGCAAACTTCTACCCTGAGTCTTGCAGCAGAGATGTGAAGCTGGGTCTCCCACCTTTTGAGCCCCCACCCTAGCCAGAAGGCTCAGATGTGCAGCTGACACTCCTACACCTTCCATTTTCATATAAATATTCAGAAGGCTTTATTTTTCCTAATAAGAAAGGAAAACCCCATTCTACATGTTAAAAAAATACTTCACCACAAAGCAGAATCATCACCTGCTACTCAGCTGAACATAAAACATTTGGGTCAAAAGGCACCTCAGTATGTCTCTAGTCCCACTTCCTGCTCAAAACAGGGTCAGCTCTGAAATCAGACCAGGGTGCTTAGTATTTTATCCAGCTGTGTCTTGAAAATCTCCAAGGATGGAGATTGCACAACAGCCCTGAGTAACCTGCTCTAATGTCTAATTTTCCTCATGATGATTTGTTTTTCCTTATATCCAGTTGGAACTAGTTGGACTGGTGTCCTAGAAAGTAGTGTGTTGTTTCACCTGTGGCTACTTCCAGAATTTTTTCCCTTTGTTTAAAGCTCTGCTTTAAAAATATAAAAATAAGAAAAAAAATAATAATAAAGACCATGGAAACCTTTCAGTATGGATTTTAGCACAGTAGCACTCTGTCAAGATCTCAAGCTGAAGGCTCATGATTACATCAGAAATATAATAAGAACATATCTCTTTTTTTTGTAACAGAATGCAGCAACTTTTTAAAAACACTAGTATTATTTCATTTCCCCCCCTTGTTTTTATGTGACATTGCTTTCCTGTCCCTGTAATGGAACACAGATCAGAGGTCTCTAAATTTCTCAAGTCTGCATCATGTCTTAATACCCTAAGGTATAGGTAACATGATTGTGATTTACTGCTGAAATTCACCTATTTATATTCATGTTACATCAGTAATATTAGTCACCTGTTACTTTCTTGAAGTTCTTTTATAGAAACCTAATACTCACATTTTCTTGTGAAGTTTTTTCTATATTTACTTCCCTGACTTGGGGGGAAGGGGGAGAAAAGCGCTTAGTGCAGGCTCTCAGGATCTAAACTTCACTTGAATCACTCTCAGTAATTATACATACACCAAAGTGAGGAACTGTGTGTGCCATGCGAATGAGGGAGATAACATGGATCTCATTTAGCTTTGTTGTGACAACCCACACCATAATCCTGTGTTGGAGTAACCCTAACATTTATCTGGTGGTGCCCGTAACTGTGTATGGCATAGCTGTGAAATATTTGGCTGTGTTTACTTTGTTCGGTGTGCAGCAGTTACTGCACCCACCTGTGGGACAGACTCACTCCATGGAGATACTTCTTTGTCTGGCAAACAACAGAAATGTAGCATTGGACAAATGGACAAGAGAGTGAGGAGTTGGATATAACTGGTATGGTGGTGTGCCAAACAGTGATGCCAGGCTATTCTGCCACTGGTATCTTCAGAGGGGAAAGTTAATGAAAGGACCTTTCCCATGGAAAGAAATACAGAGGGATGCTGTGCTAGAGCTGTACTGGTTCAGCCTTCAGACACTGCCATTTGCTCAGGCATACTGAGGTCCATGCCCCCTACACCTCAGACTGCGGTTGAAAGCATAGTAATCAGTGGCCACATTTCCAGGTGAGTGCTGAAACCCCACTGTGAGTCATCCAGAACCTTGCTCTGTTTACTCCTCCCTTGTGAGTTCCGTGTTGCTGTCACTGTCTTTGCCCTCCCTCTCAGGTTTCATCTGATCTGCACTGCATCAGCAGGAGGAAAGCACCCGGGGCAGCCAGCTCTGCCGTGCTTGGAGGGAGGAATGAAGCAGGGAAGGCTGATGGTACCAATGGACTGAGATACCCGAGAAGCAAAGGGAGCCATACTGAACTGTGGCTCAATGGTTCATGCAGAGCAGCTGTCATGACTTGTTCTGGAGAATACTGACTTTTGTAACTTTCATTGTTCCTTTCTCCCGCCCCCCTCTTTTTTTTTTTTTTTTCCTGTTTTCACTATTTCTTCACCTTGTTGAAGATCAGGGCGACAAAGCCATGAGCTGGCTTAGGCACTGCTTAGACCATAGGTGCCACGGTGATGCTGCCAAAGGAGCTGGCTGATTGGAGAGGTGAATTTGCACTGATGTCCCTGCTGCCAAGGCAGGCCTGGGAGAGAGCTCAAGCCTAACTCGGGTTTATTCAGGCGACCTGTGGTGGCTGCAGCATAGACATATGGTCTGTTTTACTCGAGGCCAAAAGCAACAATTATTTATAACTCTGTCTTAGGCATGGGACTGTACTCTTTTACTTCTCACCGAGATGAGTAAGACACAGTAAGAAGGACTTAATCTCATGCTCTTTTTTCTCCCCTCTCTCACCAAAAGAAAGATTTTGATTGGTTTCTGCTATCCTTGTTTTGAACAATCACATGATCTCATCGTGAAAGTGTCTGATGTAACAAATAGCTGTCTATACTTTGACAGAAGTTGACAAATAAACCAGTAGGATGAAGTCCATGCATTTGTAAACAAGTTGCTTAGTGTTCAAAGTTCTGCAGTAAACCAGCCATATAACCACTAATATTTCACTGAAATTTAATACAGAAATTCTTACCTGTTTTTGTGCACATACCTTCTTCGGACAAAATGGTTGAGGGGAGCCTGTGTCCTTTTAAAAGCAGGCCTTTGATGTTTAGGAATGACATCCTGGTAAATGGGACATGCAGTACTGTAACTTTGTTACACTTCTAGAGTGAAGTGATATTTTATTAAGTATTGAGAAGAAAAAAAATCAGTAGAGTGTTGTGGAGTTTCCCCTAAATTTAGCTGTGAGGATCTTACTTGTGCTGTCCCTGGCATCTCATTCCAGAGCCCAAAATGCACTGAAAGCACAGAAATAACTTCTAAAATATAGAAGTTCAGAAATAACTAAAACTCATAAAAGGGGCAGGGTGACACACTGATAGGAACCCCAAAGTCTGCAACCCTGAGAGGTGGGAGCAGTGCACATAGCGACTTGTGAGAAATGTTGTGCCAGAGCTCTTGGGTGATTCGTGTAGCCTCAGAGGAAGAGTTGATGAATTTTCTCTCTCCTGCATCAAGAATAGCTAGGAAGCAGCACCAAACACACTGATGGCTGTCACCCACAGAGGTGCACAGGGCTTTCCCCAAACAGCTCAAAATGAATTTTTGCTGAGTTAATATACATTGTGCCTGAGGCCAGGTTTTGACTTCTGAGTGGGTCCTGGCACCGTGAGCAGACTCCTTGAAGTCAGTGGGACTCCACACAGAGTAATATGTTACTCACCGCAAGTAAATGCATCACAACATGTTTCAAATAATATTCAAGGGCCCAAATCCAAAAAGCACATCTCCAGCTGCTGGAAACTGCATCAGAAGAGAACTTTCCCTTATTTCAATAGAATCACCTGCAAGGATAAAATTGCCCACATCCATAAATTGGATCAGGACCTTGAAGCATATTTCTTCTGGAGCCAGGATTGAGCACCTGCATTTTTGTTCGCATAACTGAATTTCTGCATCTGCTGAAATTACAATAATAGACCCAGTTTCTTGAATCTGGAAGAAGGCCCACATGCCTGCTTTCATGGTCTGCCCTATTTTCGTAGACCAGGTACCTGCTGTAGGAAAAATACACAAAAGAAACAGGAAAACTCCTGTACCTTCTGCTCGGGCAAGGCTAGAAATGTTCCAGTTCCCAGAGGTTTGTTCCGTAACCGGCAATGAAGTGCACTCTTAGTCCATGAGATGTATATTGAAAGAAAGCAGATTATACAGTGGCATATTGTATTTGTCTCTCCACAAAAACTAAGGCATTTTTTACATGTTATAGGTGAACACAGAAGGGTTTAAACCCCACTGCTATTCTCTTAAAATTATGATTTGAACTATACATTATTTTCATATCTGTGGGGAAATATTTTTAGTTAGGAAAGAAGACTTTTGTAAGAAAGTGCTTATACCTGTTACACCAGAGTGCTGGGGCATGTAGGATATATTAGGTACTTCTGGTCATTGAAGTTACACATTCTCTTCCTCAGTGTGAGGAAAGAGTGCATGGGGAGTCAGTTATCAACAGAGGTATCTGTGACACTATAATAAGTAGTTCCAAAAAATGAAGTCTGAGAAAGGTGATTGCTGTCTCTTCCCTTTCCATATCCCAAAATTGCCATCTCTTTCATACCTATTTGAAGGTTGGAAGTATCACCTGCCCTGGATCTTTAACAGGAAAACTCAGAAAAAAATGACATGGTATAAAGGACATTTTTAATAGATACTTGATGTTTCCCCAAATAGGTGCAGCATGAAGAAGCAGAGGTCAACAAGGAACACGTGGTCTAGAAATCTGTCTTTGGACAGCAGTGCATAATTTGCATTAATTATGTCTATAGCCATTACATCTGACACTAGTCTAGGCTTCTCTAAGCAAATGAGATGTCATATTTGTATCAAGAGTATTGCTTTGTCTGCCAGTGAATTGGACTTTCTGTCTTTGAGCAGAGAGCTTTTTGATCAGGTGTCCAACTGCCATGTTTTTCGCAGCAAAGTTTCTCTGTTTAAAGCCTTTAGCATTGCATGAGACCATTCTGCAACCTGGAAGTGATTATATGTTTGATGGTATTCAAATGATGTTTGAAATGCTGAGGTGCATTTTGATATGTAAGATTTGCAAGTTGTGGTTAGTTATACATACCAAAAATAGCTTTTTAAGAATGTTCAGCCAAATGGCTTGCTTTTGTACAAGAATATACACAGAGACCAAACCAAGAACATTTTAGATTTAGTCAGGAAGCTACTGCTTAAATATCAATCAAAATTTTCATATAATTGCAGTGTGAACTGAAGAAGAAGTCTTGAAGTGATGTTTCTCAGCAGCAGTTTTCTCAGTTAGCAGTTCTTTGAAATGTTTCCTTTTCCCCATGAATAAATGTGAAGTCCTGCAAGACAGCTGCCTTCTTATACTGGCAAGTGTACTGCAACACATCTGCAGTAGCCCAAAACACAGAACTTCTTGGGACTTTCTGACCTGAGGCAAAACAAATGTAACAATCATTTACCTGCTTCACTGCAAGTTTTATCAGAAAAATACGAATTATTATATGTATGTAAGATGTATTATATAATTATACATACTATCTATAAAATTGAGAGTAAATTCTAGATTCCATATAAAATAAAACATATATAGACAATTGAATCCACTTTCTGCTGACCTTCTTAAAGGGGAGACTGTTGTGACACGCAGAAACTTCAGGAATCCTCTATTCTTTAGGAATCTATTTTCTAAACATTTGAGTGACTATTTCCACAGAGGTTCTCAGGCTAAAAGTGACTAAAATGTAACCATTTTTACTACTACCCGGAATAGCATAATTATTCCCCATCAATTTCATATACTCATGAATATGCATGCACTACTACTTTCTTTGCAAAATGGGAGAAATGTGAGAAAACTAACTTATGGCTTCAGAATATGTTAAATATTTCACTTACAGGAATCCATGAAGACTGATTTTTTCCCCCCTGGATTCTACCGACAACAGGAATTGATTCCCTGCACTCTCCTCAGAGAAAAGGTGCTTGGCACAGCTGCAAAGAGGGCCTGTCTAACATTCTTGCCTGCACAGATCATGCATACGTGAGTGTATATATATATGCTAAAGTGCCATTGCTTGGAAAAGCTGCTGGAGGCATATTCAGCATTTAGCTTGGGCCAAGCTGACCTAATGCTGAGAATAGCTGCTGGAGATGTGAGGAAGTGAAGAAGAGTCCCACCGAGAATAGCAAAACCACCACCAGCACCATCTACCAATTAGTCCTCCTCGCTTATGCATACTAAAGAGGAGTTGGCAATCCTACACACCATTGTATCAGTGAGCATCAAAATAGGTGCAAGCTGATGCTTTGAAGAGTCACAGAATTGTAGCATCATAGAATTATAGAACAGTCTGGGTTGGAAGAGACCTTTAAAAGTCATCTAGTCCAACCCCCCTTCAAGGAGCAGGGACACTTTCAAATCAGGTTACTCAGAGCCTGGTACAACCTGGCCTTAAATGTTTCTAGGGATGGGCTATCTACCACCATCATTGTAAAAAAATCATTGTAAAAAATGTCTTCCTTATATAAGAATATATTCTTACTTCTTTCCATCCACCAGGTTTCTACTCAGCTCCCCACCCCCAGGAGACGTCTGCTAGCGAGAGAGAAACTTGTGCCACCGCTGTGGGAACTGAGAAACAGGCTATTGCCAGTCCCGGCAGGACCAGCCTACTAACCAGCGGGGACATGCAGCCCATTTTCAGTGCTGCTGCTGACACTGGGACAGGCAGAAGGGTTTTTGTGAAGCACTGTCAGTACTGACTGCCTCACTTGTTTAAAAATGAGCCTGCAAAATTTATTAGATGGAGCCATCTGCTTCTCAGTCATTCTCCTACACTACCTCTGACAGTGACTGACAGGAGAGAAACAATGAATTTACAGTAGTGGGTGAGAATCCAATTGCATTTCTGATCCCTCTTCCAGAGCTGCTTGGAGCCCTTACAGCTCAACCTGGAGTACCTGGTAACACATTTCTTGAACTTTCAGGATGCAGAGTTAGTATTCTTGGTCACTTTTGCTTTACTCCTTGCAAAAGCCAATGAAGAAGAGCCTGCAAAGGAGTTGAGTGTTTGCAATCATTATTGTTAATCAAGCTAGGAAAGGGGGAACTTCACTGTAACAGCCCCAGGTTTTCTTTTGTTTCTAAAAGCAAGCCATTCCAAGGTCAATTGGATCTTATTGACATATCACTTCTGATTTCAACAGTCCAATAGATTTTTAATAGTTTAATAGGTTTTAATATGGCTGTGAGTACACGTTCTTTGAACAAGGAGTTTTCATTAACTGATTCCAGTGTGGAACATGAACTTTTCTGTCACAAGTATATAACCTTCATTGCAAAATGAGTTGTGGTTGTGTCTGTTTCTTTTGACTATGTTTATTCCATTTCTAATGAAAACTGCAAGCACTGTGGGTTGGATTTTTTCTGATATTTATTTGATGTGAAAATCAGGTACAAAAAATAATGAAGTTTTGTCAAAACAAGAGACGAAACTGCTTTGATTCATTTGTATTGCAAAAAAATGTATTAGTTCTGCTCCTTCCACTCCAGACCTAAAAAGGAAACCATATGTCCCAAACTTTGGCTACTTTTCAAATTGTACCGGTTGATCTAACTAGCAATACTACTTTTGCCTGCAAACCTCAGATGACAAAAATATGGACTTTCTTGAAGTTAATCAGTGACTTAAGGCAGCAGCATAGCTAATTTGTTTCAGCTACTCAAGCAGATAAAAGAAACAAGTGAAAGAAGTTGCTGCCATTTCTAAGAGCTGATTCACATGTCCTCAGGAATTAGTTGGTTACCTGCTGCATAAGCTGTGCATATTCTTAGTAGGGTTTGTGAAGGAAGCCATGCACAAGCAAGGAGGAGCACCAGCAGCAGCTCAGCAGAGAGAGGAGCCCTCGGGCCAGCTGCTGCATAAGGCAGAACGCAGGTGCCTGCTCTTGCAGTTCATGCTTGGTGGCAGACACCAGACCTGCAAAATTGGATCTGCTTCTCATTAGCCTGCACGCTTTTGCCAAGGGCAGGTCTTCACCCCAGGGTGGCTGCATGCTTGGGCTTCCCCTTCTCCCAGAAAGCAGCACTCTCCCGGCTTCTTGCTGTCCAAGCAGCCACCACTGACTGGCTGGCTAAGGTGAAAAGCCCTGAGACAGTGACGTCTCCTCCTTCAGCAGGGTACATCCTATCGCATGGCTCATGGGCTCTCTCTGTGTAACGCCTTGCTGGTGCTGCTGGCAGCGCCACCCACTCACAGCTGTGCTCACTACGGGCTGGAAAACAGGCAGCACAAGTGGGCCAAAGCCAGGCAGCATCCTGTCTGTGTTGGCTGCCACCCCCATAGACTCAGGATCCATGACCACTGCTCGTCACTGTGTGGTCAGCTGCTCTTCTCTACTTTAGGATCCTCTCTGAGTGGCAGCTGTGCTCAGTCACATTTAAGAAGCTCCAGGCAGGGTAGTGCCCAGGTTGACTTGGTGACCTGTGCTGGAGCTGCAGGATGTCAGAGAAGTCAGCAAGCCAACACAGAAGCATGCAAGCGGCCCAAAGAAAACACTAAGGACAGGTTGTCCCTTAAGCATGTCCATCTCAGGGCAGAGCACAAGGAGCCACTTCTCTCTTAAAAATGTGCAAGTCTTTACTGTCACCTGGAGACTGATGGTTAAAATTCTTGTGTATTCCTCCCTTTGGTATTTTTAAAGTATTTTGGTATTATATATCAGTAGCCAGATCACCATACAGGTGACAAAAGGCTGCTCCCTGCTGAAGACAGCTTAGGCCAATGTCTCTCACCTCCGCAGGCTGTAACATACAGAGATGGAACTTAGGGCACTCATGCTTCTCCTAGAGGGCCTACCCATCTTTTCACAGCATTGCTAAGCACCAGCTGGAAGAGAGAAACAGATCACAGATATCCCGGGGCCAGTTTGGTCACAGCATTCCCCCGCGGAGAGGGGATGGGCTGCGCTCCATGCCCTTCCTCTTGAGCACATCTCAGATCCCGCCTGCACAAGCTCACCAGCTGTAACCGTGGCTGTACAGGGGCAAGTTCAGTCTTGTGCTCTTTCTCGCCCTCAGTAAACATTTATTTATCCCATGCAAAGGGGAATAGCATAAATAGGGGCCTGTGCCTTCCTGGAGAACGGCAGTTGCAGACATCCATCTCTTGTGGCACATTCCCGGGCAGGAGTTTGACGTTGCCCTTGGATCAGGCTCTGCTGGTGGATCAGGCAGAGGAGCACCTGGCCCGCGACTCCCCAGGGGAGGGAGATGTGTGATAAGAGACCGGCCCTTGCGCTGCTCAGCATCATCAAGGCAGCAGCATGTCAGGGCATGCTGAGAAGCAGAACGTGACAACCCTGAAAAATGCAAGTTTGGGAAATACTGATGTATTCAAAATGAAGTTGCTATGTCAAATTGCAGGGAAAGGAAAGCTACAGAAACGGTTCATTTATTGTTTGGGAGTAGTTTGTGGTATCAGGAAATACAAAGTAGATACAGTGATACCAAGAAGCATTTGAGCATTATTAGATTAAATGTAAGAAACATAATGTTGTACTGGGCCACGTGACTGGGCGATGATTAGATTCCTAAACATACAAGACACAAATGAGTGATTTATAAAAGAAAGGGGAGAAAGGTGTCATGCAAAAGGGGAGAAAAGTGTCATGTTATCTGTTGGAATTGCTGCAACGTGATGAAAGTGATTTGCAGAAATACTCACAACTCACCAAGAAATACTGCCTGTGTCTCATCCCATCCGTAGGAGAAGAAAGCTGGCATGTGTAGAGCTTCTTGATGAAAGTACTGAGCACATCCTCCTCCTTCTCCTGCCTTGCCTGGTGGCATAGCAAAGCACTTTCAGCTTCCACTGAAATCAAGAGGTAGGGTCATTTAACATCTACTTGAAATGTTTTACATCTTGCAAAATAAAATACTCTGAGGCTTTGGGGGTTTTTTTGCCCCCATGCAGTGCAGGGTACCTGCTAAGTGCAAGTGCTAGAAAGCAGAGGCAGAGGTATTTTCTGGTATTCTCTGGAGAGGTTGAGCTCTAGCTCCAGGAATCTGTGTTTTCTTTGTGTAACAGCACCTCTTGCTGTGGTATCTTAACACTTGCTAAGAGGTAATCGCAGAGAGTAAATACATGTCCACTCCTCTGAGTTGCCTAGATTGGAATTTGTCCTTTAATTCCATGTTCTGGTGGGATTGCTTATGTAACAGGTTTTTTTTTTTCTTCCTTAAACTAAGGTTATAATTCCTTGGTATGTAGAATAAGGCAAACATTTCATATCATAAAACTACAGCCTGTGGGTGTGATGGGCTTCGGGCCAGCATCTCTGAACAGACAAATGTTTTTTGTCATTTTGATGAGTTAGGAAATCAGACAGATCACACAGAGATGAGAAATAGTAAATGTGTTTAATTAAAAATTATTTTCTCAAGATGGTTTCAACAAAAATATTGAACATTGGAAATGTCGTAACACCTTCTTCAGCATTGCAAATGTAGGCCAGCAGGCCTGTTTTAAAGGAGTAAGGGGGAGGAATAGAAACAAAAGTGGATAAAAAGCTTCCAAAAATCCCAAATGTGTCTCTATTTCTTAGGGAAACAATCAGTTTAACACACATGTTGATGGAAAGGGTGATACACTTTCTGTTCAGAAAAAGGACTTGGCAGGCACAGTTTGAATGGCTGCATGAGGGACATATGCATAGTGTCATTTTGGTGTCTTGTGCTAGGGTGGCTTTCCAAGGAGCAGTGGAAACCCCCCATGAGCAACCTGATGAGCTGCCCTCTCTGATTCTTCACAAAAGTGCTCGTAAGACCAACTGAAAAGGTTGATACAGGCAGGGTGTGTCCTCTTTCTGTAGATCTGGGCAGCATCTGTGGGGTCTGAGTGGACACAGCTCACCATTTAAAGAGGGACACCTCACCAAACCCTGGCAGGGTAGCTCCTACTAGTATCTCAATTCTATCTGTTTTCTCTTACCTTGTGCATGAAGGATGAAGTTAGCTTAAACCAGTCCATTCCACTTGCAGAAGCACTGCTCTGGCCAGCTCTGGCCACTAGAAAAGTCAAATCTTTTTTTGACACTCAGAGTGGAGGGGCTCTGTGTGTTTATCTCCTTGATGGCTCCAAGACCAGCCGTCCCATTCACCTGGGATGAGCTATGACTAAGGCTGATGGAGCAATTGGCATAGGGAGCCAGCACCACCTCCCAGAAACAGCCAAGCCAAAGGGACACATGAGCAGATTTTGAGTGGTGTGAAGAAGGGCCAACACTGCCTTTCAAAGATGAGAGGGGTGATTAATTAGCTGCCCAGGAAACATTGTTTTCCTTTGTAAAGTAGTCTCTCCTTTGGAACTGGGAGACAAACTGCTCATGCTGCTTAATCATTCATTTGGGACACCAAGGTACAGGCTCACCACAGCCCTGGGAGGATTTATGACTTGGGAGGGTGATGCCAGATTCCCGTACTGTTGTCCCAGCCCTGGGCAGGTTTGCTGTGGGGCTGGTCATTTCTGTCTTTCTACCTTCATTTGCCCACCTGAATGAATTAAAAGATGGGCTTTGTGGATTAGTTGTCTAATAAATTCTATTGTGCTTTGCATATGCAGCACATGATTTAAGCATCCCCACGGCAGTCCATTAAAAGCCCAGGAGTAGTTGTACAACAACAGGTAAGCATATCTATTTTGGCAGCCCCAGTTTTGCAGATGCATCTGGTTGCAAACAGAATTTAATGTGACTTCAAATAAACCATGTGAAAACAAGCGCTTCCATTTGTCTGGATTAGCATAAGCTTTTCCTCCCCTCATCTCATTTCCCGCATGTTTAAACTACAAATACAGCTGAATTTGAATGTAATCCTGTCTTTACCAACTCATCTTCACTGACAAAAGTGCATCATTAAGAAATAGTAGTGTAAGAGGAGGGGCAAAGGAGGGGGGACTAGCCCCCTGTTTTTAAATGTGATAAAAGAGAACCCATCCAAAACTGTGTTAGTGAGTAAAATTTATCCCCTAAGCACAATAAAATTGGTATCACAGAGCATACAGGCACCGAAAAAAAATCTAGCTTCAGGATTACCAAAGCATTTCTGTAAATTTGGGATGCCTTTCTCAGTTCATAAACACTTATTACATGTAAGCAGACCCGGTGCCTGGAGAAAATGTGCAGTTTAACCTATTATTGATTATTTTTACAATCTTCAGAAGCAGACAGATTGTATTTCAGGGCAGAAATGGAGAAGCTGAATGTGCAGTGCATACCCTGGAGAGCTGCCAGTTCTACCTGTGAGGTAACAAGGGATTGATCCAAGCCTGGTGGACCTGGGAGAGGCAAGTGGTCATAACCTGATACCCTGATCTGGGCAGCAGTGTGCAGTCAGTGTATGTTTGTTTTGGAGATGGGTTTTCTTGGGGTTGGTACAAGATGAGCTGCTGCTAGAGATGTTTCTATTAGACAAGGTTGAGTGTCTAGGACCTGAAGCAACTCATCACCTGGAAATTGTAGAGAGATCCCTGAAAACTGATCCAACTGTAGTTTGCTGGGCCCTGGTGAAGTCTGGGACTGTTAGAACTACAGCCAAATGTACCACCAATCAGACCCGAAAGTGGTACAAGTGATTTCAGTACAGAAAACTAAAAATCACTTTTCAGGAAGACTTCTTACCAGAAGGCAATTAAAAGTGCTAAAATATTTTGAAAACCCCTCCTCACCAATTTAGATACTCCTGTCTGTTATGGCCTGCCCTGCCTTGGAGAAGATGGGCACTGAAAGAGATGGTTACTGAAGGCACAGAAATGTGTAGCTTGGTCATATCTACTATCCACTAACTGCAGAGAGAAGTGAGGCATCAGGGTTGGCCTGGTGCAGCTCTTGTCCTGGGGCAAGAGGAAATACATGTGGAAACCTGCGGCACATGCTACACAGCGTGAGAGGCATCAGAGTGGCCATACTGAGTCAGATTCTTTGTCAGTCTGACCCACTACTGAGTCTCTGACCACAGTCATAGTGGACACGCAAGCAAGAGTGCGAGAACAGGTTAGGTCTGTTTTCCCAGAATAATCCCCCAGCCTTTGAAAATTTGCAGCTTCCCATCCAGAAGGGTTATTCTGGTATTTAGAAGCTGTAGTGGCTGTTTGTGAATTCACCCAGTTGTTGTTGTTGGTCCAATGTGAATATTGTAGCCTGTCTCTGTGAAGAACTGTTTCCTTTTGCCAGTTCTGCCCTAGCTGCTCTCTGGTGTCTCTGCATCCTTGTGGAACTCACATGAGACAGCCAACAGTCACTCCCTACCCACCTTTTCTTCATGCTAGAGCACATCAGTCCCGGGACATATCCTTTCCTGGGCTGGAGAATTCTGGTCTCTGGCTGCTCCTGGTGTAAAAGCCATTCCACACCTCTGAATATCCTGGTTAAGCCATCTCTGAATCTTTTCCCATCCTCTTATTTGTGGGATGAGGACAGATGTGCCCTTTGTGGAGCGATACCACATTTATGAAGTGCCAGCACTACCTCTGTTGCTGAGAGCCCAGTCTTTTATCCAATACTAGTCACTCTTCTGAAGATGCCATCACCTCTGCAGCTGAGAACCAGAGCACAGCTGGGCTCCAGCAGGGATTTTGGCTGGGGGGGAGCAGTTGTGCCACCCCTGCTCTTCCTGGTTCAGAGTTGACTGCAGGAGCAGATCCCTGCAAAACTGGGCAGGCAGGTAGAGAATTCAGACAGGGAGGTGCTTGAAGGATAAACACTTCTGAGATCACCAGCCTCTTCCTCACATGTTTAATACTTGATGGCATAACAATCATTTCCTCCCCCCCAGCACACCAGTACCATGAAATGAGTGTCATCCTTCTCATGTTGCCCAGCCTCACAACAATGAGCTTTGCTCTCACAGGCTGCCCAGACGAATTGCCACGCCACAATGGGAGCTTACAGCCAGTTTCATGGCTTTGCTGCACATCATCTCACCCAGCACTTTTCCAGCATTTTTACATTCTAAACACCTCCAGCCCCATCAAACAGCTACACCACGTGCTTCTTCATTTCTTCTGGCTGTATTAGCTTGTGTTGTTCAGGTTGGATTTTATTACTATATCCTCCAGATAAGGCTGCTGCCTCTATGATAGAGTCTCTGCCACCTACTATGAGATTAGCTGCAAATTTAATTTGAGAGCTATTCATCTCCTCTTGATACCTACCATTAACAACAATAAAAGTAGAAATCACAACTGAGATTCCCAGAACCCTTCAGGTACCTTTCCTTATTTCAGTATACAGTTGTTGATTGTTCAGTTTTATCTATTTAGAGTCCTTCAAGTAGTGTTTGGTATACAGAGAAGCTTTCTGACATGCTATTAATCACCTTATTTGAAATGACTGTAGAAAAGATATTGGGCCATGAGCCAGCATTTTTGGGATCATGTTAACGGTTTGCTGTTGTATTTCAGTCACTTGCACTGTGCAAAATAACCCAAGATGTCACTCCCTCAGGGTATTAAGTAAAGATTGTAGCCCCTCTGATAAGGGAAGATCCTGACAAGCATTAATCTGAAGGGAGCAGTTTGGTGGGAAATAAAGGGCAAGAGCATCACCAAACAGCCTTTCCCTACACAGGGATTGCATTTTTTGGGTGCATGTACTTTTTGGTAGGAACCCTGTTTCCCCAGCATTCTGCCATTGCTACAAATATTGGGGTGCATTTGGGTGGTTTTCAACATCCAGAGCCTTCAGTTTATACAGATTTAGAAAATCCTTAATTAAACAACAGAAGGCATATTACCCTGTCTCCTTTCATCAGCTTGGTACCCATCAACTACAGCTGGCACAAACCAATTATCCCTGTGGCAACCACAGCTTTTGACAGCTCTTGACACAGACCGTTTTCAATTTGTAGGCACCCCATGCTATTTTTATGCTTCTGCAGATGATGGAAGGCTGCACTGTTCACCTCCTTCTCTTGGACTTGTGGTGCTGTGGCAGTCAGGAGGGGGCTTTGGGGTTTCCCTTCACCAACAACAGCAGCCAACGCTGCCAGGGCAGTGGTCACAGTGCAGTGCAGAATTTGGCCGTCCTCATCCTTGGGAAGCAGGGTGTTTCCAACGTGCTGAAGCTGATGCTCCAACTTCCTCACAGTGGCCGTCATTCCCTGCAGCCCAGCACTGCCAGGGTCAGTGGTTGTACCCTGAGATAAGCCTGTGCGATGGAACTGCCCTCCTGTGACACACATCCCACCGTGCAGGCTCTGGGATGTTGTCTCAGACTGCCTACAAAGCGCTGTGATCACCTGTTGGCTGTGGAGCAGTGTGCAGGGCAACGGAGACCTGTTGCAATGTTTGAGAGGAAGGGAAAAAAAACAATCTGTGAGGTCCTTCAAGTCACCAACGTCAGTTCCCAGCTAATTAGAGGGCAGGAGTCTCTTTCCGGGCTGGCGACCAGACTGGCTGCTCTGCAGCTGACAACAAGCCGTAGATGACTGGGAGTTCAGGCTTTGGGCTGGGTACCACCACCCCACTCAATGGCAAAGCCAGACAGCAGTTCAGCAGTCACTCCCATGCAAAAATTGTCTCACGGCTAACTGGGAGATTTAACATTTTTCTTAGTTTGATCCATTTATCCTTCTCCAAGGGCCTGAGCCAAAAGATATTGACTTAAATGGGCTTTGCGTTGGGTTTCCAATTTGTTGCAATGAGGCACATATGAAATCATTCCAAATATCCTCATTTATAAGAGTCTTACTTATGTTCCCTCTGTGCTTAGTTCCATGATCTAACAGAAATACGAAGCATGTAGTAGGAGATAGTTACTGCCTTAAGGACAAAAAAAATTATATTTTTCTTTGCAACATCTCCCCACAGATTTTAGTCCAAATCTCTTCTCATGGAAATCAATGAGCATTTTAGAAGTGAGATCAAGGAGGATCCAGAGCAGAGTCCCTCAACACTTTTTTTTTTACCTCAGTGAGCTACAGCTAGGATGCAAACCTGGGTTAAGTTCACATACTTTTGTCTCTTCTTTTAACAGAACACCATGTTCGCACATTTTCTGGATAAATCTGCAATATACAGACTTGTAAGGAATCAATACAGAGATTGTCAAAGAGTCAAGAGTCGTGATTTCCCACACACACAGAGAATGGTTGGCTTGTTTTGGGGTTTTTTTGAAATGAAAAGCAGAATACCAAGTAAGAGTCTGAGGAGTAGGAGAACAATTGTATTACCAAATGCAGAACATTCTTAAACTCCTGGCATTTACTTTTAAAAAGAAATCTCTGAGAACTCGAGGTTGATATTTTATATGTTGCATTTGTGGGTATTTTCTAAAAAGAACTTTTAGGGACATTTTTCCTCAAGTACCTCCACAGGTAATTAACTGTATAGATCTTTCAAAAAGTGTGTGTCTTTAGTAGAAAGATAGCACTTTGTAAAGTTCTATGTTAAAATTGTATGGATTTTTGTGATGTTGGATGACACCATCAAATGTTTGGTACCTCTTTAATGCACTGGTAATTTAGGCTCTATAATTTTAGCCACTGGAGGGCTCCCTAATTTTTTAATTAATTTAGTAGGACATAACAGTATGAAAGACTGGAGGAAGAATAGAAAGCAGGGTGGTCCTAGTCACTACCATCATCTCCACAAGTACTAAATTTTATGTGAATTCCAGGCTCAATTCTTTGGCTCAATAACTCAACCAAAATACTGGGAGAAAATAATTTTAGCATTTTTGGTAGAATAAATATTCCACTGTGGGTTGACCAACCAGCAAGGCTGGGTGTAATTGTTTAGCTATATATGCATAAAAATTAAAGTTTCAGGACTTGGTAGCATTACACAATAAGGTAAATTCCCACCAAGTTTACTCTAATATATCAATACTTTAATATATCAGTTTTTCATGTGGTTGGTTTAATTATCATTGCAGCTTCCCCATGGTCCCAGCCTGCCAGCTCACCTCTGTACTGCCACTGGACTGATACCTCTTCCAGAGGCAGCTGCTCAGAGAAACTGCCTTGGGATTTTTAAAATAATTATCTACATACACATTCCTACACCTAAGATGGTTGCTGGTGGTGGATCAGGTGGCAGCACAGAACAGAGTCTACTCCTGCATCCTGCTCTGGCTTTTGCACTCCAAGCACTGAGCTCTTCCAAGATCCTATGTCTGGTTGCACAACCATATCCATGCCTGCTCTTGTCAGAGACCTGTCCGGTGGTGTTCGTGCCACAGCTGACTGCAGAAGGAGAGGCCAGTAACCCTAACCATGAAACATTTGATGGTGAGTACAGCACGACAGATCGTGGGCAGGCCCGTCCCACTGGCAACCACTTTGTCAGAACTAGGCTTGAACAGTTTTTACAGATAGGGTTGCAGACCTCTCCATCCTACTGACCTGCCAGCTGCCATCCTGATCAGGCAGACCCAGGGATCTGGTATGGTTTGGATGATGCAGCTACACAGTGGCTGGCATGTACTGTAGAAAGCAACGTGAATGGCTGAACTGTGAGACTCAGGCTTGCAAATCAAAGCACAGAGAGTGCATGCGCTCATCAGTACGGATGCGTTTGATGTACCGTTAGGAAAGAGGAATGAGTGGCACCAATTGTTCCCTCAACTCTTGTCTTTCAATTGCCCTTTGTGCAAGGCAAACGTACCCATACCTCAGCATGGTGAGCAGTAGTTGTAGACTCCTTAGCAGAAAGACGTATTTGCTGCTAATAAAATATTAACCCTGATGAAGGGCTGGTAAAATATTTAAATATCCAACATTCCTCCACTCTTCAACTTCCCAGCTGGCACAAATCACTGCCATGATTTGGAATCTGATCAAACATGTTTCATAGGTACAAAGAGGCTAATTTATAAAGAAGGATTAAACCCTCTGCAAGACCAGGCTGGTTGGAATTTCTCTTTCTCCTTTTCATGCTGTAAGGCTCTCAAACACTCTTCCACACAGTGCTTTTCATTAATTTATCTTACAGTCTTTTGAGGCCACATATTTTAATTCAGAAACCTGAGGGATGAAAGTTCCTATTTATCCACGAGGCAAGTACTATTTTGCCCTTGGCCCTATGAACAACTTTGCAGTGATCCTTCAGCTTACTTCGAGCTTGACCTGTGGAAGGGCTGACAAAGTTACAGCAAGTCGTGGGACCAAAAGAGATGATGAGCAAAGGTGGAGAATCATGCCAAATGTAGTGCAGATACCTAGAGGTAGTGCAAATGAAGTTTGCTAGGGACTTAGCAAGTGAGCAGAAACAAGGGGAGCACATGACAACCTTGGCCTCAGGTTATGGAGTTGCACATACCATGGTGATGAAGGCTACATTTCAATTACAGGTGGCGTGGAACAGCATTACTTTTTGTGTTAAAAGTGGGCTGCCTTGTCATTTCAAGGAGTGCCCCTCAGCACTCTGAGGAATTGGACAGAGAGGGAAGTTCCTGTACTTATCCCATTGTGACTTTGCTGGCTGACCTCCCTCTCTTCTCTGCTTTAAGCTGACAGAAGCCAACTTAGCTGGTACTGAAACACCAAGCTCACACAGAAACGCCTTGAACAAAAGCCACTGCTTCTTTGCTGCAGGCAAGTCTGAGTCTTCTGTGGCATTTTGAAGAAAGATGCCCTCCAAAGTTTGCCTTGGAAGCAGACCCAGTTGGCATCAAATAAAGGATATCAAAGGAATGCTGTGGTCTGAAAGGTGGACTTTTCACCTCATCCAAAACCAACTACCTACTCAGCTCAGCCCAGTGTCCTGGGACAAGATCCATGCCCCACTGCAATTCTTGTTCTACTCATCCCCATGGCAGAGCCACAAACACACACACACACAGAGGTAAGCATCTTCCAGACATGTGCATTGATCATTTGTTAGGTAAATTAATTTAAACAACAACTTAGCTTTAGACCTATCATAGAACTTTAAAATCATTAAGTGTTCAATTATTTCCTAGGAAAGCTTTGAAGTGGTGCTGTTAGATTCAGCTCTCCAGCTGCTATCAGTGAGCTGCAGAGTACGGCATTTGCATACTCCTGGCTTAGATGCTGGCAGCTTTCCTGTCGATTATTTTATTGGGTCTAGGTGCAGATTGTGGCAATGATGTAAAGGTTTGTCAAAGTGGTTTTTACTATTTGGTTTTAAATTTACATTACAAATGCCTCTTAAAGAAGATCCAGTTAATCTCAGCTTGGCCTGTTGCCTGGGAAATTTTCTGTGTGGTGTTTAATATTAAATATAGCTCTTGAAGAGTTCTTTATTTTCTGAAGTGTTTATAATTATTTCTGTTTTCATCACAGTTTCAAATTGGTTATTTCATGAGTACACAGGTAAGAATGAGGCTCTTCCTATGCTTCATGCGAAAATCACCATTATTTTGTTAATCACTGAAAAGATATTGCTAATACAATAGCCTGCAGAAGATGAGAAAGGGAGAACTGAAAGGTTTCTGTAAGAATGCCTAAAGAAATGGCAGAAACATGATACAGCTTTCAAACACAGACAAGGCTTCATTCTTTCTGTCTTGTTTGATAAAAAATGAACCACATAGTGAATACTGTAGCTTCATGTTACTCCTGTCAAATCCTTAGTAAGTGGGTGTCCAGGGAATTAGATCATAAGCAGAGGGAATATTCCTCTCATTTGAAAGGTTTCTCATTGTGTTTATTAATTTAACCATTCGTTGATTTTAAGAAGGCAAAATATGCAATTTTCAGAGGGATTCAATGAAGCGAGATCTGCCTGACCCCTTTAAAGGCTATTCTGAGAGACACTTATCCCATGTATCAATGGAAATACCCAGAGAGAATACATGTAATATAATTATTCATAAAAGAGAGCTAAATCACTGAGCAGTTACACATCACTTAGGCTGAAAATATCTTCAATTAAGGTAGGAATGAAGTAATATCACATTTTATGCAAGTTCCCATCAATAAGCCTGACGCATGTCAGCTCTCATTTAATAACATATTTTACTTCTAATAATTCTCCTTTTTTTTTTTCCAGGTTCAAAAAATGTCAAAGAAGGCTCAACTGTTCAGAAATGAAATGTGGTTGTAGGAGGAATTAAGGTTTCATGTTTCAGGGCACAAAATAATCCTCTTCTGAGGAGGCTAAGGTGTATTCTCCTGTTTGGAAAGGAGCACCAGCATCATGGGGATGCCTCATCAGTGGACTCAGGAAATGGGACAAGTGGGAACGGAGATTATAACCAGCTTGACAAGTTTGGTGATTCGTACACCTCCATTTCTGTCCCCAAAATGTTTGGGAGGAGGTCCTTTCTGCCTAAGCCAGTGCTAATTACCTCCTGTAAGTAAACAGAAAGGGGCACGTAGTTCTGGCACACAAGTGTTTCCAGAGCATTAGGCTGTCTTGAATTAAGTGAACAAAATGCAGTTTCATCCTAAGTAGGAATGGGGAAGGAAGACAAGTAAAAAAGTAACATGTAGGGAATGGGTTAGGACTGAGTGGTGGGCCTTGGGCAACCAGAACAGCATTTTCTGCCCAGGCAACACACTGCAGCTGGAGAGCTGGAGAGACAAGGCTCTTTGCCCCTGCTTAACATCCTAAATCCTGCTCTGCATAGATTGCAGACATGCACTGCACATAATTCTACCCCTTAGCACCTGGATCCCAGTGTCTGCAGCATGGAGGGAAAGCAGGCTGGGAAGGGAACCAAGAACACATAGTAGCCATTCCCACAGGGAGCCTCACTTAATCCAGCTCCGAACAAGCACACTCAGTCAGGAAACAGAAGGGCTGCAGCTCCTGCCAGGCAGCTTTAACAGCAGTGTAATCAGAGGGAAAAAGCGACTCCATCCTGCAGCAGCTCTTAAAAAGAAGCTGCCGGGCTGCAAGAGCTGCAATGCAGGCAGCAGGAGCTAGAAACATGAATTTCCATGTCAGTGTTTCATGCTTCTATCCCTCCCCTTAGTGAAAGGGCGGCAAATTGGGATTCAGCTCTTCAGGTGTGCAGAGCAATTTTGGGCACCCTCAGGTTGCAGAGGAGTTAGCACAGGTTCCTGGACCAGCCACTGGAGGCCAGGTGGGAGAGCACAGAACATCTCAAACCGCATCTCAGCCCCATGTTAGGCAACTAACTCAAGGTAAACTCAGAGAAATCCCAACTGATACATGGATCTAAAATTAAAGGGATGAAGGGCAAAAATGCAACGAATTATTGTCAACACTGCTCTAAATTTAGTTTCTATAAACATAGACATAAAAAGATATTTGTATATATTTGTATAAAGAAATAAAAATAAAATGTATTTTTGTAGTGTACTATGATCTGTTGTGAGACACTTTAAATCAACTGAATGGGAAATACAGCTAATTCTGCATAGCAAACACATTTGGTGGGATGTTTTGTGATGTACCTCACTAGTGCTGCCCTTCTAGTAGAGACTCAGATTTTGTAAGCTGTGTGGCAGGAATGATTTTGTTGGTCTTTTTGGCCATTTTTTATGTATTGGGATATGCCAGCCCTATGTACAGCCTGGCCTCATTCATCTCACAGAAACAAAGTTACTTTTTAGTCCCAGTGACAGTGCTGCCAAATTTCTTAGGATTTTAAGGTATGGGGAAAGTGGGAGTAGAACTTGAGCTTTTCTTGCTGTCTTGCTTAAACCTATTCATGTTGATATACTTTCATATGTAGCTTCCTGGTATTTCATAACAGACCACTTCTCCCCATGCTCATTAAAGAGAAAATATGGAAGCAAGAGGGACCAAGGAAGCTGCAAATTAATGCTGATGAAAACTGAAGAGGATAGAGGGTATTCCAGTAAGTCTTTCCTATCTCTCCCAAGATGTGCTCCAACAGAGAAATGATCTGACCCTCCAAACTGCAATCTAACTAGTGCAGGATTCCTTTCTGACTATAAACTACACAGAAAGCCCTAAGTGTAACTCTTGCTATACAGCCTTTGGGAATGTGATGATTTCTTAAGTAGACACTGTTTGCAACAAGTCACAAAGTCGAGGCAGAAGAGAATCTCACTGAATGATTTATGGGAATTTACATTATATTTCATATGGCATAAATGTAAACAAAACTAACCACAAATGTAAAGAAATAGAAAGGTCTTTATCATGTTGAAATAAATTGCTCACACATGACTCGTGAGAAAATTATTAAGTACCAAGTCAACATTTGCCAGAAATTCTGGGTAGTGCAAAATTTGAATTTTCTTATATCTTGGTTCCAATTTAGAAGGATTTTTTTCCCTTGTCTAAAATGGCAGGATTGTCCTTGTAAAAGACATTCAGGCTCCCAGCAAACTCTGCTGTTGCATTGTTCACCTCCAGTTCCAGTCTCCTGAGCTAATTGAATATCGTTTTGTGTATTAACTCTGCCCTCATTGGCATGAGCTGGTTGACTTCAGCTGTTCAGGAGCCACTTAGAAAGTGTAAGTTGTCTCTGAGCAAATGCTGTGGCTTTCTTCTGTCATTCATTATACCACACCTTCACGGTGGGCAGAAGCATCAGTTTTAGTGTTATCCTTCTTGAATAACATTAGACTGCTTTATGGTCTGCAAACATGAACTCATGTCTGTGCAGCCTCTGGATACAGCTATAATGAACATACCTGTATTTATTGACCTGTAAACTGGCTTTAAGATACATCTAGATAAGCCCTCGCAGCTGTCCTCCATTGCCATTCTCAGTTATATCCGCCTGGTTAGGAACAAATGAGCCTGATTTCTCTGGAGCTTTGGGATCTGGTAAATGAAGTGTGAATGTGATTTTGCACTAAATGAGTCTGTAAAAGTAGTGATTTAATGCACAACATTTGTTTATACCTCAAAAACATCATAAAACGTTGCACAGATAACACAGCTCAGGCCCACAGGGATCGAGGCCTGTGTGCTGTAACAGGCAGCTCTAAGGAAGCAAAGGCGCAGAAACAGGACTGCTGTAAAGCCAGTGGGGAATTCTTGGAGAGAAGCATGAGGGCACACATTGCATTCCAAATGCACCAGAGCTCCTGCCAGCATTCCTGAGAGCTGATCGGCACAGGCGGAGGGTGCTTTCCCAGTGCCTCTGGACCTCTGCAGGCAGGGCACAGCAACAGCTGCCCCTCCCGCCAGTTTGCCAGGGACCGCTAGGCATTGTGTTCAGATTTTCCAAATGCTGCTCGGAGTCTGTGGCTGAACATGTGTGGGACAGTTCAGGCAAGCAGTAACACTGCGGAGCTGCAAACAAAATGAAAAGTAAGTTATGACATATGAAATTTCATGCCAAATGCAATCACCACCATGGCTGCAGTCCTGGTTCCTGTCTGGATGGCCCTGCTGTGTTTACTAAAGGTATGAAGAGCCATCCAACTGGAATGGGAAATGCTGTGCTTACTATGGGATGGGGAGGCAGCCATGCATCGGAAAACACTGAGGAGGAGCATAAACCCACTGCAGAAAAGGGGATTGCAGGAACCCAGGAGACATTTTTCATATTTGTGAAGAGTCAGTGCCAAACTCCACCACCTTGCACCAGCAAAGTTTTTAAGCAACCTGGGCAGAGAAAAGTCTTCCATTCTTCAATTCTGCCAGCAGCAGATAAAACAGAATTGGTAAAATGGCTTTCCTGGGGCTCACTTCCCTGCTCCTCCCACATTGCTGTCCTGGCAGGGATGAGGAACATCTCCTGAAGAAGCAACCAAGTGGTTAAAGGGTTTCAGCCTGGCCTTCTATAACAAGGAGACATGATGGTTGGCTGGGAGGTAATAACAGCTGCGGTTTTAATGTGGTGCTGCATAGATGAACAGGGCACTAGATAAGAACCCAGAAGATGCTGCACTTCTGCTTCTGCATTAGTGGGCCGAGGTGAAGGCTCTTGCCTGGGGCAAGTTAGAAGGCAGTGGCATTTCCTAGCAGAACCCCTAAGATATGAGATGGTACTTGCCCCTTCAGAGTAGGCTGAGCTCTTGGTATTTCAAAAAAATACAGGAATGACAGGGTATCAGGTACAACCCTGGACAGAGGAAGGAGACATAGACATGAAAATCAGGTTCCCAAGGGAAGATCCTGGTTGGAGATTAGTTGCACATGCCTCCTAGTTTCCTAGCTGCAGCTGAAAGATCTAAGGTTTATTTCTGTGGAAAATACTGATGTCCTTCTTGGGAGCTCCCCATCCACAGTGGATGTCTTGGCTCCAGCGAAAACCTTGGCAGTTCAGTGCCAAGGGAGTCAGCTCTTGGGTGTACAGGTGATGGTTTCTCTGATCTGGGGCTCAAACAGCCAAAAGCTAAAAAATGGGGAATGTGTGATTCAGAGTTTAAAACTACTGTGGTTCTGTGGGGTGAACATTATTTTTAATGTAGAGGGTATATTTTCCTGGGCAGTGCGCATTCTAAGAAGTTCCCACATGAGTTCATTTACCACAAGTCATTACTTTGTCCTGATGAAACATATTCTACAAACACAGCATATACAAAATCTATAGTGAGAGAGGGCAATCCTGTAACTGGCTTTACGATAAAGGAAAGAAGTAATAGGAACACCGAAACAACTCTTTAAAAGTCTCATAAAGCAAACCAGATTGAAAATCGTTAGTGATAATACCAATGTAATTCCAGTTTAACTCCATTACACTGAGAAATTACCAATAAATGACAAAGAAGTGCTTGCTGCACACCGGAAAGCCCAGATAACAACAGATTTTGTCAGCTTTTCCCGCATTATCTGTATACAATACTGCTCAGCTTCTTAATGGAAGCAAAGTTTGAAATTGATTTTGCTTTGTTCCAAACAATAGGTTCTGCCACTGGCGTGGCATGATTGCTAGGTATTTTTTCCTGAATATACACAGTCAGTTCCTTCTGCCTTTACATTTAAAGGTGTTATGGATAAATACAATGTCCCATAAAATTTTACTGTAGAATCTGTGACTACATTTGAATTCACACATTCCCTGGATAACAGTGGAATATATTTGTTTGAGGTTCAGTAGTCAACAACATTATTCACTCATTACCTGTTGGCAGATTTGTTTGCAGTGTACCATAGACTGTGTTTGAATGCCTGTTTTACATTTTCTGAGAGGCTGTGTATTTATTTTAGCACATCTGTACACACTGTCAAGCACCCAGTTTCAGCTGGAAATTTCTTTCACATCAATGGGTTTTTCTTTGATTCGTTATTGTTATAATACTTCAGAAAAATCCATAAAAGCACAGCAGTATAAAATAGGCATACATAAGCACATCTATCTAGTCAAGATTAGAATGCAAGCTCCCAAAAGTGTTCAGAAGGAAGCAAAGAGACAAGGCTACCCTTGAATCAAATTGCAACTCCTTTCAGCAGTGTTATCAAATACTTTTTTGAAATGTGAATATTTTCCCCTTTTCCAGGACCAGTTAAAAATGTTTAGTTCTGCTCTGAAAATTGCCTGATATTACATGTAATTTATCCAAATCCAGTCTCTCCATCACAGATGTCACATGTTTGCATCAGGAAAAGAAATAAATAAATGGAAGTTGTGCACAGCAGAACTCTAATCTGAACTTGGAAAGGCTGCTCTTGTGTGTGTGTGTGTGCAGACCCGCACGTGTGCTTGTGTGCAGGGAAAAGGACATGGCCAGGAAGGCAACCAGACAATCAAGCAGCTGGGGAAATAGGCCTAACTGTCCTTAGTCAGACCTTTGCCATTTCCCATCGCCCTCCCCACTGCCACCAGAGCCCCTGGGGACTCGTCAGAGCAGTTCCCCTGCATTGCTGGGAGCAAAGCTTATCTACCACAGACTGCCAGGAAAACTCGCCTCCAGGCTGGGGGAGTGTCAGGACTTGTGACGAATCCAACAGTGAACTTTGTAACTCCGACTAAGGGTTCAAGCCAGGGTGGAAACAGAAACTGGTTATGAAATGCAACTCTGAATTTGGCAATGAGTGTGAGTGCCATAACCTAATGCTTAAAAACTGGTCCTTGGAAACTGAGTGCCTTTTAGGGGTGCTAATAACACCAAGATCATGCGTTTGATCCCTGTACTGGCCATTCTCTTAAGCATTGGAATCGATCATCCTTGTGGGTCCCTTCCAACTCGGACTATTCTGTGATTCTGTGATTTTGTGACATGCACAGAAGCTGACTTTGAAGGATAGGACTCACCTGTCATCACTCAGGACACACCCCAGTGTCATGCAGCAGATGGGCATGAAGCTGGGTGGGTTTTTGCTGGACAGGTCCTGTTCCTGAGGGTAGGTGTGCAGTGACCAGCACCAGATGCCTGTAGCCACAGTCATCCTCAGGGAGCAAGGATCTGTCTGGCCCAATCAGAGGATGACTAGGCAGTGACTCTTCTCAGAATGGGGTTAATCCTCTTTAAGCTTCTAATTTTGGCTTAGAGCTTTCCTGATGGCTTCACTGGCACCATGTAAATTTCAGTCCACTGGGCTAAACAGGGAGGGAAATGTAGTATCTCAAAGAGCCGCCTCATGCTGGAGCCCATTTCAAATATCCACATCTTGGTACTGCCCTAGTTGCTTCCCTAGGTGCTGGAGAATGGGGGAGCAGAGAGCAGTGGCTGGTAGCTCCTCAGAGAGTTTGTGTGACCTGGTCTAACCTTCAGTACAGAATGTCATCCATAGGTGGGTTGTGATAGATCATGTGTAGCGAAGGCACTTGAAGCAATCTTCATGTTAAATGAAGAATTTTTTTTCCCCTGTAATTACCAATTATCATAACAAAGAAACTGAAGGGGCTGATCAGATTTGTATTGAGAACAGTTTTGTTTCCACCTCTTTTCTCTTGTCTTGGGAATAAAACATGCAAAGTACCAGGGAAGAAACTTTCTTATAAATTGCTGAATTATAACTAAGCATTTCAGAGGTTACTTATATATCTATGTATACATATATATACATATGTAGGAAAGCACAGAAAAGCATCAAGTTGACAGACATAATTTGTCTTACCTTATGACTAACAATCCCCCTAAAAAGTGACATACTGTGTATTTTTCCCTTCCTGTATTTTGCCATCATTTTTTCTCTCACACTCAACTGCCTGCCCCTGCAAGCCAAGTTAACATGTCAAAACCTTGAGTTCCTCAAAGAATCCTAATTACTGTGCCCCACCACTTGGGGCAGACCGTGAGACACGTGCACTCTGTGATGCTTTTGAGTTTTGCCCCAGTTATTGTATAAGCAGTAATGACACAGCGCTGCAAGTACAGATGAGGCAATACCTTCTCCTTTTCTTCTGCTTATGCATGATCAAAGCAATCCCAGTTTCCACTCTGACTACTCTTAGGACCTAATACAGCACGTGTTCTGTGGAGCTGTTGCTTGCTGGACTCCAGTTCTGCTTTTCTGGAAGTGTCTCATCGCCTGCACTGGTGCACAGTAGCCATGCAAGTCACTGGTGGGTTTTGGCAGCAGGGGTGTGAACATCAGCTTCCCGTGTGGTGCCACTAGTGGAGCTCTCAGCAGGCTCAGGAACCTGGTGGATCCTGGCAGCTTTGGCCAAGCCAGGTGCAGTCTAGAAACACTGGACTGTGAAGTAGTAACAGCCCTCCCCATCGAGATTTTTTAGAAAGATGAAAAAAACATATACCCAAAGAAACATGGGTGAAAATGCATTTTTGGAACTTGCAGCCTTTTCTACTGGCTTCCCTTCTTTATCCCTCCAATATTTGAGCTGCATCAAGGATTTCTTTTCTTTCCCGTCACTGATTTTTCCATTTCACTTTGTGGGTAATTTTAGGCCCACAAACTAGTTTCCCCTTCTCTAGCTAACATTCAATATAACTTCAAAGCATTCAAGTAAGTTTCTGTCCTTATCTTCTTCTCTACCTTGCCAGTTTTCCATGTTTGTCCCAGGCTTTTCTAACTTCTCACGGATGTCCTGCTCTTCCCTGCCACTTCTTACATTGGCAGTTAAAATTAACTCCTGCCATGTGCCTTACCTTTTTTCCCTTCTCCTCTCCTTCCGATTCTTGTAAATCCACTAGCCTTAGGGTATATTCCTGTGACAGAAGCTGTCCCTCTTCTGAGACTCTCAGCATAATTTCTTATGGGTTTCCTTTGATTGAAGTGTCTCCAGGGGAAATGGCTTCTCTTCACTGCTCTGTGAACTTCAGTCAGTAAAACTCCAACCCACACCTGTTTAAAGAAATTTAAGTAATCCGTATATGGGAAGCAGGAGCACTGTAAACATGATCTTTTCCATAGAAATGTACACCAGCGAATACAAGTTTGGAGGGTAGCTGTGCATTTGCATTTTGGGGAAACTGTGATAAATACTTACAGCTCTGTAGTGGACTCTGGCTACCATAGGATTTGCTTATTTTCCTGCACTAACGTACCTTTTCTGAGGGACTGAGAATAAAAGCTTGACTGGGTGTGGGTGCATTTATACCAAATTCTGTCTTCTTGTTTGTCTGCAGATACTCATTCTCAGACAATTAACTTTTCTAAAATAAGTTATGAAATTTGAGAAAACATCCGTTTATTTGGCACAAAGGACCAAACCCAAAGAAATTAGGCTTTTTTTTACAATCTTTGTCAATTTAGCTCTGTTTTCTTTTGAAGATTCTTATTAAATAGTAACCACATTTGAGATGTGGTCTAATTAAGAACAAATCATGAAAGAGAAGAGGAGAGAGAAAGCTTTGACACAGTTGGTGATTGTTAATAGTTTTTCAACTAGCACATTCTAATTCTGCATCATTTGCCACAGCTGCAGAGCTGAAATATCTGAGCCTTGACTTCTGTGTGAGAAGTAATCCTAACTTCTGCTCTTGCATAGGTGGTGAACAGTCTATTTTAATTTATTTTGGTGCCTGACCAGCAGTCCCTCCACATGGCTGAGTGGCTCTTCCTTATTCACTACAGTCCCTTCAGCTGCATCCATTTTATATGTGAATAAATGCCTTCCTTCTGCTCCTGAGATGCGAGACTAAGAGCTGCAGAGATATTGTGAAATACCAGCTTCAAGCACTTTATCTGCTTTAGACAAAGAGGATTTTAGAGCTTTCTCCAAAGCCTACATCTCTGTATTTCTGCCATTCTTTATTACTTTTACTATTCTTCCTGGGCTACTTGCACTTTGACTGCTCAGATAGTTCTACTATTTTTCAGTTGTTTTCCTCTCTTCTTTCTCACGTTTCTTATAACCTGTACCCACCAGCTATTATCCCCATTATCCCCAAATCTCTTCTTTTAGATCATGGAGCCTTCTTCTGGGCACCACAATTAAAAACATACATAGAAGGGAAAGTTTTGTATTTGTGGTGGTATGTGGAAGTCATCTTTTTGGGCATCCTACATCTTATTGATGAATGCCACCTCAAGAGCACCATCACATTTATGTTGGTCTTACTTTTGTTTGTGTTAGAAAGCATCTTGAGTGATGTCTGGTTGATGTTACAAAACCACTCTAAAACTGAGCTCATAATGCAGTCGGGTCACTCATGACAGAGTGTGATGACATTGTCTGTTCCTGCTTGTCATTTTCCAATTCTATGCTAAGTCAGGTACACTCGTCAGGACACTATATACTTATTTTGAGAGATTTTTCTGATATTTCAGGCTGGGGTTTTTTTAGCAGATGATCTTTCTCTTGTAGGGACAAAATTTCAGTGTTTTCTAGGCTTTGATACTCATCTGAATTCAGCAGCAGCTCAGAGTTGGAAAAAACAAATCTCTCTAGAGGAGAAATATAGCAAAAAGAATTTCTCAGCCACCCCTTGTGTATAGCATCTAAGCAAAATCAGAAAAAGCAATTGGAAAAAAATACTGTGGTCTACCCAAATATCTCTACTAAAATAGGCTGCTAAAATAGATGGCATTTTCATGCACAATATATGAAGTGATACTGATACGGAGTTATTTTGTCTTTCCCAAGAGAAAATATCAGTAAGGTGAAACAGAACTTTTCCATGAAAAGGTTCAATTAACTTGGTATATTGATCCAGAAGGCTTACTAAGCCCAGGATTGATTCCAGGAGGTGAAAGTGACTGAGATTCACACCAACCAGTACTTAATGATTAAAGCATTCTCCTGAGATGCATGAGGCACAAACTGAAATTCTTTCCTCACCTTTTAGGCTGGTAATTATTTGGCTAAATATATAAAAAACAGTAGTTTGATTTGGGAGGTAAAGATATTTCTTCATAAACCTGTTTTTCCAAGAAGCTGCTTGAAGCATGGTAGGTGCAGGCAGACTTACTCCTGTGACCATCACATTCCACCGATTTCTGTCCACAGAGTAATTTCCAGGTTATTGTTTGTCCTCAGGTAGAGAGGCTCGTACTCTTTTATCTATGTTCTCTTTTCTAAGAAAGATGGTTTTCTTCTCACTCTATTCAGAATGGAAAGTTTCAGACTCCCAATTTTTCAAACAAAGCAAAGCTCCCCAGTTTTCTGGCCCAAGCCAAGTTAGATCTGTGTAAATGGCTAAAGCCACAGGAATACCACATTGTGCTGATGTACCCCTGCACAAGCCCAGACCTATCAAACCTGAATAGTGTAACTATCTTTCATAAATGCACTTGAAATGGGATTTCTATCTCTTCCATAATGCTTCAGATATCTTACATTTTGCGGCTCCTCATTACTCACAGCAATTTTGTGTACTGCTTTCTATTTATCCTCTGGCCAGGATGAAAGCTACTGACAATGAGAATCAGGGCATTGCAATCCGTTCCCACATCTGATGCTTCCAGTACCACATGTGGCCCTGGGACATATGTCCAGAGAGAGCTCTTGTAGAAAGTGCACACTCACAAGGATTCCCAGGTATTGACAGCACATGTGAGAGAATGCATTTGAAAACAAAATGAGTAAATACATTAATGGGAAGAACCTGCAGTACTGGGGACAAACACCTTCCAAGAGCTAATGAGCCCCTGTCTAACGTGGCAGCAAGGCGTTAGGCTGATGTGCTCCTGCTTGTCTTAGTTAAGTCCTCTGAACTTATGAACTGAACCTTTGTTTTCAGTGTTAGCATTACCAGACTTAAGCATGGCATGAGTTGCTGACATGTTCAGACACTGATCCATTATTGAAAAATGTGCCGCTCCCTGAGCCTGATTGGTAGTCATCATGCATTTCAGAGGTAAATAGCACCTGTGGTGAACACTGGATCCAGCCAGCAGGAGCAAAGAGTGTTTATTAAATCAGCATTTGTGTTGAGGTGGTTTCAGCAAAACCAGATAAATGAGTTCAGTTTTCCTACGTGGTGCCTCTCTCAAGATCCTTTCCTCAATCTGCTTCTAAAGCCCTGAATCATTATAATGATGCACATGATCTGTTGAATTTGAAAATCAATATTTAACTGCATTGACTTGTTGGTAGTTACATCACAGACAGATCCTGGATCCCATTTTGACAATAGGAAATGAAAACAACGGCAAAAAAAAATGGCTTAAATCTGTTTTATAAGACTGTCATCTGAAACAGTGTTTGTGTTTCCATTTTTAGAACAGGGGGGAAAAGCCTTGCTATACTGAAGTGGAAGTCTCCATCCTGCACTTTAGAGATCCAGGATGAAAGATGCTAAAGCAAGAGCATGTCTAACTGTACACTGTCTCTGAATATAAATCCTACCCCCTGTTGTAGCAAAAATCACAGTTCCATGCCTGACCGGATAGCAGGTGAAAGTTTTCCACATGTATTAACATGGAAATAAAGTCTAAGGAGATACATGCCATGCCTACTTGTACATGCATAACTAGAGAAGTTAATTTCTGCTTTCTAAACACTATATTTAAAATAAACAAACAGAACTATAGCATTACTACCGAGCGACTTAATGAACAGCATATCAGAAAAACAGGATATCACAGTTCTTGTTAAAGTTCTCATTTGTCATAGCAGACTTGAGCACTTTCATCAAGTAACTTCATCCTGCTGTGCCTCATATTCTTCTCTAAGAAATCAGGATAGATAGATGTCTTGTAGAATGTGTGAGGCAAAGATTTGCTGTCAGTCTGTGCATCACTTCATTAGGAAATACTGTTTTTTTTAAAAAATGAGCATTCGAAACATTTAAAAACTAATTTCCATCAAGAGATGTAAACATTTGTTTCAGAAATATTCTAGACTCCTGTAGTGGTGGAGTTCTTGTGAGGATAGGGCTAGGAGTACTTTACAGGAGCCAGATGCTGTGCAGTGCAGAAGTTTCCCTATTTCCGCATGACTCTGTTTTGAAGCTAAAGAGGATGCCTGTAATGGTAATTGAATGTCCGAGTAGGATGTGCTCAGGGATGAAGGTGGCTATCCCAGGGTACTCAGAGATCAAATAGCATGGCTGACGGCCTTCACCAGCAAGTACAGTCTGACATCTCCCGAGAGAGCCCACCTGTGGCCTAAAGATCAGAAGCTGAGCCAGTTGTCATTATGGAGAAGAAACAGTCCTTTTTTCATAGTGCTGCTGCCGTGTAACCCCCATGTTGCTGCCCCTGGGGCTCCGTGCACCCTTCTGGTCACCTAAAACCATGCAGAAGGGGTTCAGAGTGATGCTGAGTATGTAAATGTGATGACTGGGGAAGGTAAGCATGGGCACAAACAGCTGGGGACAGGTCACAGTGAAGTAAGTTAAGGAATGGCAGAGAGAAGATAAAAGGGGAACAGGAAAGCTGTGCAAGGAAAGAGCTCAGGTGGTTGTTCCCTTAATTAGGACAGGAGCTCACTGCTACAAGAACTCAGTGAGTCATTCATAAGATAATTGAGCTGTTGTAGGTGGCAGATTCTGGAAGAGATACAAAACCTGTTTCAGACCACAAGCCAATTTTGGATTACTGAAGGCCTGCACCTAACATGAGTGCTGTTAACTTCAGGTTTACACAGTTTTAGCACACCAAAACCACACTCCCTCATCTATAACAAGACCCTGAACTGGAAAGGTAGCTGGAGAAATCCAGCCAGATCACTATATAGCAAAAGCTTTAGGCAGTGAGGATAAAACTCATGTGTGTTACAGAATCAGCTTTTGTCATTACTTGCAATGAAACCCGTGACTCATCTACCCTCAAAAATTTATTTCCATGGTACTCTCAGTGTCATTTTTGCCTGTGAAAGGTTGAAGTGAATCATTTATGAACATATTCTGGCAACTCAGCCAAGGGATATTCTACCAAGCCTGGCTTCTTGATGAGACAAAAATGGAAAATGAAAACCTCCATCTGATCAAACTAGACCTTTTTTTCAAAATTTCACCTCAGCCCAGGAAAATTGAGTTCAAAGATCTCCTCTGGTCTAGGGCCAATGATTCAAACATAATGTCTCTGCCTGTCAGAAAGGATAACATATAATTACCTACCTCACCAGGGCATTGCAAAAATTAGTTATTATTTGCATACGGTGGTTGAATAATTTAAAAACCTTCATCTCAGCTCTTGTGAAAGATTGTTTTTCTAAAGTAAATTAAAGTACTAGTAATTTCAAATTGGTAGTGCAGGAGAAGGCAGTCCTCCAGATCACAGCTTGAGTAATTCAGTGATGCCCAAAAGAAACAGGCAGGTACCAGGGAATAAATGGGATGTGAAGGACCAGATAGCTTGCTTCTCTAGCAGATCTCCTCTTGTAGGATCTGGGACCACCTATTTGTCCTTCAGATGGAACACAGAAGCAGTAATTAAAGAAAACCTCAGGACATTGCTTGGTTTTTCGTTTCTAGTTCAACTGCCCTGTACTTTTATCACAGCTTTCCCTCATTTCTTGGTTAACTACACTTAATGGCACCCCTTTGCCCCCCACAGAAGATCCATATCCTCTGCTCATCTCCCAGGATTTTGTGCTGCTTTTACCTCACACAGCAGAACTGCAATGACAGGGAGGCTGTAATTTGGTTTTGGTATTTAGATTGCACTTATCAAAACAGTTCATTTGCATTTACAGTCTTACCCTTGATTACACCTGACATTTGAAGTCCATTGTATTTGAAAATGTCTTGTCTGTCATTCGCAAGATAGGAGAAACAAGGTGTGCTGTGTTCCCAAAAACTGAACAACAATAATCTCTTCTTTCCACATGCTTCTTCTTTTCAGCATTAGTTCTTGTTTCCATCCACTGTAATGGGGGTGGCACATCAGGACTGAGCAGAGACATGCAGAAGAGACCTGCTCCAACTGGTTTTTAAGTGCCATGCTGCAGTGCCAGCAGCTGTGGTCAGGCCCCCATGCTCCATGCGCCAAACTCACAGGCCAAAGACAATGGGTTTGCATTGGGGTTTGTAGGGCAGAGACTTTCCAGTTAGAGTGTATCCTGGCTACCCAGTGTCAGGAAAGCCTGACTAGATTTCTTTCTTGGATTGTCTGATTCAAAAGGAAGTACTCAGAATCCAAATTGTTACACAGTTCTACTATGAATTATTTAAAATTCTGTATTTTGAATACAGTATCCAGTTTTCCTCCATCCTTAAGACAGGTGGCCCTTCATTCACGCAGGGTGTCACCATGTTATTTTAACCAGGCAAGATATATTACATAAGGTTGCAGATATGGTTCCTTGGATAGGTTTGTAATAAGAAAAAACTGTAACAGTCTCAGTGTAGAAAGCCTTTACAGTTATATTTTATTGCTTGAGTGTTCATAAGCTACCTAAACACACTTAAATCCTTACATAAGGGTGGAGGAAGGAAGGAAGGAGATCAGGATGGGATTACCATGAAGACAGGGTGTTCAGAAGTCTCCCTGAGGGCTGGGAACATTAGTTTGATCTCCTAGGCTTGTGCTGTCTACTCCTGTATGACCTCTTGTGATTTCACCTTCAGAGTCACTTGGCTCTGTAAAAGAGAGAAAACAGTAAATACAGGCATTTCATTTTTCCTTCCCAGGGAAGATTCACAGATATGGTTGGGGTTGATCATTCATACATTTGTTTGTATCAAAACAACTTTCTGGCTGGGAGTTTCCTGACGGAGATAGGCGTGTAGCATCCCATACCATGGCATAGTGAAGAATTCCTGTAGGAGAACAAAGTTTACCTTGTGCTTTTCTCCTCAGTCCAGGATTACTGAAAGAAATGAGAAGATTGATAAAATAGGGAAGCAAAAAGGGACATACAGAGGAGATAAGAAATGAGCTGTATGCTAACCCCACTAACCACCAAGGAATATTCTTTCCTAATTGCATAAGTATTAGTTTTATTATCTCATTGCTTCTCCCCCTCTCTCTTCCCTTAGCTTTGTTTGGGGTTGGGATTAATTAGCATAAGATGTTAGAGCATATGAATTGCAGCAAACTTCTGCTTTATTCCACAGCTGGGGTGGCCAAGACACTTAAAAGGAAATTCTCATTGATGTTTCTGGGAAGAGGTTCAGAAAGGATTTTAACCTACATAGTTTTGATGTGTAACAGGAACTAAAGGAAAAGGGATTACATTAAAAGAAAAAGATATCCTTCTCTACTCACCCAATCTTTCAACAGTTCATTTCAGTTATTTATATAATGAAAAACAATAGTTCCAGCAGAGAGGGCAATGTACTATGAATTTTCCACTTCTGCCTATCTACCCCCTGTGGTAAAGTTCATACCAATGACAAAGAAGCTACTCAAAAAGAACAAATTTTGGTTTTTTTTGTTTTGCATTCAAAATACCATTTATAACTAAAATCCCTCTGAACCTTATTAAGAAATTCAAGCAAACATTTTTGCTTCAGTTTCTCACTTATATCAGCCCAAAGGCATAAATTAGAAGCAAATACCTTACGCATGTAAATATCCATGGGCAGCTGCACTCACACGAGAGCCCTAGGCCTGCAGGAATATTACCAGAGGATGATACGGCTGTGAAAATATCTGTAAGAGTGCCTTTTGAAAAGCCACAGTCCCTGAATGTGTTCTCACTAATAAGTATTTGAAACTAGATTTCAAGATTGGAAGAGCTTTTCTTGTGAAACTGGGTTGGTGACACAGAGATCTGTGTGGCTGGTTGAAAAGGACATGGGAGGTCCAAATGTACCATTCCATATATGACCCCCTTATTCTCTTCCTATTCTGATAGAAGATGCTTCTTTTTTTCTTTTTCCCAAAGCTATTTCCTTCCCCTTCCTTCTACCTATGAGTGAAAACTGCACTCATTAAGAGGCATGAGATCTACGTTTCTTCATTAAAAGTATATTAAAAAACACAAACCAGAATTAGAGCTGCATAATGCAGTCCCCATCACATGACAAAGTACCACCAACAAGAAATATTGTAATCAACACTGTCTTATATTCATTAAGCAAACACTGCTTGAGCTGGTGCTCAGATTTTCTTCATTTTTCTATTACATGATCCATCGGACTTTATTTTCTTCTGATTATGGAAACAACTGAACATTACACCTATAAGTTCTAGTTGCTTGCTCCATCATTTTCTTTTAATAGGTTTCAACAGCAAAGAGAAAATTAAACCAGGGAAATCTTGTAACAGAAAATGAAGAATACCTGATTATGTGCATTCAGCAATTACTGGGGGGTGGAGGTGGAGGGAGGGTAGCTCTTTTTAAGCTATGCCCACAGGGCACTTCCACTGCTTTGGCACATAGGCACACAGCTTGCCACTCACTCGTGTTTTGTGAAGATATTTCACATAGAATTCTGACTACTTGCAAGACAGTGCTTTCATACACACTTACCCAAAGTAAGGTAAGGACTGTGTCTGCAGTTTGTCCAGTGGGACTGGGTTTGCAGTTTCTCCAGAAAATGAAAATGGATTTAGGCTTCAGCAAAAATTCCAGCACCAGCCAAAAGGATATCTCTCACAGCCTGACTGTCACTGCCTTGAAGGTGCCTAGGCCCACTGTGTCTGACTGAAGACCTGCACATGCACTGGGCGTAGTCCCCTGCGATAAGGTGCTCCTCTCCCAGCTGGGCTAAATGATCGTGCACTTTGTTTCTGCTAAAACTTAGTGCAGTTCAGGAGATGAGGATGCTTCTGTCCATGGAAATGGGTGAGCTTGCCTTCAGTAATCATTGCCTGAGCCTGCTGGACTGACAGGACAGGGCACAGAACAAAATCCAGCTGTTGACATTAGGAGCCGTGATGGCAGCTGTTGCACTCTCCATATCCCTAGACCCTTCGAAGGTGCAGTGTTTTCTTAGCAGTGGGACAACTGGTCCCGGGGATTCAGTTTCCAACAAGAGCATTTTAATCAGCAGGCTGCATCTCCCTGTGGAAGCTGTGCCACCTTGCTGGAAAAGAGTTTAATCAGAACAGGGAGGATGCAGATGCCTGTAGTGTTAATGGGGCATTCAGCTGAGAAGGTGCCTTTGATTCATGAGGACTCTCAAGACTGCCGCTGGATTTTATGTAGTAGCTGCAAACATAAACAAACATACCACACCAAACAAAACCCTACCGGTGAGAAACTCCAGCTCTGCTCTGGGTTTTCTTTAACGAGACATGCATATAAGGTGCCTTCTTCCCCCATGATAATGTTCTGGATGGCAGATGGAGCTTCTGCCCTGTAGCCCTTGATAAGTGCCTGAGGCATCCCCTGACTCAACTGATGCAGGGGGATGCAAATTTGGCTGATTGCAGGTGACTTGCAGCTCCCCAGCCAGGCTAGTATAGATACTAGTAACTCAACAGGATAGGAAGAATAGGTGTGCAAGTCTCTCCTCGGAGGCAGAGAGGTTCTCATAAATTAGGTGCTGCAAAGGTCACATTTAGCTTTGGTCCTGTTGCTACCGATCTCTGGGGCCTCTCTGGTGGCTCAGTACTACCTTAAAAGTGAAATTTAAGTTCTCTGCAAGAAATTTCCAGCAACATAAAGAAACCTGACTCTAAAGGACAGTCAGGCATATGTAGAAGATATATGTGCAAAGCTCCGCAGGTTATGAAAGGATTCTTTGTTTCCACCACAGCAGCTGTAGATGAACTACCACCATTCTGTTGCTTCCACGGCAAAGACAGCCTGGTTAAGCTGAGCTGCCCTCAGTCCTCTTCCCTGATAGAGGTATCATGCTGCAAGAAATTGATATGTTCTGTGGAGGAGAAAATAATTCAGCTAGAGATTTGCCTGTCTTCATAATAGCAATTGCATGCCGATTTTTACCTCTAAAATTGTTTGTGTTTTAAGATCTACCCAGAATCATTAAATGAACACCATTTGGGCTTGTAGCTCGAAGGAACAAAGTCCTACCTGCTTCATGCATAGGGAGCACTTGGCTGTTTGTTGCTGGAAAATGTCTCACACAAGAGAAGGACTCAATGTCAAAGTAACAAAGCTGAAGGTAATCCTTGGCTCAGAAAAATGTGCCACAAACTAACTCCACTCAGCTCTTCTCTTCAGAAGACAGAAAAGAGGAGTTTGTGCTAAAGCGTCTTGCTACAATACATATCAGATTGCTAATCTCACTTTGGAGCTGAATGCAGAAGCTGCGTTTCAGTGCTGCTGACTAAGAGATAGAAAGAACAGCTCCACAGATAAGCAGCCGCACGCTGAGAATGTTCGTGACCACACCACTGGTGTAAGGGTCTGAAGACTTCGCACATCAAGATCAAGGGGGCACAGTGCATGTTTTATGAGGTTTCCCACCTGTCCTCAGATACTGTGAGAACTCCCTCTGTCAGGCACATCTCCAGGGGTTGTTCAAGGACCATCCATGAGGACAGTATCCTTACAGACCTGCCATGCTTTGCAATTTGGGAGCGCTTGCTCCTTTGTTTTCCCAAGTAGGGAATTATTAATGCATGTTACTGTAATAAAAAGAAACAGTCAGTTCAGAGCATACATGCATCCTTTCCTCTGCCACTTGTATTCATGAATGCACAAACTACTGATTCTTTTAATCTCACATGACCACAAGCTGTTTCCCAAATGCTGGCTTTAAAATCAGCTTGTGGTTTTGGAGAAATATAGGGCAAGTAGCATAGCCAGATTTGCTGTGAGTGTTGTGACTACCTAGAGCACCTAATGGTGAAGAAACCAAGACTTCAGCACAGTTCCCTCTCTTCTGCCTCCCCAGTCTGTTGCAGCTGTAGCTGAATCCTGCCTACTGCTCTGTTGCTATGCCAGCTTCAGTCAGAGGTTATCTGTATGGTAATGCACAGCTGGTTACAGGCAGCAGCGCTACTTTCTCAGCATAATACAGAATAAATGAACAAAATGAACGTAAGTTGCTGGAGGACGGCAGGGTACTTTGAGGAGCAGCATAGCACTTGCCACTCAGCCAGATAACCTGTGCCACGTCTGTTTGCTCTCCCTGGGCATGGGCTTGCTGTCCAGAGTTCACTGACAAAGCCACCACATCCACAGAGCACGCAAGGAGAATTTATGTGTGTGTCCATGTGTTCCTGCCCTGGGGGGTTGGGTTTCTAACCTAGTTACAATACCTTAGGATGTTCTTCTCGTACCCTGACCCCCAGCTGGGTCACTCCTAAGGATCTCTGTGGGTCTCACGCCAGTGCTTGTGTTTTACAACACATGAGAATTATGGTCCTGCCTTCTGGTCACTGTGATTTAATGCTGTATTGGCATCTATGCTGGTACCTCCACTAGACATTACTGTCCCAGTGACAGAGGCAGGGCCTTTCCCAGAGCTCCAGCAGTTCAAACCCCCAAACCAGGGCTGATTTCAGCTTATTCACATATTTTTAGGAACAAACTGCAGTGGATGAGGAGCAGAGGTGCTCACTGTTCTGCTGCCTTAGCTGGCGCACAGTAACTCCTGGGAGGTGGCTGGGCATCACTGCACCTTAAATTCCTCTCCAACCTTAATCATAGTGCCATGGAATAACAGAATTGTTGAGTTTGGAAAAGATCTCTAAGGTCATCAAGTCCAGCCATTAACCCAGTTCTGCCAAGCCCATGTCACTATACCAGGTCCCTCAGTGCCACATCTACATGTGTTTTAAACACCTCCAGGGATGGTGACTCAACCTCTTTCTTGGGCAGCCTGTGCCAATGCTTGACAACCCCTTCTGTGAAAAATTTTTCCCTAATATTTAATCTAAACCTCCTCTGCCACAACTTGAGGCCACTTCCTCTCATCCTTTCACTTGAGATATGGGAGAAGAGACTGACCCCCTCCCAGCCACCACCTTCTTTCAGGTAGCCATAGAGCCATAAGGTCCCCCGGATCTTCGTCTTCTCCAGGCTGAACAACCCCAGCTCCCTCAGCCACCCCTCATCCGACTTGTGCTCCAGACCCTTCAGCACCTTTGTTGCCTTTCCCTGGACAGACTTCAGCACCTCAGTGTCTTCCTTGCAGGGAGGGGCACAAAACTGAACACAGGATTTGAGTGCTGAGTACATGGCAAGAATCACTTCCCTGGTCCTGCTGTCCACGCTACTTCTGATATAGGCCAGGATGCCCCTGGCCATTAAAACAGCAGGTGCCCAGGGAAATCAGGTTAGGTTGGTTTTCTTTTAAAAAAGTTACATCTTAATAGAAAGAACAGAAGCATCTAGCACCTGATTTTCGACCCCACAGCTTTCACTGTGACCCACAGACATGCACTCGCTCAGGCCACATAGGTGGCAGGATGTTCTCTCCTACAAACTCTGTAAGACCAGCAGATTCCTAGAAATTGCTGCTGTGCATGTTTTGTTTCTCTGTGCCCCACTGTTCTTTCTCTTTTGCATGTCTGTTCGCATTCCTTTAATCTGAATCTTTTCTGCAGTTTCTTATACATGCTGGTGCCCAGTACAGCATAATACAGCCTAATTGGCTCACAATCAACACTTCATAATAAAAATCACATACTATTGTCTGATATGTTATAAGTCAGACATAGTGGGGAATAATTTAGGTTTTTTTCTCTCTCTCATATCAAGAAATTTGAGGACGCTTTGGTAATTTTGTCATAATGCTGTGTGTCACTTTGGAGACCTTCAGAGGCCACTGAGTTGCAAATAGCTATCAATTTGTGAGACTTGAGCAAGCTTTATGTAGCAGTTTGAATGTAGCATAACTGCAATAAGAACCAATTTTGCCTATAAACAGGTACTACTTCCCATTCTTTAGGGATTTCTTTGGTAGGAGGAATTTTATTAAAAATAGACACTTTTAGTTTTGCAATTCTCTCAGAAATCACATTTAAATACAGTTTTAAGGGTAACTCTTTACTGAAAATGGATTTTGAATCAAATTTTCTCCTCTGTTCTGTGCAGACTGTTTTTAAGCAGTGCAGTATGGTATTGCTCTATGAGGTCAGCTGAGATTTTGGAATTAAAGTCCTCCACTGTGTAACTTTCCAAATCTTACTCTCCATCTCCTTGTCCTTCCTACACTACAGGCTGCCTTTTTCATCAGGTTTTTATCTTCAACAATCAGATAATACACTTCAGTGCCACAAAGCCTCAGCACCATAAAATTCAGATATAGTCTTGATGGTGTGAAGATGTGTCAATCTCTTTTCTTAAAAAAAAAGTTAAGCTTTACACTAAACAAAACATACTTTCCTTTGAATTTTGTACTAAAATAAGAGAAACAAACTTCTGCCTCCTTCAAGAGGGCTGTATTACTTAAAAGCTGCCATTACCTAGGCAGGCAGAGGAGTAACTTACCCACATTGCACAAAAACTACAAAGACATCTGTCTCACTGTGAGATGCTCTGTCTTCAACACTTTTGCATGGGGTATCAGTAGATCTTTATCTACCAGTTCCCTCTTGAGTGGCACTCCTGTGGCTTCTAGGAAAGGTATTGAGCTGATATCAGACTTTAAATAGTTTAGCCCCAGCTGGCAACTAAGAACCAGGCATCTGCTCTCTCACTCCCCACCCCTGCCCTTCCCCCAGGGGGATGGGGAAGAGAATTTGAAATAAAAAAGGATAAAACCTGTGAGTTGAGATAAGAAGCCAGTTTAATAAATTAAAAAAATCATCATCCTCATCATCATAATGTAATGAAAAGGGAGATAACAAAAAGAGAGAGGCATAAAACCCAAGAAAGAGAAGTGATGCATGACACAGCTGCTCACCACCTGCTGACCAATGCCAGACTCTGTCCCCCAGCACTGATTAACCCCTCACAGCAACTCCTCCCATTTTATATACTGAGCATGACATTCTGTGGTATGGAATATCCCTTTGGAAATTTGGGTCAGCTGTTCAGGCTATGCTCCCTCCCAGCTTCTTGTGCACCTCCTCACAGGCAGACCATGGAACACTGAAGTCCTTGATTTGAGGTAAGCACTGCTGAGCAACAACCAAACCATGAGTGTGCTGCCAACTTTATTCTCATGCTAAACCCAAAACACAGCTCTGTACTAGCTACTAGATAAAAAAATTAACTCTATCCCATCTGAAACCAGGACACCCAGCTAAGTGTAATGCAGTAAGGTGAAGTAAGAAGGGAATTTTTCTTCTGGACATTTAGTCAGCAAAAAAAAAAGACTTTAAGAGGGAAAAGCCAGACACCAGTCATTATGGCTTTGCATTAATCAAAGAGCAAAGTAAAACTGGAGAGTTAGCCAAGAAGTGAAGTCATGCTGAACTGCACAAAGTCACCTTCTAGAGGAAAGCCTTATGTGACACCACTGCTTGTATGTCCCATCCAGGTGGTGTGGTTCTCCACTTCAGCATCCTATCAGATGTGGCTTTTCTCTAGTCCTGTGCAGGTTAGGCATTAAAAAGCCTCTTACATACCGTAAACAGGACTAAGCTGGTCCACAAGCATTAACATGACAGGGATTTTTAGAGAAAATTTCAAAAATTTCTGTCTTGCTTTTGGAAATGGCTAACCTGTGCTAAGATTGGGTCTTTCCTTTCTTTAAACAAGTAAATACAAACAGGTGACTCTGAGGCATCCTTGCAGCATTAAAAACATCTCATCCTCATATTTACTGTCAGACAAGGCTAAAATAATTCTTTGTATCAACACTAGTGAGGACCTAACTGGTAGGATGAGCCTTTTTTGACAAATGCTAAATTAAAAGTCTGTTGAGCAAGAAAGGCCTATAAACTTGCCTCCCCTGCAATTAGGGTGAACATGCAATGTAAAAGTGTTTTGTACCCCATTTTTTCTCAGTTTCTGCTGTGCTTAGGCCAATTTGTAGTTTGGGTTGGGAGCAGTGTAGTCCCAGTGTTAGAGGCACACTAGCTAAAGCTGTCCCTATAACTCAGGCAATCCTTTGCTGTTCATCTCCCTTAAGGGTTTTTGGCCTTGTCTGGTGGCTGAGCAGAAAGGGCCTCACTGAATTAACCCATCACTTCTGATAGTCTCCGCAGCACCACGAAGGATCCTGCTAGATCTGACACTCACTAAGAGAGTCAGCCCAGTGCCACCTTCAACTTCAGAGCCACCCTGGATCATCACCAAATACCAAAATCAGGAGAAACCCAGGATTTTATTCCCTATTACATTTAGTTAAGTTACTAAACCAAATGACATGCACTTGGAGTTGTGTGAAGCCCTTGACACTGGTGATACTGGAACAGGTTGCCCAGAGAAGTTGTGGATGTCCCATCCCTGGCAGTGCTCAAGGCCAGCCGGGGTGAGGCTTTGAGCAACCTGCTCTAGTGGGTGGCATACGTGCTTATGGCACAGGGTTGGAACTGGAACATCTTTGAGGTCCTTCCAACCCAAACCATTCTATGATTCTGCAGACCTTTCTGACAACCTCACAGCATAACAAGCAAGAAATCCTTCAGAAAAAGGAGACCCCTTCAGCAGCTGTCTTGCTTAGTGCTCACCAGCGGCTGGAGGCAAAGAAATCTGTATTTCTACAGCTTCAGGCCACATGGCTTGGCTCAGCAGTCAGTTTTCCAAGCCACATTTAAAAGGATTGCTAACTAACTACTCTTTCCTATTATCTGTCACTAGACATTAATTTTGGGGTAGAGATTGTACATTGGAGTTTTTAGGAGCATGCTAATGATGTAATAGTAGGGGAAGGGAACCTTTTGATGCCACAGTATCTGAAGAGAGAGAAATGAAGCCAAAATATTGCAAACCAATAATAAATCCAACAAACCAATACAATCAAGCGGAGCAAAAATCACTTTAAGTAGCTTTCTATTTGCATTCGCCATCACGAACTCATTTACGCAATTACTGTAATATTGATCCTTTTGCAAAGGAAAAAAAATGTAGTGATTAACTTTTTTTTAGTATACAAATAATGAAAAAGGTATGTTCTTGTAAACAGGGATGGGCTGGAAGATTTCAAAAACTTTTCATTATCCTGAAGTCTGGAGCTCAATTATTTACCAGCAGTGGTTCAAATTCTAAATCTCACTCTGCTCATCCAAATCACTTATGAGAAGGACTTGGTTTACAGTAAATTCCTTTCCCTTGGAGCTGTTTCCTGCATTGTATAGGCATTTGCAGATATGAGAAGTGGGCAAGATTTCTGGAAGCACTGGGTTTCTAAAGAAAATGATTATGCACCTAGGAGGGTTTTCTGAAATGCCTAAATAGCTTGTCATCTATTTCTGCGGGTTTCAGCTCACTATGATACCTCTGCAGACCTCACCAGGTATGTATTTGAATCCCAAATGTCTCAGAAAATATACAAAAGATACTGCAGCCACCTCACCCAGTTTGTGTTACTGAGCATTTCATAATTTATCTGCATTTTGGAAATCCTTTGCATACATTTTAATTAAATATATTTCCGTAAAACACTCTCCAGGGATAAGTGCATTTCCAAGAAACTGTAAGAGAATCTGGGCAGACCTATCTCAAGTAGATTGTTGCCTTTCTTGAGGGAAAATGGTACCAGTTTAGGTTTCTGGTTCAGTGCATCTCCTGAGATACAGGGAGTTTGTGTCCAACCAGTATGTAGTGCTTGCCATTGATTCCACAAAGTCAGCATCTGTTTTGCAGTTTTAACAGAGGTAAACTAAGCCTAGATCGAACATTTATGCTATTCCAGCGAGCTGTAATGCAAGTCAGTCTGTCAATCCTGCCCCCACAGAGATCTATTATTTCATTTGATTGCCAGATACAAGCAATTTGAAAACAAATGCTCCTAAAATGGTTTGATTGCTCTTCTTGTAAGTAATCAATTACTCCTTAATTGCTTAACAAATACATGATTTTATGATGTCTCTTGTACTGTCTCCCTCTCTGCTTTGTCCATGTGCTCAAAATATATATCTACCCTATAAAACCCTCTCCTCCTTGCAAGCAGTACAAAATGATCCTCAGCCAGCAGCTGAGATTGCCCAACAGAGAGTAATCTAGTCCAGCAGTGGCCTTTGATAGCCAGCTCTGATCAGGGCAGGCCTAGCAATCCCTCTGAGCATGGGAATTGCTGAATTTCAAATGGGGCTGGGATGAACTCCATTCATATCGACTTCCTCGGCAGCACCTGAGAGTAACAGGGATGTGGGAACCAGTGAATATCCCAATAAGGGAACAAGAGAGTCCTTTAAAGGGACAGACCCTGAGACATCTCCCCAAGTTAGGGTGAAACCTCTCAGGATGTTTTGTCCTACCGTGCCAGTGTACCCCAGTTCTGCTTCCCTGACTGGCCCATTGATTTCCCTGCCCCTTTTCCCTTATATGTTAAGGTCTCACCTATGTACCGCCCCTGCCCTTGATGCTTTCCCCGCCCCCCCCATATATAACTTGGAACTCTCCATTCTCTCGATGTCTTTTGTCCTGGCTTCCATTCAGAGTGGAGCTGGAATAAACCTCTGCTATGGAATCTCACACAAAGACCCTTCCTGCCTCTTTGCCATCGACCTGTCGAGAAGCTATCCAGAGTGTGTGTGTGTGAGTGCAGTGGCTGCCGAGTGACTTTCTGTTGGAGTCGGTTCGGGAATTCATAGCACCCCACCAGAACACCCCCTGGATCCGACACAGGGACTGCAGTGCTGTGGGGGCAATCAAATACTGGGTACTTTGGCTAGGCATGAGCAGAACATACGTGATGAAAGGTAGTTGCTGAATTAGTCATGAACCAGCTTGTTACCACTAACGGAAAGAAAAAACTGAATTTCATGTTGTTAGGATGTGACCTCCCCTGGAAAAAAGGTCATACCTCAATGGACCACTTCTGCTAAGTGTCTGGGAATAACCTTGTATAGCTCTGGAGATTGCCATTTCTGTGTCAGTTTAATCTGATCTAGGACTGTATTGCTGCTGAAAATGATGTCCTATTCCCTCTTCTGACTTGTGGCTTCAGGTCCCTCTGCCTGACTTGTAGTAATGCAAATAAAAGGGCAGGAAAACACGAGGCAGGGGGAGGGATTCCTTCTGACAGGGGCTTGCTTGGTGCAGAGCAATAGCCAGGCTGCCAGCTGAGGGGACAGCCCCTGCTGTCTGGTCAAATACACAGAGAAGAATCATACTGAAAGCTTTCAAACTGCCAATAGCACAAAGTAGGTGATGCACTGCAGGAGTAGCACAAATCTTTCTGCAGTGAGCACTCCTGCACCGTCTAGAAGATGCTGAAAAGGCAGAAGTTGTCATGGCAGAGCAACAGAAGTGCAACAGCAGCATGTAAGCTGTGAACTCAACTTTCAATAAATGGGAGTTGGTTAAGCTGGATGTCTCAAAATCAGCTATCTTGTTGTGGTTTTGCCTTTGAAATTGTCAGAGTGGGAAAGAGCAATAGGTAAAGTCCCAGCTACACTTAGGAAGTGTGATGTTAAATTACTGTATTTGAAGGAAATTAAGCCATCTCCTTCCCAAGTGCTGATCCACAAGCACACTCAATTTCCGCCCTTCTACCACACAACTTCAGACCAGAGCCATGTCTTTCCAGTTCCTCAGTGCGCTGCTTTCTGTCTTGTGTTGCATCTCTGCCTAGCATTCAACCCCCACAGTGAAGGACCTGTGGGACGGAGTTTACTCCTGGCAAAGGGTCACTCAAAACAAGCACAGGAACCATGACCTACCCCTCATAAGGGGCCGAGTTAACATGTGCAAGCAGCCCATGAGAGCTGCCTGCAGCAACTTACTCTTCACCTGGAGCCTATCTGGATACGGTTATTTAGTAGCTGAACTGCCTTTGTGTCAGCTCAGAACACATGCTGGGCTGGGCAGTTTCATCTGGTGAAGTAATTCAGTGGGGTGAAGTAATTCAGTGGGGTGAAGACTGCCTGGGCTACCTGAGGTTTCATACAACCACGGGGACTGTCCCAAACGGCTTAAGACTTGCTTTGGAACAACTGAATGCACATCCAAGCCTTAGCAGAACATGGTCTCTTTAGCCCTCTCCTCATGGAAAGATGGGGTGTTTAAAGCATGACAACAGCATTTAGACACTTCCCTCGACAAAAAAACAAAAACAAAACAACAACAAAAAACCAACCAACCAACCAACCAACCAACCAACCAACCAACCCCCAGCAATTACCCATATTCCAGAAAGATCTCACCAGGGCAGAAATCTGAAATCAGCAGCTCAGATACTCCTTGTGCATCAACACGTGGAGCTGTTGTTAGTAGTTGTTAAGCTTTCTGTTACCTGTCCTGCTCTGCTGTCACTTCAGCTTCAGGAGCTTGCTAAGCTTTGCTGTAGCTAGTGTCTTCTACCAGAAACAAGGAGAAAGAGGAAAGATGCTGCAGTTGAATAAAAAGGTCGAAAACCATAATAGCAATGCAGAATCTCTGATGCTGGTTCTCAATCCAAGGCATTCATTATCTTGCTCTGCACAACAACATTTTTCCTGTTCCTACCTGCTGCTGCAACCACGGCCTTGTTTACCATTCATTTAGTGCACAGCCTTTAGGAAAGGATGTTTATGAGATAATTCGTCTCTCTTCATATGCATAATAAAGAATAAATTAATAACTACATTAATAAAGCGGCTACATTATTATAAGATCTTTTCTTTATTGCTAACATAAATCATGAATATCCCTCCACCCAAATTATAGCACAGAGCACAATTCTTACTCATAACTCAGAACTTTCAATTATTTTTTCAATTTATAGCAACTTACCTTCTCTACCTACTACTATGTTCCCAACAATTCTACTGCCTGCAGACACTAACTAGGAACAAAGCATGCATTACAACTTGTAGAAATCACATTGCTACTTCAAAATTTAAGCAAAGCATTAATGAAGTTATACACATCAAGAAGTGCGTTAGCACCACATATTTCTTATCAAATGATTGTGTAATTAGTCCTCATCAACCTCCAGACTTCCATACCAACAGCTGGAATTGCTTTCACTATTACTTCCTGGCAAGTACTGTGAATGATGACTACAGAAATCCTATGACATTCAGAACTTTGACATGATGAAAATTAATCTTCATTTTAGGAACATGGGAGAAAGCAAATGTGAATGTTAATGTAATTAAAGCCTTGCCAGTTGGGGAATGTTGGGCACGAGGCTTGAACTTACGAGTACCATCACTTTTTCACGGCTGTGATGCCTGTGTTTAGAGAGAAGAGAGATGCGCTGAATTCTAAACCGTTTAACATTTGCAAATAGGTGTCATGCTCACTCTGTGTGGTTGGGTGCAATTCCAGATGAAGCTACCAAACCCACTTCCATCTTGCACTCATTTTACCTGCCTTTGCTTCTACATGATGCATGTCTGCTAGTTCCAGTGCTGGACCTGAGGGCAAACCATAAAATCTGGAAACATATTCAGTTATCCCCATTGTTCTCTTTTCTGATCCTGTAACTTAGAAGGGGATTTCCTCTTCCCAATTTTCTTTCCTTGTGGCCAGCAGGAGAACATATTGCAGCAAAAGAAGACATTTCATACATATTAACTTGATCTGAAGCACAAGGGTTTTATTTCTTGTAAAAACTCTCTTAGTGTAAGGCTGTAATGACTAATGTTATGCAACTGGGCTAAAGACATCCAAAGAAGGACATGATCCTTTCTAGTTATCTACCAATATTTCTGATTTGGCACAAGAAGACAGTACATCATTGTATCACAGGATGTGAAGTCTTCAAACACTGAAATACTTGGAAACACATGATGTCTGGGAGCAAATTTCTTTCCAGGGTAAGTGTTTCACAGTCATTTATTGCACACCCAATATACCAAACCCAGCATTTGGACTGGCATCTGCCAGGAAGAACTGGCCCTGTTATCTCCTTTTCATTTTATTTCAGGCAGGCAGAAATGAATTCACTGGTGGCTGAATATACCCATCATTCATTTCCCAACTAGGAGAGCCCTAGTTCAAAAGCAAAAATCTGCTGTTGTCTTTCAAGGTCAAAGGTACACTGTCCATGGGGTTAAATGTGTAACTATATCAAATATTTCTCTTCTTTCCCCCAACCCAGCCTTGTAAGACTATGTGGAACTGGGTGGGTTAAAGCATAAAGTGGAAATGCCACATCCAGGTGCTCAGGAGGACACCAGATATTCAGCAAATCATGAATTTACATCATATTTTTCTGATGTACTTGAGCTTTGGCAGAGGAAGAAAAGTTGGTGAATCTTTCTTTTTGAGACTGAAAATGGGGTGTGATTTCCCTTAGCCAGGTAAAAACAGGGAGGTCCCTGGACCTCAGGCCCAGTCTAATTTTTCTCTTCCCTTCTTTACCTGAGGGAGGATGAGAGCAGCAGGGAAATACCTGCTATCAGGTAGCCCATGGCAAGAGTCGGGCACTCACACCCTGAAGGGGCTTTTCTTCTCGAGGGGCTTCAGCACTGGCTCTGCCCCTCAAATCCCTTGGTCCACTTCTGTAAGGAAAGGGAGTGCAAACATTGCCTCTCCAGAGAGGAGGTGGAGAGGAGAGGCAGTAAGAGACTGCTCCCACCACTCCTGGAGGCCAGCCTTGAGGGCAGGAGAAAGGGGACCAAGGACAGCCTGGCCGTCTGTTCGGTTCACTCGACAGGCACCAGCATATTGCAGTGGGATGAGCTGAAATGAGGGTACCCTTCATCTACTCTTCCAGTGAGCTATGTTGTTGGATCCCTCATTTCTCCTCCATTCTTCCTTTCCCAGAAAAATGCAGGAATGGACCTCATCTGCCGTGAAAGGCAGTTTACCCCCTGCTTAATGAATTTGCCTTACTTATAATGAGTTTCAGCATACTTTCATGGAAGGTTTACATGCACTCAGCTTGGTCCTTTTTTTTTTTTCAGTTCATTAAACTGATAATGAAGATAAACTTAAAGTACTAGGACTGGTAGTGAGCTGATCATGGCTAAAGTGGGACAGCCATTAAAGCCCAAACTAACTGCTTCAGGTAGAATTTCTAGGTTTGAAACTATCAATTTAAGGATTTCACCATCTTAACAAGTCCTGTTTCTTTCAAGTATGTAATAAAAATGAATCTATTAATCTTCAGTGTTCATATCCCCAGAAAGAAATGAGCAGTAACATTTTAATTTTCAATCAGCATTTCTGGTGGATGAACACAATTAAGTACTGTCACATAAAATATCCATGATAGCTTAAGGGTGTAGAGTAAAACTACATGAATAAATAAGAGACCCAGTGAATGAATCATAAAAACTTACATCTAAAAAAACCCACTGAATTTTTCTTTAAGATAGTAAATCAAGTTTAACCTAAGCACATGCACAAATTTGTGTGTACATACCTATGTGCTCAACCTGCATTTCAAATCTCTTCAAAAATGTCCACCTCTTTTTGAACCAGTGAGCACACATACAGTTGTCTGATGTCATTCCAAGCAGCACGAAAATGCAAGTACTTAAAACATTATGGTAAAATATTTATAAATATTAATTTATAAATATACAAATTCTGCCCCATTTTCTGTTACAAAGGCAGTTCCACAAGACCCAGTGTAAAATCTTACTTTCCATTATGTCCCACATGTCTGCTCCAGGCAAGCTTCAAGCTCTCCATGCATCCTGGACAATCCTGGCTGAAAAAATTTGTGATTCAAGTGAAGATGGGACAAGCAGTAGACATGCAGAAGAAGTCAAGACACAACAACTGCAGGGCTTCCTGGCCACAGGGGTGGGAGAAGAAGCTGAAACGGATGGGGCAGAAGCATCAGGAGCCACTGGGTAAGGTTTTGACAAGAAGGATATAATGAGAAATGATCTGGAGGGATAAAATCCTTGGACAGAAACAATGACAGATGTAAGAGAGGTATTTACTGTTGAACAGGATCATCGTGAAGTAGACAAGAGATGAAGACAGATGTCCCTGAACCAAGACAAGGGTGGGGTGGAGCTTGGAGATCAGATGAAGATTTGATGGGATTCACCAAGAAAATATGTGGATAAAAAACAAATAATGAGACTTGAAAAAGAATTCTGTAGATAAATCTGAAGAAAGAAGATGTGTTATAAAGTGGTGGTGGTAAAGAAAAAAAAGGGAGAAATATCTCTACATGCAAATTTATTTAGTTTTCATTGCACATTTTTAGGAAGGGTGGGATTGATTTTTCATTTCTATTGAACATTTGGATTAATTACCTTCGTTTTTCTCATTTTAAAGTATTTCGTGCATAGAATTTATCCTCTGCATGCTTCCACAAACACATGTACCTATGTCACAAAGAAATGAACTGCTGAAAGATAAAAAGTACTAGCTAAAAAAGTGTTAATGAATTCCTCAGGGCTTTGAGAAGTGATGAGTAACAACCACCAAAACAAATATACTAGCTGAAGAATATTTTTAAACTGACTTGTTCACTGAAGACTTTTCCCAGACATATTTATCATAAAATACTGTGAAGTGGTTTGTCTGGATTTTGAAGAAGAATAGCCTGGAAGCTAAGTCATAACCAAGTCTGTTATTAAAAAAAAAGATGAAAAATGTGCAAATAGACCATATTAAAACTTGCTTATTACATTTTAGTATTCTCCAAATGTTGTTTACTGTATAGTTTATCTTTCCTGATGGTAGATGCACATTTCATTTTTCCTATCTGTCAAAACTATTTCACTTCCAGTATTTGTAGCTTAAACACTTTCTCAGTGGCAGCAATTGTATTTCTCTGTTGTCTCATCACCTGCTCCCATTCAGGTGTAAGTTTTAGCTGTGGCAATATAAAGCTAAATGTGCTTGAATATTGTTTCACAAGATCTATGGAAGCTTTAGATTTCATTAAAAGTTTATTTGTTCTACTGAATAGACATACTATTTCAGCAGTGTGAGAATTATTTCAGCAGTGTGAGAATAAAATTCAAATAACCAAAAATCAGTATAAGGTCAGCTAACAGTACTTGGCTCATTAAGAATGGATTTGAAATAAGCTACTCAAAATAACTATTTACCTTCTTTTTAACAGTCGGAGAATGCTTAAATTTTAAAGTCTATGGCTTTTATTGAATTAATTAAAGAGTAGTATGTCTATAAACAAAAAAGATACTGATTCTTGAGTTGGACAACAAATCAAAAGTTCTTGTTAAGGTTCTCGCAGTGCAGGAAATAGAAGCAAATATATTTTACATTTTATGCCATACACAGCAGAAGAAGGCAGTTTTTTTCCTGCTTAGGAAGAGAATTTGCCTATTCCTGATAGAAACAGGCACACATATCTAAAATGTGCAATAGTGGCAAATGCCACAGTTTAATATTTAATTCTCCTATGATCGAACTAGTTTTATACATCCTGTAAATGGCATCAATTTATCACTCATTATGTTTTTATCTGATGCCCAACACTGGGGGTTTATTCCAGTACTAGTTGGTGGTGAGATGGTATCTACCATTCTACTGCAGATGGGCATAATTTGGATCAACCTTTAATGGCTGACAGAGATCAGCAGTCTGATACTTTCGAGATTTTGATACTGAACCTAGAAGCAAAGTTCCACCAAACTCTCCTCAAGTGAAAAGGAAACTTTATCACTCTGATCTGGTTGTCAACAGTCAGAACAAATCATCAAAATATGATGAAATATGATTTGGAATAGAAAAATCAAACATGAGAACATCTTTTTTTCCTAGTTCTTAGTGCTGGTTAGTCCTTTGCAAACTTTTCTCCCATTAAGGCCTTGTATGAGGAAGTGTCTTCCCTGGAGTAAGTCAGCTGGAACTGTTCCCTACTTCAGTGGACAATATGAGGAGGAAAAGGAGTGGACTTGGGCATGTCCTGCCAGCCCACAGCAAGATTAAGAGTTCCCTGGATAAAGCATTCTTCTTGAAGACCTGAAATTTTTCTAAGTGTTGCATTTTTTTGTCAAGAAAATATGAAATCTTACCTTCTGTCAAAGTCACTTGTGAAATTTTGCAGCTCTGACTTGCCCTACACTGACTCGTTCAACCTTGGGTTAATATTGCCTGAAACAAGAGCTCCACAGAAATCATAAAGGATTTGGGATACAGTGCTATGCTCCCCCACAAATACCATTAAAGCCAAAGGTGTGTGCATCTCATCTCAGAAAATCCTCAAGAGCAGACTTTGTGTCTGAAGTATGGAAATTATCTAGAAATAAGCTTTTGGTTTGGTCTCCTCTCCACCACTACGCTTCCCCTAGGGAGCTCACTGTTCCACAGTTATCTTTGCTTTTTTTTCACTAGCAGGCGAGTGTATGCAAAATCCAGTTCCAGCAAGATGTGATATTCAGACTGACAGAACATTTGCAATTGGACTGCAGAAGAAGCAGAAGAATTGCCGCACACTGCCCCTTCAGATGTGGCAAAATCACATCTGAAGCCACAATTGCAGCACAGAAAATACTGAGTCCATGGTAAAGGGTATTTCATGTTTCCAGGAAGCTGAGGACAAAACTGTAGCTCCTGATATGATGCACACTATTGCTGAGCATGCATGTAGAAAGGAGGCATCAGACAGAGAAGGGGATTACATGGTGCAACATGGAGCTTGCACTGAACACAGGTGTCTGAAACAAATTGCTCTGGAGGACCCACATCCATCTCTCTACAGATAAAATTTGATGGAGAAATTGTATTCCCACCAAGGATGGCAGATGGGGTGAAATATGGATGTACTTGTATAATTTTAAGAAGGATCTGACAATTATTAATAGTTAGTCTTTAGATAGTACTTTACCTTTACAAATCTCTGTACAAGCTGTATTTAATTAATGATAAGTCTTTAAGTACCCTGGAGTTGAACTAATGCAGCTTAGAATGACTGATGCATGAAGACAGAAGAATCGTTAACCTTAATGAATCATGTTTGGGAGAGTGGATGGAATAAGTATTGGAAATAAACATGGACAGTGTGTGACAGACTGGTAAGATAAAAAAATTAGTCACCTGACACAAGCTGTTTTGTAGTACTCCAGCTTCTGACTGTTTTCCCAGTAGATTGATAGCCATGGGGTGAGTTGAGGTTGCACTGTGCAGCAATAAGGAGATACACAGTGCTTGGTCATGATGCCACAGGCACTGGTTTTCTTTGTATACTACCAGTACTGCCAGGGCACTTACTGATTCCTGAGGGTTTTAGCAGGTGCAGAATCAAGTCTATGAGTAACCATTGCATCACTGTTACTGTCAGGCTTTTGGAAGGGGATATAATGGAGCACTACTAATTAATGCCTATAATTTTAACATCAGTAATGTCAACATAGCAGAATCTAAATGAAAGACCTGAATGAAGACCATCACCTATTTGAGCAGATAACCATGATGATTTTGTAGTATGAAATTACTTGAGATGAAACAGTTGCCTCCCCAATCAGGCTGAGAGAGATTCTCCTCTGGGTAGAACAGCACTTCAAAAGCTTTGACCATCCATTAGTTACAGGCACTGCATCCTCATAAAAACTCTGCAATTCACTGGCTGTGTGCCCTGTATTGCTTTTCGGAAATACCAGACGCTATCTCAATCTAATATATTTACAATTGCATTTTGAATATATCTAGAGTGACTGGCAGACAGATCAATTTATTTGATAAAAGTGACTTTTCTATATTAAAAAAAAATCTGTCTAAGCAGCCTGCATTTAAATTTTCCTTTAATATATTGCTGTTAAACTTTCTGTGTCTGCTTCAGTGTTTATAAGTAACATCATCATTCCATGACCAGATAGGTACCCTTCGTTTTCCATTCAATTTTTCCGTCTTTAGCCCCTCGAATTGAGGGAAGTGGCAGGCACAGCTAATCAGGTGGTTGCTAGCAGAGGCTGCAGCGGAGTATCAAGTTGTAAGAGCACTGATTACCCACTCTTGCACCCACGGGTGCTTGAAGGGCTCCTCCCAGCCTTGATGCTTAAGCTTCCTTATCTCTACTGAGGCAAAAGCTGGATTTGACTGGCATCTGTTACTGACTCCAGAATTCTTGCAACAGCATGAAAGTCCTCAGGTTGTAAAAAAACCCCCTTTCCCAACTGCGCAGTTGTTATTTAACTGTACAAAAAGCCATGGCCTGTGCCAGGACAGCAAGGTGCAGGTATAATCACACTGAATGCTGTGGTTAGACATTCCTGCGTTTCAAGTTTATAGGTTATTACTAATAATATCATAAAGCATCTTGGTATTATTCTCATTTCTTAAAGTGAGCTGCCACATTAAACAAATGTTTATCCTTTCAGTCATGTAAGATACAGAGGCTTTGCTCCTTTGTGCTCACACAGATTAACTCCCCCCTGCAGAAGCAAAGGAGAGGACACAGCTCTTGCTATAAGTATGGGTACCCTGGTAGCTATGGTAGCAAGACTTTGCTAGAGTGAGCCCTGTTTAGGAAATAACAGTGCACAGGTTATATGAAGTAAAATAAACACAGATTTGTTTACTAGTAAGCTGCTGTGATAAATAGAAATGAAAAGGATTAGGCATTCCTTTGGGAAATGTGTCTCTTCTTCATATTAATTACACTGACAGTAGTTTATTAATGCTGTGTCAGCTTTTGTTTACAGTTTCCACAGAAAAAGAAGAAAATTGCTAAAACAGAATATGAATATAGACATTTAATTGTTTGCTCGGTACATGTATCAGTGATTATTTAAATAAACAAATGAAGATACCCCCACCATTATGAGATAAAGCAGATGAACTGAACTAAAATTATAACAGAAAACTGTCAAAGCTTCACATTTGGTGCTTGGGGAATGCATAATACATGTAAGATTTTCTTTGTGGAATCAGAAAGTCATCTTACTCTCAGTTCACCTTCACTCTCATTTTCCCTGGTGAAGTTTGAGCTTAATTTTTTTGAGGGAACATGAAGAGCTCTAGATCCTTGAGAAGCCACACTTCTTGTTCTTTTGCTCACCTATAAAAATCATCACATAATGTTTATGTTATAATGATATAGCAAAATTTGTATTCATCCCCTATAAGATATTTGTGTTCCATAGCCCCAGGGAAACACACATAACCTCCTGCCCTGACACAGCAGGAACGGCCTGCACTAAGGTTGTGCTGTAGCATGTATGGTCCGGCCAAAGTGAGCAAGAAACACAGAGGAAACTGCCTGAGTTTTATAAATAAAACAACAGCAACCTGTTTTCTTTAAGAGACTGAGATTCCGAGGAGAGGGCTAAAGAAATGGGTTGTGTTTTAAACAAAAAAGAAACCTAATGCTTGATCAGATCTCTGTTCTATTATATGTACAAAACTCTGGTCTTGCTTAATTTTGTGTGTAGCTGTATCAGCAGTTCCATCGGGACCCTTGAAAGAATAGTGGAAAAAGTTGATATGCAAGTGTGTTACACCATAAAAACCTCCTTTACAGTTGCATTTCTGTTTAGTTGCTCAATTCTTATAAAAATTCCTCAACCTTTATTTTCTCTCTCAGGAGTTTGTTGCTTAGCTCAGTTGGTTAGAGCATGGTGCTAATAATGCCAGTGTTGTGGGTTTGATCCTCTAATGGGCCATTCACTTTACAACGGGACTTGATGATCCTTGTGGTTCTCTTCCAATTCAGAATAAATATTCTGTGATTCTGTGATCCTGTCTCAGTCCAGATGGGAATACCAGGGATCTCAGTGGCAGGTACTTCACTTACTAAATTGGGATCTTCAAACTGAAAAGGCAGTAATTTTACAGCAGCCTGCCCTGCCTGGGATATTAATCATGCATTGTTTGTAGGGGTTAGGGCTTTGTGCTGTGTCATGGAACAAACTCTAAAAATATAAGTACCAGTAATAAAACCACTCTGGCTGGCTGGGACGTGGTGCTGAGGTTTACTGTCGGAGGTGCAGGGAGAAGCTGCTGGGTCCAAAATCCATCACCCTGAGTTGTCCCTGGAATGTTTCCCCCAATGCTCCTGGCATCACAGTGAGTCAGCCGCCACTCCTCAATTGCCAAACCTACGTCAGCCGCCTGGGGTTAGTCAGAGAGGGACCAGGGGAGACGTCTGTCCCTCCCTACACAGCTATCATTAAAAAGGCTGTGGCCCTGAATACAGAGTGGTGCTGCAGTGGAAAGGTGGCCAGGCCCTCGGGAGGCTCCAGGAGATGATTGACCACAGCTTCACAGGGCCTGCTTGTTCCTAATTGCCACTGTCCTGTCTCCTGCTGGTGTCACAGGGTGTCCTGGTGACAGGACGGTGTCAGAGATTTGGGGGTGCCATTGGAGGCACAAGTTGAAGAAGGCATCACTCTTTGTCTAGGAGTGAGCCAGTGTGCCAGGATCTGGGGTCCTGTGAAACCTTTGTGTTGTGCTGTTTGGCATGACAGGGTGCACCTCCACCATAGTAGGGCAGAGCACATGGTGCCCACCACCCTAAAGGACTCACAGGCTGGCGCCTCTGCTACCCAGGAGGTTCAGGCTGATGCTTCAGAGACTAGGGGGATGCACACCCAAATCTCTAGAAATCCAATGGGCCTAAGTTTCCTAAAGAAGTGGCCTTTCTCTAGAAACCCCCTTATTATACTGGTGACTACTCAGATACATTTTAGAAAGGCTGTGAAAAGCAATAGAGGAGGGTGTGTGTTTGCACACATATACTAATAATGTAAAACAGATGTTCAAAACCCATTATTTGATCTCATGCAAACATTTATAATGTTCCCCTAGAAACAGGCAACCTTTTCTTCTTTGGCAATTAAATGCATGTTTGGCTGCATTCCTATACATTGATAGCATCTACTGTTCATTACATAAACAACTGAGTTAAAGAAATAAATGAAATTAAATAGGAATTTTTTTCTCCATTTTTCTCATATTACTTGTCACATGCAGCAAGGAAACTTCCCAAAGTCCTCTGCAGGTTGCTGGTTTTGTATGATGTTTTGAGAGCCTTGTTATTTTAAGTACATACAGACATAAAATAGCAATAGAGTGATATTGAATATTTACCATTTCTGTAGATGGTTTTGTTTATAGAAGTCTAACTGCCTAAATTCTATTTTACTCATATTTGGGTGGATGTTCTGTCATAGATTAAAAAAAATGACCTGATTTTATGTCAAGCAGATGGGTTCAGTTCTTCTAGGTCTGGACTGACTTTTATTTTTTATGGGAAGTACAGCACGGATTGTCAACAAAAGTTTTCTTGCCTTAAGTTGCCACATGTATCCCCAGCATATGGAACAAGGGAAAGAAAGGGATAATTAAAGAGTGCACACCAGAAAGTGAAAAAGTATTAATCTAGATAAAAGCTCAGAAAAATCCAATCCTTTAAAAGTATAAATCTTGACAAGTCAGATCCCTTCAATGCTAAAACAACATCATCAATGACAACTGTGTCCTGAGTGGAGTCATTAAGGGGAATGCCCACAGAAGAATTCTTGTATTCTCTTTTTAGATACAGAACAATAAGGTCATCAGGCAATAATCAGCCTGACAGTAATCACTCCAGCTACGTGAGAGGACTTTTCACAGTGCAATATGAAAAAGGCTGCCTTTTGATACTCAGTATTTAGCCTTGCTGTTGTCAGGGTGACTGGAAAAGAGCTGTGCATAGAGAGGGAGAAAAGAGAAGAAAACTGATAAAAAATTTTTTGAAGAAAAAAATCAGTTATACAGAAAGAAAATACTGGTTTCAAATCATACCAATCATGCAAAAAAATTAGTAGAGCTACTTGAAATCAAATGAAGTATTTGATTTTATCTGGTTCTGAAAGAAAATAAAATTTAGGGCAAAGCTGAAGTCTGACGTGACAAAATGTTTACAGAACTGTTTCTTTATTCCGGTGAACTTTAAATGAGAGAGAAAAGAAAATGACTTGTATGAAGGAAATGAGGGAAAATAACATGTAATGACATTTTTGAGTGATTTATCAGCTGGGCCACTCCTCAGATCTCATAGCTCCTAGTCTGTAGGATTTCACTCTGTGCCCAGCACGGGCAGGCCGTCTGCAGGAAGTTTCACAGGTATCCAGCTGCGAATCAGGCGCTACCGTGGTGCTGCCTCGCTGCTGGGTGTCCTACCCGATTGCTGACCTAGTGCAGGATGACGCACTCCAAAAGCTATAATGGCCCTACACCTTCCTGGAGAGGCATTTCCTTGGCTTCAGTTACTAACTTAAACCAAAGACATTGTGTTTAAGGCCCAGCGCTGTGGCACATGGATTTGAATGAGTCACGTATGTGAGTAGGACCTTGTTTTATCCCTCAGCAGTGGTGAGGGGGAAGAGAAACAGCTTTGCGTTTTCCCATTCATATTTTAAAAACCTAAGACACAATATAATAGACCTCCTAGAATTAGGTAATAAATAAAAAGATAGAACTAATCAGTACATTACAAAAAAAAGCTTTCAAAGTGAAATGCCAAACCTTATCTGTGCTAACACTGAAATCACCAAAGAAATTTAAAAGTATTCTACCCCACTACCTCACCAGCTTGCCGATTTGTCTCTATCACATCTCACATGTCTTTCAAAGAACTCTGCTCCAGGACGGACCTGTCTGTAGAGCTGCTGCTTTTAAAATACAGCTTTTAATCTGTTATAAAATACAGTTTGTGGGAAACCTGCAAAGCAAGCCATGCAGCAGGGAGAACGGTCCCCTCTGTCCCAGTCCATCTCAAGGCCACAGTTCCTGAATGAAGTCTTCCAGGGCTGGTTTCTCTTCTCACCTCTGGTGAAGAAGACAAGCCAAGCTCTTTTTTAATGACCATGAACTGTGGAGTCACTACTGCCAGAGTGCATCCATCAGGATGGTCTCTCTCTGACCGAAGGAGTATGGAAAATAAAAGTGTTTGTCAAGTGCTGCATGAAGGCCCACAAAACAAAAAAAACCTCATTTCATGTACAGCACTTGGTAAATAGCCCATTAAACAATAAAAGAGCAACAAAAATTTATGTTTACTCATAAACTAGGTACCATCCGCTTTGTGTGCCATCCACAGTTTCCTGGGAATAAAACTGTTCAGTCATGCAACAAAAGGTTTTGTTACCTGCACGGGGGGATGACAGCCCCTCTCTTTCTACCATTGTGGTTCTTTACTTGGTGAGCATCATGGCCCTTTAGCACTGCCTGTCGTGCACAGTCACCTTATATATTGCTATTTTCTGACTCAGCACAGGACATGCAGACAATGCGGCTCACTGAAGGAATAAATAGTGTAAGAAGGTATTTTTCACCAAACTGAAAGAGAAATGGAAAAAAGCACAGAGAAACAGTGCAAATTCACAGGGAACCTACACGTGACCATGATCTTGCCAGGTGGCTGTTGAGATTGTCCCCAGATAACCTGTGCTTAGTAGGGGCTGAAGCCATGTCCAGTCTCTTGGGAACAGAAATGATGTAAGGATGGATAAAGAGAACAGGAAAAGAGAGTCAAGTTTGGTCAAAACAAACTCAGGTTACTTAAAGCACATGATTGGTTTTCATTTTTTGGCTGAAACAACTCACTGAAAATGTGTTATGTGATGACAGAAAGAGGGAAATTGCCATCTGCTGGTATCCAATACAGCCAACAATATTTTCCTATCCAAGCACCAAAACTGCTTTTGTGCCATATATGCTTGAGCAGCTGGCAATCGTAGCAGAGCAACAAGCTGCTTCAGTGCTTTGACACATGGTTAAATGAAAACAAAAGGAAAAGAAACAGTGAGAAGATATTGGTGAGTGGTTAGAAATTGGCAAGTTGTTAGGCACTGATCTGTGTCTAGACCCCAAATCCTTCATAGCTCTGGGTCAAGTGGATCTGGGATTTGGTTTGCTCCTCTTACAAAAGCAAAATTCATCTTCCTTTCCATACTGAAGGTATCCAGGTAATCACTGGAATCACCTGCAACCCAACGGCTTTAGCACATCTTTACACATATGTGTGCTTATGCTCCCAAGTGACTAGTATGAGGAACTGCAGCAATTTGCTGCTTAGCCCTGAAGAGTATCTCCTCAGCTGCAGGGCAGGAGAACTGCAGTGTGCTCCTCACAGGAAACCATGGCATTCAGAGGTACTGTGACATTAGTTACTGTGAATGATCAGGAGGTCACAGATACTGCTGCAATGTCATCTCTGTGTCTCCACTGGTGTTGGTTGTGAATGGCATGCAGGAAGAAGGCAGAAGGAGACCCTGCAGAAGCAGCCTTTGCAAAGCCAGTGGATGAGGAAAAGCCATGTGGTTCTTACTGGCACAGACAATGGACCAGTAGATGACATCTAGTATGTCTCTCCTATTTCAGAAACTTTTTTAATTTTTGGTCAATCTTTATAAGACAAGCCTGCATGGTCTTGCTCTTTTTGATAAATGTTATAAGTAGCGTGTCTGTTTTGTTTTCATTTTTTAACAATGTTTGTGGTTTTGCTAGCCAGTCTCTCTGAAGTTTTCTGTTTGCCTCTGCTGACATCTCATCTCAGCAGATCAAGAACCTGTGTCTGTGTCTGTGTTCTGTTATAACCAAAGTACATATAACCTTCAAGTACAGAGTGAACTTCCAAAGCTGCTTCTTTCTCCAATTTTAGCTCTCTCATAGTTTTTGTTTTCCTTTTATCCTTCTCTCAATTCCCCTTGTGACTTAATGTGAACTTCTTTGAAATCACAGAATCACAGAATTGGTAGGGTTTGAAGGGACCTCTGGAGATCATTCAGTCCAACCTCCATGCCAAGGCAGGGTCACCTAGAAGAGGTTACACAGGAATGTTTCCAGGTGAATTTTGAATATCTCCAAAGAGGGAGACTACATGACCTCCCTGGGCAGCCTGTTCCAGTGCTCTGCCACCCTCAACATAAAGCAGTTCTTCCTCATGTTGAGGTTGTGTTTTAGTTTATGGCCACTGCTCCTCATCCTGTCGCTGAGCACCACTGGAAAGAGTCTGTCACCATCCTCTTGTCACCCACTTCTGAGATATTTATGTGAATTAATGAGATCCCCTCTCAGCCTCCTCTTGTTCAAACTAAACATCCCCAGCTCCCTCAGTCTCTCTTCATTAGGGACATGCTCAAAACCCCTCATCATCTTTGTGGCCTCCACTGGACCATCTCCAGTACCTCCTTGTCTTCCTTGTGCTGAGGAGCCCAGAACTGGACACAGCACTCCAGATGTGGCCTCACTAGGGCTGAGTAGCGGGGCAGGATCACCTCCCTCCACCTGCTGGCCACACTCTTCCCAACGCGCCCCAGGATCCCACTGGCCCTCCTGGCCACAAGGGCACTGCTGGCTCATGGTCAGCTTGTCATCCACCAAGACTCCCAGGTCCTTCTCTGCAGAGCTGCTCTCCAGGTGGTCAGACCCCAGCCTGTGCTGAGACTTAGGGTTATTCTTCCCCAGGTGCAGAACCCTGCATTGGCCCTTGCTGAACCTCATTATGTTTCTCTCTGCCCAACTCTCCAGCCTCTCAAGGTCCTACTGAATGGCAGCACAGCCTTCAAGTGTGTCAGCCACTCCCTCCAGTTTCACATCATCAGCAAACCTGCTCAGGGTTCATCCATTTGTCCAGGTATTGATAAACAACTTGAATAAGACTGGAGCCAGTATTGATCCCTGGAAACACCACTAACTACACAGCTGCAGCTGGATTCTGCTTTGCTGATCATGACCCTCTGAGCTCTGCCATTCAGGCAGAGCTTGCCTATGAAATAATCTAAGCAAGTTTGGTCTCAGAAAAGACAAGCTACAAAAGGCGTGACCTGGAAAAAGAAACAACCACTTCTTTTTCCTGCATTTGAGGGAGAAAAACAGGGCCTGTTTTCAACTTCTTCAAAGGATGGTACCACTTGTTGCTTCCTTTATGCTTTTGCAGGTTTCAGAACATGTGGGGATTGACTGTCACTGATCAAGAAGAAGGACAGGGTGTTAAGAAGGCTGGTGGAGAGATGTGGTTTCCCATATTCTTTTGTTCACTGTATCACATTTTCAGCATCCTGCTGCAATATGGCTTTTTCTGGCAGATGCACAGACATTGTTATGTACAGTTCCACTTCACAGCCTAAATTCCTTGCTAAACATGAATACAAAGCGCAGCTATATCTGGGATTTCAATTACTATTGTGGAGAAATCTCCTATTGACACAGAAACTAAAGGGAAGCTCCCTGTGTCTAATAAAAAAAAGGTTTGCATCTTCCTTGAAGAGCTGGAACAATAGAAGCTTTCAAAATACTCCATGGCCTGTCATTTGTAAGCCTCATCTGGGTCTGTGTTTCAAACACAGCTGGTGTATCTTCTCCTGTTCTACACTGCAGACTCCCAGAACTGCAGCTTTGGAAAAGGGGTAGTTTGCTGATAGAATATACAGAATTCAATTGCTTAAACATGGGCTCCTATTGCCTTTTTAGATGGTACAGAGCATCTTGGAGAGAGACGGGACTATCCATGTATCAGAGACAGGACTAGCAGGACATGACTGAAGCCTCACAGGAGACCTCCATATGCCTGGGGAAACAGCTGAGGACTAGGTAGTCTGTAATACCTAAAATGATGCAGGATCTATGTGAGGAGAATGGGGCCAAGCCTTGCAGTCTGTACCATGCTTAGGTACTTGTTTCTTTCTTTCTAGAACTTACTTCCAATGTAGGTAGTAGGCAATGCTTTCTATGTTACCTAAAGTATGTTTGTTTCCAGTAACTTTTTTTTCAGAAGCCTGTCTGTCATTTTGGGCTTCCCACGTGGACTTAAAGATGTCTGAAATATCAGCACCTAACCCTAAGTTACTTGCCCTGATCCCTATAGTCCATATAGCCTATCAGTGCTCCACAAACACAGGCATTGTCAGCTGCTTGAGACCAGAAGGAAGAATCATTAACTGAAACTACCCACCAGTCCTCATTAGCTGTAGGAGAGAGAATTTGCTTAGACTAGACCCTCACATCCAGAAGTTAAAAATTAAATTAGAGGTATCTTCCAATTTGCGTAAGACAAATATTACAAATAAACCCTTCTGTTCTTCACTTTTATCCTGAATCCTGATGTTTGCACAAGTTGCAACAGAAGTCTCACTCTTCAAAGGCAATCCAGCCCTCTTATTATACTTTGGGAAAGTCCAAAGTTCTTTGTCTTGCTAACTTCATTATAACCACTAATAGCAAATTTAGATACATCAGTATAAAATCTTCCAGCCCATTAGTTAAGGAAGATGCACTCACACCTCTACAAACACAAATAGCACAATGCTGTCTCTGCAGGTGTTGATTAGACCTTGAATGAGGAAAAGAAAATGGATCTTGGATTCCTGGAATGATGTGAAGTCCTTAATTTAAAAAAAACTCATCTATGAAGTGAAAGTTTAGTTTTTATTTCTTGAGACACAAATTACTTTTAGTGAGCCACAATAATGGCTGTTTATGTAAAGTGGTCATTTTGGCATGCTTCTTATGATTTCAAGGTTTTCCAGACCATTAGAAGGTAACATAAGATGTTGGAAGGTTGGTCAACTTTTAGGCTTCCATGTTTTTCTTTATTTACCAGTAGAGAAAGTGAAATTGTGAGAAGATCCTGAACACCATGGGCTACTTTGAGAAGAGACACAGGGCTCACATTCACAGTTAAACTCTACTGAATTAATAAGTTTTACATCTGTGTGTTCCAGGCCAGGGAGGCACGTCCAGTTGGGTACAGTGGCTGAGCTCACACACAGGTGCCACCTGAATGCATATTTAAAGTCTCTGCCTCCCTGCATCGCGAGAAGCTGTGGAAATCAGCCGGATTCCTCATCAGCTCTGAGAGCGGCGCCTGGCATTCCAGTGTGGTGAGATGCCTTACGCTACTCTTGATTGTTTAGGCTTTTTACTTGAAAGAGAATTTGGGTTTTACACTTGTGAATAGATCTGGCCTACAAGGAACTCTTCAGCCACAAAATTATGATCCTGCCACAGAACTTTAATGCCCGTAGGAACCTCTGAATACTTTTCAGCCCATCTTTAGGCTATGAGGAAAGATCATAGAGCGCCACTGATAGATGTTGGCCTGCTAGATGATTCTCAGAGAAAGTCAGTAAATAAAAATGTCCCAACTAAACATTCCAAATAATCGTTGCTAAAATAAGAATAAGAAGGAATTAAGATGGTGTGATTATTCATAATGCATCATTTTTCAAAGAAAAGAATAAAAGTCTTTTGCCAAATATATCTCATTTCATGCAATGGATAAAATTCATGCCTATACAGTATAGTGTAAAAATTACCCACAGAAGTGACTTTGGCCCATCAGTTTGATCAAGGCTTTGGGTCACTCCAATAAGTAAATTTTAATTTATATTTTTCACCAACCCTCTGTGAGATTATGTATTTTGCTTTGAATGGTTTGTTCTGTTTCCCCCTTCCAAAAACGTATGGTATATTCCTAAGTTGTAACCCCGCCCTGTCAGCCTTTCATTGGTTCAAGCCTTGGGCCCGCAGGCCCTTCGAAACTGGGATGAGGGGGTGCTCAGAGGCATGAGTTATGAGTCGGCCTTTGGGTTCCTTCCCCTTACCCCTTTCCCCTCCCCTCTCCCTTTCCCCCTTTCCCCCCTTGCTGGTGCTGGACCTAAAATAAACTCCTCCTGACTTCACCATCAAGAGCGATACTATGTTTCTCTTACGGCTTGCTGCTGCCTGCTGACACAGAGCCCAGAGACTCTGTGGAAGCCCCGGGAAGCTGCTGCAGCCCCCTTCCTTCTACAGACCCACAGGGAATGTTGCCCCCAGACTCCTGCCATCGCTAGCCGGCAGAGAGCTAGGCAGGGGTCACAGCAACAACGTTCTTCTTTTTTTTTTTTCACATTAGTCTGCTGAAAGTTTCAATTTGAGTGATCCAGATGCTTGCATTTGCGGTAGGTGGTAGGATGAAAGACAGCATGCGTAACAAAGAGACATTCACCTGTCTGTGAAAAATCGCCTGTACAAAAAGTCAGCACAAACTTATGCTACACGTCTGTAGGCTACAGCTCCATAGGAGAGACTCTTAGCTATAGACAGGGAGATCTAAAGCTAAACAGAGTATTCCCAAAAGCAGTGGGGAAGACTCTGTGGGGGGTGAGACACCGGGCCCTTCAGCAGCTCCATAGATGGAGGTAGAGAAGCAAACATGCACAACTCAGGCAGAGGCAGAGGCACTTCACACTGCCAGATTATTTGTGAGAGAGGGTATTTTTATAGTACCTACCAAGTGAATTTGGCAGGATACAACACTGAACATGGCTCAATCACCTAGTTACCTGCCTAGCCTAGCCATCTGGTCAGCTTTGCAATTTATGTCACCAACTTTTAATCATAAAATGTTTCTGCTAGGATGCAAAGGAAGAGAAGGAAACACCTTGGTGCCCACATACTAATGGATGTGCCTCACGCATTTTTGGATTTAGTAGATAGAAACTCAATATGTTAACCCCACTCTAACCCCTCTCTCTAATAATAAAATTAATCATCCCTTGGGGTAAATATTTACCCAAACTTCCCCTTCACTTCTTAGATGAGTACATCCTAATATTGCCCTTATTGAGTCATAGATTTGCCTGTACAGTCATTTATTTCTGAGGTAAGCCTCTTTAAAAACACACCATACACATAAATGCTGATGGTGAGTAGCTGATTCTGGCAAGAAATTTGCACTCAAAGAGCAACTATCTACACAACTACAAACTTTCACAATAAATTACCTGGACATAGAATCTGGTTCTCACATTTCTCTGCAGCAGGAAGTCTGCAATGTATGCCAAAATAACTAAATGGGAGGAGACGCAAAGCAGTTAACAGATTGTACATTAAAACTTTTTCTAAATTTCCAGCAATAAACTCCTTCCAAAAAGGTCCTCTCAGGAAAATGGGTCTGCCGTTTACTTAATATAATTATCTCAGAGTGTGTCTTGATTTGCTAAATTGATAAATACTGTATTGGCAAATACACTTGAAAAAACTAGAACACAGAAACATGATACCTTACAGGAAGCTATTGCTAACAATAGAGACTTTTCAGGGAAAAAAAGAATAGATGTACGATGTGCAAATGCATTGTAATGTGGAATCAATGGAATAAATGTACCCAGGAATACCATACATAAAAACTGGGTAAGTCTGTATGAAAGTAATGGGCTCGGTGTGATTTCTAAAAATAATTTTTGGTGCTACCAATTATATTTGATGGCAACACCAAGCAGATAAGCAGCTGTGTCAAAATTATCCTCCTTCCCATGTATTTTTTTAAACACATTTAGAATTCCCTACTATGACAAGTATTTACACACACGATATGGCACTGTGTCAATAAGACTTTACATCAGCTATGCTACCAAGCAAACAGGAATGTGGAACGGAAGCCACCTGATAGCAGGCACTTACCTTTGTGCCAGCCACATGGAAAACATCTCCCCTAGCTGATGTGTATACTGTATCACTTTCTCTCCACCCCATCATGTTTCATGTGTCAGCTTTCGGCAGGCCCTTCCTAAATCCCACCCTTGCCATAGGCAGACCAGATTATTCCGCCTCCCTGTACAGTTCTGAGAAATCCAATTCCTCCTAGCTCAAAGGCAGCGGTGCTAAAAAACTGGCAGTGAGACAAGAGTGAAACATGAAGTATGGAATAGGGAGGCAATCAGTGTCAGGTGTAAGACTGGAATGAGAAGGGATCCAGTAAATAAACCACTTAGATATTCACTTATGTTACTCTTGGCCAGTAGCCAGGCTTCTACCCAGTGGCTCTCTCGTTTCTCCTTCTCAACGGGGTCAGGGGAGAAAAAATGATGAAAATGCTGGTGGGTTGAGGTAAAGACAAGGAGATTGCTTGCCAGCTGCCATCATAAGCAAGGAAATCTGAGGATAATTAAGCTCATTTATTGCCAATTAAAATAGATTTGAATAGTGAGAAACAAAGAAAAAAAAATGAAAACAACCCTTTCTCCCTATCCATACCCTGCTTTTTTCCCAGACGTCTTCACTCCTTCATGCTTGATTCCTCATTGTCCCACCCCAAGCAGTGCAGAGTTGAGCTGTCCATGATGTGCCCATCACTGGCTGCTGGGCTCAGCTGTGTGTGGGTCCAATGCAGACGTGGCTGTGTCATGGGCACTGGCTGCTTCATACTGTGTTTTTAGGAAGATTTTGCACAGATAATAGGCCTCCCTGTGCTGGTAACACCTTGCCACCTACACCCGGTGCACACTGCCGTTGGTTTCACTTAGTGTTTTAAACAGCTGAAACCCAGCTGAACAGAGTGGGAAGTGGAAAGAGGTAGGGGATTGTATTGCACAGCTCTAACACAGTATTCTCTCTTTATGGAGAATATCAGCTTATTCTGCCTTGCTGACCTTCACTGTCATTAATACCCGTAATGCAAAACAGCCACCCAAGTGGCCTCATGCACACAACTCAGCTTAAAAAGAGTTTAGGAACTTGTCATCTGCTTTTTGATTAACCTTACTGTGCCTTTGCAGTAAGACCTGTCATTACCATTACTGTTCACTGGCACAGAACCCAAAGTGCCATTTGCAAAGATAGCTGTGTCTCAGTCAAGGCAGGGTGAAACCAGAAAACAACACAAAACAACACTTACAAAGTGCTGAATCTGAGTTTATTATGTGCAACATATGCAGAATCCCCCTGAGTCCTGGAAGATGGAGTCCTCCTAAATCCCTTCTGATTTAGTGCCTCTGCCTCCAAGAGCAAATACAAATAACTATTACTTCTTAAATGAAGCAGATGCGAATTTTTTGGCTTTAGGGATCTTGAAAAACATACCCTAGCTTTCCCAGTGGAATATCTGCACTGGTTTATTTTTTATTAAATGAGTACTAACACAGTGATTTATATTTACAGCATCTGACTATGTAAATTTTTTAAATAAACATGTTTTGAGTAGGAAAGCAACACCTATCCTTATGAATAGGTTTGCATGGTTGCAAAGCTTTCCCTCTAAGGACTTCAAGCCTGTTTCATTTGCAGTCCCTATAGCTTATCCCTAGGGACCTTCCCTCTGTGTAAACCTGAAGGAGGTTGGAGGCTTGGCTGGATTACCATTGAGACACATGGGCAAATGTAGTTAGGACTGTGCCTGGATAATTTTGATTTACAAAACTAGGTTGGAAATATTCATCTGTCTCTGGAGGAGTGAACAGCAGCTTGTCACTGCTTTTAACATCCCTCTTTCTGCGTAGGGGGTAAATACATTACATTGGATGTTGCAAGGTGAGCATTTAGAGTGGGGAAATATATCTTGTTGCTTTATAACATGTACATATCCCTACTCTCACGTGAGCTCCTGGGACAATGTTACTTAATTCTAGTGAAATATGTTTTCAGGATTTTTTTCCCTTCTAGCTACATCCTTCTGCAGAGCTCATGTTCACAAGTACTCCTTGTGTGTAGACTTCAGAAGTTATGTACCCTCTGCACTGTGAGTTTCCTCTGTCCTTCTGGTGCTGTGGCTTTGAGTTGTAATCAAACAGTGCAACATGGGAGAGAGGATCTCACTTCCAGAGACGATGACTCCCGATTCAGACTAAATCCATCCTGTGTAGGCAATGCAGAGAAAGCATCCAGGCCTGACTGCAGATAATCACCCTCTAGCTTTCAGGCAATGGTCCTGGCCGAAGGAGAAGACCATCTCCTGCCTTCAGGATTTGTACACTTACTACCATTCACAGTGTGCTACCTCTCTTCTTCTTGCAACTCTCACCAATGCAGATGGCTGTAAAAAAACCCCACAGCTGCCCTTCTACTGAAATGTTACTAATTTGATGTCCTTCCCTGCTTCATTGGTGGTGGTTATAATGACTCATTTGCCATAGCACTGTTATTAGAGATATCTGTTCCTGAAGAGAAGGAACTGCTTACTTGAGGCTTTTTATTTTTTCTGGCCCGGCTAAACCACCAAACTTCTTGTAAAGCTTTTACGTAGATTATTACCAACAACATTAGCATATTAATTATTCCTCTGTGAATTCCTAAAATGTTAATTCACCACATACTGCTAATTAAAGAGAGCACAGCTATGAAACTAGGCAAAGACTACAGTCTCATATCCAACAGAGTTTTCTGTTACCTGAGAAATAAATCAAGCCTTCACTACTTTTTTGATACTGGACTTTTGAAGGGACTGCCTGCCTTGACTCACCAACACACAGTGGCTTGCCACAAATAGCTTGGCATCCTCAGGACTGTTCCTAGTTTTGCCCAATAAATATGGGCGCCTGGATATCACTATATGCTCTTGTTTAACTCTTTCCAAAAATAGCTTGGTTTGGAATTGGGGAAGCAGGGAGTATTATCCAGTTATATTGTTTGGACTATGGATCGGTCCATTAGCAATCGGGGACAAGCAATTTGACTTAGACTTAACTGGTGTGTCATGTTGCATCCCAGGGCACTGGTCTCCAGCTCAAAAGCCAGGTTCAGTTCAAGGTGTGTTTGTGCTTAAGACTTCAATTTCATTTACAAATGTTTTATCAGTGAAGTTGGGAGAAGAACTATCACTACTGCCATGCTGCAGTGAGCTGCTGTTGCCAAACCCCCCTTTTACCTCCCTGTGGAGTATGTGACCCAATGTCCAGCAGGACCACCATAATTGCTGGTGGCCTACAGAGCTTTGTACTTCAGAAGAGGGAAATATCCACAGCCTATAACTTGCATGTCCCTAAGTAATGTTTCAAGATCTGTGCTGGTTAGAAGGGTAAAAATCACACCTGATGAGAGGCCCAGGCTCAGGTCTGAGACTCAAAGGTGAACACATAGCACAGTGTTCAGAAATTTTTGGTTCATGTGTTTTTAACTAATAGGTGCAGAAAATCCACACCTGCTTCTGATCTGATTCCCTTTTTTGGCTAATTATTATGATAGATTCGTGTGAATGTATCTCCCTAAGGTTTGCTGAATTACCACTCTACGTATCCAACTAATTTACCAAACTAGCAAATTTTGTGAAGAAAACCCCAAACGGCTGTGAGTCTTTTCTGCAATATATATTGCAGGAGATGGAAAGTTTGGTTACCAGCTCTGTGTAGCAGAAGCTTGCACTGCATAATTTCTCACTCAAAATCCCAAAGCCTGATTAATCAGACTGCAGAGGTAGGTGCATGTTAGAAGCTCTCCAAAGCCTGCTTTATCTCAAAAGATGGACTGACTAGGTTGAAAAACACCATTTATGGAAGCAAAGAAAGAAGATAACCTACTCATGAAAGGAGAATGTCACTGTGTAGACTTGAATGGCTGAAGTCTGCAGAACAGAACTGAACAAACCCCTTGGCTTCCTGATCTTAAACAGATGCAATTTTTCATAGAATCATATGGTCATTTAGATTGGAAACAACGCTTAAAATCAGTGAGTTCAATCACTAATTAAGCACATGACACTAAACCATGTGTCTCCGTGACATATCTACATGTCTTTTACAGACCTCCAGGGATGTTGACTCAGTCTCCTCCCTGGGCAGCCTGTGCCAAAGCTTGAAAACCCTTTCGGTATAGAAATTTTTCCCTAATATCCAACTTAATCTTCTCCTGGCACAATTTGAGGCCATTTTCTCTCCTCCTGTCACTTGTTACCTGGGAGAAGAGACCAAACCCCTTCTGCCTACAACCTCCTTTCATGTAGTTGTAGAGAGTACTCCTGAGTTTCCTTTTCTCCAGACTAAACAATCCCAGCTCCCTCAGGTGCTCCTCAGCGGACTTGTGCACCAGACCCTTCACCAGCTTCACTGCCCTTCTCCAAACACACTAACCCAAAACTGAACACAGGATTCCAAGTGCAGCCTCTCCACTCCTGAGTACAGGGGCATGATAAGTGCCCTAGTCCAGCTGACCCCTCTATTCCTTATACAGGCCAGGATACCATCGGCCTTCTTGGCCACCTGGACACATTCCTGGCTCATGTTCAGCTGCTGTTGACCAGCACCCCCAGGTCATTTTCTGCTGGGCAGCTTTCTAGCCCCTCTCTCCCCAGCCTGTAGCACTGCATGGATTCATTGTGACCCAAGGGCAGAACCCAGCAACATTTGTCTTACTGGACCTCACACCACTGGCCTCATTCCATTGATCCAGCCTGTCCAGATCCCTCTGGAAAGCCTTTCTGTACTCCAACACTCCCACTCAGTTTGGTGTTGTCTGCAAACTGACTGAGGATGCACTCGATCCCCTCATCCAGATCATGGATAAAGATGTTAAACAGGTCCAGGCCCAATACTGAGTCCTGCAGAACAGCACTGGTGACCTACTGATGTAACGCCATTCACCACCACTCTCTGGGCCTGGTCATCCAGGCAGTTTTTAACCCAGTGAAAAGTGCACCTGTCCAAGCCATGGACAGCCAGTTTCTCCAGGACAATGCACTGGGAAAGGGTGTCAAAGGCTTTAATAAAGTCCAGGTAAACAACATCCATAACCTTTCCTCATCTACTAGGTGGGTCACCTTATCGTAGAAGGAGATCAGGTTGGTCAAGCAGGACCTGCCTTTGATAAATCCTTGTGGGCTGGGTCTCATCCCCTGGTTGTCTTGCACATGCCATGTGATGGCACTCAAGATTGTCTGCTCCATGACCTTCCCCAGCTGATAGGCTTGGAGTTCCCTGAATTCTGCTTTAAACCTTCTTGTAGAAGGCTGTCACATTTACTCACATCCTGTCAACTGGGGCCTCACTGATTGGCCAGGACTGCTGGCAAATGATGGAAAGTGGCTCAGGGGGCACATCCACCAGCTCCCTCCATACAGTCGGGTGGATCCCATCTGGTCCCATAGACTTGTGCATGTCTAAGTCTCATGACAGGTAACTGATTGTTTCCCCTTGGATTATGCTTCATTCTGCTCCCCATCCATCTCCCAGCGCAGGGGGATGGGTATCCAGAGAACAATGGCCTTTCTATTTAAGACGGAGGCAAAAAAGGCATAATGTGCCTCAGCCTTTTCCTCAGCTTTTGTCACTATGTTTCGCCCCACATGCAAATTTTTCTTACTTTCCCTTTTTTTACTCAAGGTAATGTGAAGTTGTATTTAGACTTGCTGCTAAAGAACTCTGGGATCCTCCAATGAGGAGTGCTGTTAAAAGTTCAAGGCACTGTCACACTGGGAATTATCTAAATCATGGGGAATTAACTAAAGAAGATAAAGCTATTAAACATTCCATAACCCAGTTGTTTCAGAGGAAATGCGGAGAGATAAGTATTAATGGGTTTTTTTAGAAGATAGGAGAGTGAAGAAATGAAATACTGATAATATGTCTTTTGTCCCTTAAATAAGAAAAATAGTGTGTCCAGAAAAAGCAGGATCCCTTTTCCTTAGAAATAAAATTACAACAATTACAGAAAAAAATCCCACATGCATGTTGTTCTCTCATAATTCCTAATAGGACTTGAAAACGTGGTTTGAAGTTCTGTATTTTTGGTAAAGATGCAATAATCTTGGCAAATTCATGGCGATGTTCCTTATTTGATGGAAGGATCCCCAGACTTAATGTCATGAGCATATTGCTTTGGCATACAGCTTTGCTTTGCATGAGAAATATTGCTTCCATTGGTCAAACACAGATGGTTTGATGAGAGCAATGGGGAAAAAAAAAGACATGAACACATAGCTCACGTAAAATTTCAGTTGGTTGTCATACACAACTCTACTGAAAGAACAGAGGAGGACTCAGTGAGCAGAATGATATCTGAGCTAATCTGTCAAATAACAATAATTTTTATAAATTACCGCAACGATACTGTAGGTCCCAACTCCCTTGCAAGTACCTTCTCAGCAGAAAAAAAAAGTAGAACAAATCAAACAAGCAGAACCCTCATGGCTCCATTACTGCTGCACCTACTAAAGTAAATGCAGTCCTATTTTAAAAAGCATGTCTACTACAGTACTGGCTCACTTTAAATCAGTGTTCATACCCAGGTCTTCTTTTGGCTCCAGTCAGTATTGTGCTGGCACAATAGAGATATACCTTTCCTACATAACCCTTACAGTCTGAAATGATGTAGAGAATCCTTATTAACACCTTACGGGCAAGATAATCGCAGTTCTTTGTTTAAGCCGTTTCTCTGAGTACCATGTTCCACTTCTTATGAGGAGATTTAGCCCCAAAGCTGCCTGAGTGCCTCTGTTTATCAATTCCAATATGTTAAAAAAAAAAAAAAAGACAAAGAAAAATAGTGTATCTTTCGTCATGTATACAACTGGTTTTAAGATCATAGCCAAAGGATATATTTTGAGCCAAATCTGTGTGCAATCCTGCTGAAAGTCATAAACCTCCCTGGCTTTAATGGTTCTGCCAGAGTACCCTTATTTAGCTGCTATGAAAGCATAAGGCAAAGGCACTTATTGGGAAGCAAAGTTGATATCTGGCTCCGTTCAGCTGAAGTGAGCCCTTGGCTCAGCATGGCTAGATTGGTCTCTCTGCATGTCGGCCCCTCTCTGCCTGCTGGCACTGACATTGCTGTGCTCCTTAATGCTGCTGCAGTTTTGCTGCTCATCCTTCCCCTCCTCCTCCTCCTCCTCTGCCTTACAGCATGTGGAAGGCAGGAACCTAGAGACTGTAACAGAGGAGATATACAACTGCAAATGCCTCTAATCCAGGTTGTAAAAGGCACAGAGCAACCAAAATCCAATTTAAGCACGACACAGAATACAGGTCCTGGAGCAATTTGGAGTCTGTTTCCTTTCTCAACAGGCAACAAATTCACATCAGCATCACGGGTAGCTTAGCTTGTAAACTGCCTGCTCAAGACAAAGGAGAAGCTGAATGAATTGTGGTCACATAGTTAACATGCTAGTAACTAGCATTTGGTATAGCCTGACAGTACATTTAGGGCCCCAGATTACCCTCTGGAGGTGCCATACAAGGCTGCCAACACCAAACTTGCTGGCTGCACCTTGGCTTGGCCACAACCCCTTGAGTAAGCAGACTGTGTATAAGGAACTGACTGTACCTCTGGGATGCATGGTGTGGTCCTGATCCTTGTTTGTTCATATATGATGTAATCTGCTTTTTGGCCCTGCTCCCTGTGCTCCAGTTTGGGGGAAAAGCAGCTAGCAGAGTTTTCCTTCTTGTCTTCTGATATCTGAATGCAAGGTCTAAAGGCAAGCCATTTCCCCAAGGCAGGGTTGGAGTGCTTCTTCCTGCAACCCTCTGTCCAGAATGGGGATGTATCACTTTGAAAACGGTCCAGCTCTTGAAGCACATCTTTTCCGCAACTACAGATGGAGGGAGAATAGCCTCAGCATTTGCAGAATGAATTTTTTTAAATAATAAGTGATAGTATGTTAAATTCTGGAATGGAGTTGGGGAATCTGATGACGAAGAGACAAAACTGACACAAAGAGGGAGAAGGATACAGCTAATGTATTCATAATGCGAGACTTAGCTGTCTCTCCTGGGACAAACTGAGCATGAAACTACCCAAAGCAAAAGAAAGAAGCCAATTTGCATAGTAAGAATGGGAAGAACTAAGTGTACAGTAGTGTGTCATACACTTTCAGGGCTCTGGTTGAAGTGTGGTGTGCTGTTTCCATTGGAAGTTGCCAGTGGCAAGTTCTTTATGGAAGGGAAGAGAGAAAGAGGTGGCAAAAAGAGAGATTTATCCAGGGACAATATATTTTTTTATTTGCCCCCTACAGTCCTCAGCTTGCAGATGAGCTTCCTTCAGTGACCTGTGCCCATTCCAGGCCTTACTTTTACTCCAGGCTGGGAGTAACTTGGCAGCAGATCAAGCAGTCAAGTGCACTTTCATTAATTCAGGGCTGAGCTGCCTTGCCATCACTTCTAACCTTGTCCTCTGAAACAGAAAAATTTCCCCCTCCCCACATGCCCCGAGTAGCACAAAGGCCTGCTGCTTGGCACCAGGGAGGATTCATAATATAAGAGTCTATGTTCAATAAGCACGATGGAGTGGAAATGGCCCAGGTATATTAGTAACACTGCCAATATAGAACTCATGGAGAACAGCAGCTTTATCAACCTTGAAGCAAACAGCAAAAGCTGTCATTAGTGGAAAGGTCATCATGCTGTCTGCAGAGTGAGTGATGTGACAAGTCAAACAGTTTAGCATTTTGAGAATGGTGCCCAGGAGAAGACGATGTGTCTGGCATCCAGCAGTACCGCTGTCGCTGCCTGTGGGCTTCCCACTGGGGAGCTGGCATCACTGCTCCCCATTTTCCCAAGATAACACCACAAGAAAGGTTTGGAGAAGATGGTCGATGACCAGGATAACCCACTTGGGTGAGACGCATCCCAGATGAGCTTGACAGCCAGGCACAGCACATTGCACAGCTAAGGGTATGTTGCTGTGGTACTCTGTAGGGACACCAGAAAGAGCTCACCTCAGTGCAGTGCTTTTGCTTGTGGTAATAGGCCCTTATGCCCACAAGATACTGTTTCGACCTACATTAGATCAGTTCATTGCAAATTTCAATTCCAGCTGGGGCTGCAAGCATGTAAATTGCTGCAAATGGGTAATGCCAAGAGATTCTCCAAAGGTCCATTGATACTGTGTGTTGATGGCAGGTTGAATATGAGTCAGCAGTGCCCTGGCAGCCAGGAGGGCCAACCCTGTCCTGGAGGGCATCAGGCACAGCATCGCCAGCTGGGCAAGGGAGGGGATTGTCCTGCTCTGCTCTGCTCTGCACTGGGGCAGCCTCACCTCGAGTGCTGGGGGCAGTTTTGGGTGCCACAATATAAAAAAGACATTAGCTGTTGAGAGCATCCAAAGGATGCTACAAAGGTGGTGAAGGACCTTCAGGGGAAGCCAAATGAGGAGTGGTTGAAGTCACTTGGTCTGTTCAGCCTGGAGAAGAGACTGAGGGGAGACCTCATTGCAGCTACAACTTCCTTGTGAGGGGAAGAGAAGGGGCAGGCACTGATCTCTTCTCCGTGGTGACAGCGACAGGATCTGAAGGAAAGGCCTGAAGTTGTGTCTAGGGAGGTTTGGGTTGGATATTAGAAAAAGGTTCTCCACCCAGAGGGTGGTCAGGCATTGGAAGAGGCTTCTCAGGAAAGTGGTCACAGTGCCAATCTGACAGAATTCAGGAAGTGTTTGTACAATGCTCTCAGGCACATAGTGTGACCCTTGGGGTGTCATGTGCAGGGCCCAGAGTTGGACTCAATGAACCTGATGAGTCCCTTCTAACTAAGTATATTCTATGATTCTATGATCTTTTCCATGTGTATAAAATGGACACTTTCTGATCAGGTAAGGAGTACTCATCATTTGTGTGAGTACTTAGGACTACAGCAGAGATCAGAGCAAGTCAAAGAAGAATCACTTTCTCTCTCATATGTGGTTCAGTTTTCCTCAGGTCATTCTCATTCTCATCCAATAGCCTTTAGAATTCCAATTTCTGTTCCACTTTAAGGAATCAAACTAAATACTTCATGGCTCATGATACTCTGCGGCTTGTTTTCCAACTATTTGCTGTAATGCAAACAGAGATTTGTTTTGGATGGGGTTTTTTTGGTAATTGTTGAAACTGACATTTTAAATAGCAGATACACCAAAACGTAAGTCCTAAAGTAACTACTGTGATAATATCATTTGCAGTGTGCAGCAAACACCTCCCAGCTCTAGCCTATCTCTCCTGCTTGCCTACATGATTGCTCTTAGCACTTACAGGACTTTCTTCTTTTCAGCCTGGAGGGCACCGAAATACCCTGCCTTGTCACCATTTAGGATTATTGATGAATTAGAAAATTGCAAAATAAGTTATGGGCATCAGTGAATGCATCTATGTCACATAGCCCATTTCTTCTCTCCTAGCCAGTCCCACACAGACTGTCCTCTCTGGAAATTATATTGCCAGGGAGGGCCACTATGCAATGCATCTGACGTCCTGATAGTGCATACTCTCATTAGGCAAATCCCAAGGATAACTCAGAAGCTAATGAGAATGGTTACAGATGCATTAACAAGGTCACTGATAAGAATGTAGTCACAAATCACCTAATTAGGAGGGGGAAAAGATCCAGGCAAGCTCTTCTATATTTCTATCTTACAAGCGACTCTCTGCAGCCAGCTGCTAGCTATTGCTTCTCTTTCCACTCCCTGTACAGAGGGCTGCCAAAATACCTCTCCCAAGCCTTGAGGCCTGAGAAAAGAGGAAGGAGCAGAAACTCCTGAATTGTAGCATTTTGATCCAGTATGGAAAAACTAATTTGTGATTCTGAGAGTATCTCTTTGGGCCTGCTACTTTTCAACCCTGGAGAGTTGCTCACATCCACCTACTCCCCTGCCAAGCCAGTCAGTCTCATTCTTCACTCATTTTGTGTCAAAGGACATTGATGGGGGTGTGGCACTTGTTACACTGAATGCAAACCCCACAGAAATTAAGGGAAATATTAATCAAGTTTTCATCAAATCGAACCTCAGTATAAGAGAATTAAGGTCAGTGAAAATCAATTCTGGCACCATTAGGAAATTTTGATTTCTCCCGGTTCTGTTTGCTTGGCTAGAACCAGGACAATAAAAGAGACACCCTGGTATTCCCATGGGACGGAATTAAATTGCACTTAAATCTGATTAAGTGAATAGGATGGAACCTAAAACTGACATAATACTATCATTATATAGGAAATATAAAGTTGACGCAATCCTTTCCAATTTAATCAAATGCTCTGCATTTCTATAAGGTCAAAATTAAACCTACATCAACTGCGTGAAAATACAATGTTTCAATTTAACTAAGAGTTTTAAACTTAGCTGAATCAGCACATTTTGAAATTTTAAAAAATTCGTGCTTTTATAAAAGTTTTGACACAGTAAAAAGAGATGCAAAATAGCACAATGTCCTGCATCTGCAGCTGTGCTCTGAGTACTGCATTACTGTAAATGGGCAGGAGATTTATTCTACTCCGAATAGTGAGAATTTACTTGTTGAAGTATAAACTACTAAAACCTTATTCTATTATGGGTTTATAATACAAATAATTTGTAAAATTGTGATAATGTTGCCTATACATAGGTACAATAATATGTATGTACAAATATAGAGTACTGTAAATACTGAACACACCTATTTATAATAGTTGTACAAAGCCTAGACCAAAATTCTTACACAAGTTATACTGGCTGTGTTTATGTAAAAGCAGAATATATATGCTGACTGTAGGAGAGGACGAAGCCTTGAATGCAGAGGTATTATACAACCACAACATGGCCTTAAGATAGAAATTTATTCCCCTCTCTATTAATTCACTAAATCCTGCTCACTCCTGCTCAATTCAGCAAATTTCCCTACTATCCCCCATCTAGTGAGTCAACTTCGTTCTCTGCTGGCACTTTCAAGGTTACTCTCTGCCTGAACAAATGATACCCATGCTGTCTTTTCCTGACTTCGACAGAAATCATCTTGTCCTTCATGATCTGTGTGCAAATGTGTGTGCACTAATAAATGGGAACACTGCTCATTCAGACAGCGTCCTTCACAGGAGCACTTTCCAACCCAGCAAAATTAACAACAACATCAAACAAAACCCCTGCCAGCTGGGATATAAAAGCTAAACCACACACTGACTGCCTGAGTAAGAAAAGAAATCAAGGTAAGGAATAAACATGGAAAACTTATTCATACGTTTCTGAAAAACGTAAGTGGAGATCTTTTGTAGCCTGGTAGCACACTGCAGGGGGAGCCATGTTGAAATACAATCTTTTTTGGGTGCCCTGGGTAAGGTCCCCCTACCCGCACAGGCACAGGACAACACATGTACTCTGGACTTGTTGGTGGCAGGGAGTTTCCCTGAGGGACAGAGGTTATTTCATCCTCTGGGTAGTTAGGGATGCACAGATACTGTCCTGAAGTAGTACGGTAAGCCTTGGTCTCAGGCAGCTTTTAAGCCCGGCCTAGAAGGCGGGGATGGGGGAAAGGCGGGGATGGGGGAAAGGAGCAGGGACAATGCCCAGAGCAGATGCATAGGAGCCAGTTGCTGATTCTACTCAGGTCCACAAGAGTGGACTGGCAAGACTTACAGCTCCTGCTGTAAAGTGACTGGGTGGGTGCTCAGCTTGATATCGGTACCCTGGAGGCTTAGGCAGACAAAAGCCCTGAGGGTCTGTAAATGCACTCAGCAGCTCCTCCGTAGTTAGGTCTGACCCTGCTGCTGACTGCAACAAAGCTTTGAAACAATAGGAAAAGGAAGTTAAAAGCTAGCAAGAGGTTACCAATTCAATGTTAGCACTGCTTCAGAGCCAAAGTTCCAATTGAAATCAAAATAAATCAGTAGTTTAAGAAGAAATCTGGGAATTTTTTTTTCCATTTTCAAAGATCTCTATGCCTCTTGGATGACCAGTACCTTTAAACTACCAAGTACACTAGTTAGCTGGAAAATCTGTAGAACCAAAGATTACCTTTAGAAAAATCCGAGGTGCCACAGGTAGTGCTGCTCAGAGCTGCAGTGGATTGGTGGAGTCTCAGCAGCCAGAAGTCTCCACTGCAGCAAACAGCTTGGTGATAAATGAGTAAACAAGGCAGCCAGCACAAGACCCTGAGTGAAGCCCATCAAAAGGCAGTACTCAAAGGGAAACATGAATGACCAGCAGCTTGGGAAAGCACAAACCATAAAATAACAAACCACAGACAATCCTGAGTGTATTTCCATGCTAGTCTTGAATGCCCCTCTCTCCACTCCCACTGACATCAAAAAATGATACAAGATTTAAAAGCTATAAAAAACATGTTCCCAACTTGTGGCCCAGCTTTTCCAGCCACTGCCCCAACCTCAGCAGCAGCTGCTGGCCAAGGGCATGTACCCTTAGGGGCAGGGAGGGGAGGACGGGGACAGAGGAGGCAGCTGGAGGGGCCCTGCCATTTGCAGGGAATATGTCAGCAGCAGCTTGCTTGGCAGACTCTAAGACACTAGGCATATGCATACAAAATTCTGCATATGATTACTTCTAGTTCAAATTAAAAGATGAAATAAAGTAGGAAGTTCATCAGTGCAGCATAGGACAAAGAGGGAGCAATCATGCCTGACAGCCACAGGTTTGTGGAAACTTCATGAACTGTTGCTCTGAGCTACTTGCGGAGGTTTGCACCCACGTCCCTTCATCGCTACCATGCAGCTCCCATCTGACTTAATTTCTGGATGCCCCATTTATGCTCTGTAGTTTTAAAGAAAACTGAAGCATATTTAGGCGCTCCTACTGATTTTGTTAAAAGGCCAAACACTATCTATTGGGGTTTGGAAAAAGCACCACTTTATGCTGGAAAATTCAGACTGTGATCTGTGTTCTTTCCTCTCATTATCAAAGTCAGTGTACGTGCCTTGGTGTTTTCTATAAGGGCTGCATAATCAAAGCTTTTTGCCTGGTTTTAGAATACAGATGTCTAAGCCAAACAAAAAATCTTCATGGTGCTTCTTTTATTCCTTTTTTTGCTTTTCTTTTTTAACATAGATGTTTTAAACAGCATTACCTGTAAGACCAAAATAAGTAAGATCTCTCTCTTGCAGCTCACGTGCAATAGAAATTACTGATTCTGATTTAATCTATTTGCCCAACTTGCCTTATTCTAGCTAATCAAGTAGAAAAAAACCCCAATAATAATAATAAAAAACGGCAGCTAGAGCACCAGTCCTTCCAACTTACTGTCTTCTCTCTTCCTAAAACATTTATTCCAACGTATTTGTTCCAACATATACCTTACAGTTTGAAGGAAAATATATTAATTACTCCTGGATCTGAAGGAAAATATATTTTACATTGACAAGCCCTTTGCCACCAGGGACAAATTCAGACTGCACATTAACCCTAGGCCTGCAAAACACTGTTTAAAAAAGGGGATGTAATGTTCTTCATGTGTGAAAAACACCCTATTCTTCAAACTGAATCACATTTATTTTCACAGACAGGTCAATATTTTATCTTGATTTGCCATATTTAGTGTTCCCAGAATGAAAGTGGGTGAAATAGAAAATCTTCTAATTGTCACAGATTCTGTGTGAAGCCACAATGGCTGTGTGTCACCTTGATAAGCAGCTTATCCAGTACAAGAGACCTGCGTTCACAAATTAATGTAAATTATGTGAAAGCACCAAGGAGTGGAACACAAGGCTATTATTCGGTGAAATGAGTGACTCACAGTATTGCTGCTGGAGTAGAGCTCAGGAAAAAATCCCTACTCTTCAAAATCCCTACTTTGGTTTCATTTTACAAAATACTGTAATTCCATTTTCTAATGAAAGTAGATTTGGCCTTCAATTCATTGGTCTCACCATATTAAAAATTGATCAAATACAATTTAAATTAATATTTTATTCCTTTTTTCCCCCATGGCCTTTCCTTTCTGGAGGTAGCTTGCAACAGCAGTATCCTGCAGGCACCGGCCCATCCAGGCTGCAGGAGCACTGTCATGTGATGGCAGAGCTCCTGCTGGCTGTGAGTGCTGTGAGAAGGGCCCCACACCTGTTTTATAATTCTGTGGCAGAACATGTGTGGGTTTGTCCTGATGTCATCTTGCCCGGTGGGTACAGTTTGTTGTGGGCTCCCTGCCCTGAGCAATACACAGTCCCCAGCCCACAACGCATCTTACATCTTAAGGTTTTTGGGCCAGCCTCCTTCACCCCAGTGCATGACAAAATGAGTATCCAGATGAGCTCAGCCAGGGGCTTCTCAGCATTGCACAGGACTTGGTCCGCTGAGCACCAAGCTCAAAGTTTGTCCAACACAAGTTGCATATCAGAAAAGCTCTTCCAAACACCAGGCCTCCAGCCAGTCAGATGTGTCATCCAGGGAGCTGCATGAACCAAGGCTTCATGCGTCTAACCCAGTACTAATCCCACATGGTACTTCATATTTCCCACCAGACTAATTTTGCCTTTTTCAGTGAATTATAAACAGTGGGAAAATACTCTGGTCACAGTAAATTCATGTTTTGCAAATGTTCTGTTATTCATGTTCCATTGTCACTTGTTGAAATTGAAATGCCTTGGAGTGCCACGAGTGTACACAGCAATCAGAAGCCGCAGGCAGTTTCCTTCCCTCTTCTCTTTAGAAATTCACTAACAGCTGGTGAAGTCCCACCTTGAGTACTGTTCTTTGGGCTCCTCACTTCAAAAAGGACATTGATGTGCTGGTCTGTGTCCAGAGAAGAGCAAAAAAGCTGGTGAAGTGTCTGGAGCACAAGTCCTGTGAGGAGCAGCTAAGGGAGCTGGGGTTGTTTATCCTGGAGAAAAGGAGGCTCAGGGGAAACTGCACTGCCCTCTATAACTACCTGAAAGGAGACTGTCGTGAGGTGGGGGTCCGGCTCTTCTGTCATGTCTCAAGTGGAAGGATGAGGGGAAATGGCCATAAATTGTGCCAGGGAAGGTTCAGATTAGATATTAAAAAAAAAAAAAATTCACTGAAAGAGCAGTCAGGCACTGGAATAAGTTGCCTGGGGAGATGGTGGACTCACTGTCTCCGGAACAGAAGAGACATCTGGATGTGACCCTTGGAGATACAACTTAGAGGTGATTGTGGTGGTGTTGGGTTGATAGTTGGACTAGATGATCTTGAAGGTTTCTCCCAACCTTGATGATTCTGTGAAAGACACATTCTTTTCTTTCAAGCTGGAGACAGAATTTAACTGCAAATGACACAGTGTTTATTAAGCATGATTTGTCATGCTCTTGTAAAAGGACCCAAGTTCTATATCATCAAAAATTTAAACTCTATCCATACTTGTAGCTTCTGCCCTCAATAAGAAACATTTTCATGTTGGTCTCAGTCTTAAATGCTTCAACACTTATTTTAGGATTCATATCCTAAGGCTATCCAAAGCCTCTTCGTGGAGTAGCTATAGATCAACCTCTGACTACCTCTCCTTTTTTTTCCCTTCAGAGCCGGCCTTGTCTCTGTTCTTGCACTTGGACATGTCAATTCTGGGTCAACAGGCTTTTTTTGTTTTTGTTAACTCTTACCAACTGCACAGTGCTTTCATGCCTCCCCAGATCTTCCATTTGCCCCCCCTTTTTTAATTTCTGTGTTATCATATTTAGTTTTAAATTTATATGATTCAGCTATGAAAAAGAATTTTACAGTATAGTCTATAAGACAGATATTTCACAAAATAAAAAACTGAAATGCATTTCTCAGGAAACAAAAAATGTTCAAAGATGGTATGGTCTCTATTTAAGTTATTTGCCATTTTTAAAATGCTTTTTCCTCTGCGGCAAAAACTTCACCCACTCTTGTATTCCAGCCCACGGCCACTGTGAATAGTTTGGAGCACCCACACACATGTTCAACTTCCACAGGTCTAATCACAGAGTCCTTTTCACAGTGATTTTCAGATCAACATAGATGAAAAAAAATAACGAAAATTTAAAAATCAAGGTCGATTCAAAGTCTTGAAAATTTCCAGGTGGTTGTGCAGAATTTGAGTCAGGCTCAACCATGAGATAAGTACTGTCACAGGGATGTCGTACTGTACCTGCCTCCCTGCCATCAGCTGATGGGACTTTCCAGCCTTTGATCTTTGAGCGCAAATCCCTGTGATATTGCTGCAAACAGCTGACATCAACGAATGAGACTTGTTACTTCTTTTTTATACCTGAAACTGTCTTATCTTTTTAACCAATGAATGTAATTTCAGACAAATCAGCTTAAAAAGTAATGGCAGTCACTCTCTTGCACAGTGGGAGGAGAAATGAAAGATAAGATCATTTTTCCCCTATCTGTCTTTATAATGACCATGAAAAAAAGCCTCTGAAATTAGTTGAATGAATCTTGGCACTTCTTTTTTGGCTGAGATCATAATTTCATGGTTAATTATTCTGTGTCTAAATTCTCTCTGGTTGCAGCTTCCATGAACTGTTATTACTTTACCAATATTCCTGGTTATCAAAAGTCTCAGTTTCTGTTTACCAGGGCAGCAATACCCACACTCAGGACAATGCCTTGGCTTGACTTTGGACTGTCTAAGTTAGGGGTTTCTTGTACATATACAAGACAGCAAGTAGGGTTACATTTTTTTTTTTCTGGTTGCATTGTAGCTGTTGAGCAGCATTAGTGTGGGAACTGATGATTTTTTTTTTCTCTTAAGGGTACACTAACTTAAAATTAAAATCTGAGGAAAAAGTTTGGGAAGTGTCTGTCTCTCTCTTTGTCCATCACCCCGCCAGCTGGGCTTTGCCATTCCTAAAATACCTTTTTCTCCTCTCTTGATGAGAGATGCAAATTCAAAATTTTGTGCAAAATAGAATTAAACAGTTGATCTCGGAAAGTGAAAGTGTGGGCTTTTCTCTTTAATGTATTTCAGATATATACTATTTGCAGTGGTATTTTTTTTAAATGAAAGTGCTTGGTAGACCTGTGATTTTAAGCTGTGTGTCTCTAAAACATTGCAAGTCTCCCCTTATATTTTCAGGTGAGTGCTAATGAATAGATGTCAAAACCGACTTCGCACAACAGCTAACAATACAAATGCTCCCCAACCCAGACTGATTTTGCTTCTGAATTCAAGTTCAATGAACAAGAAATAAAATTTTAAAGTCCAGTAATTTTCCCCTTGTCTCATTCAGAAGTGCTTTTTCTCCTTGGCATTACTATTGACTGGGTTGTTTCAACGGGGAAAAAAGTAATTCTTAGTGTGGAGACAGTGCTACTGAGTAGCTGGGACAGTCTTGCTCAGGAAGGGCTCTTACTGGTTTCAGGTGGATTCAGATCATGGCTGAATGTGGATCTGGCTGAAGGCCTGTGTGGCCACAGGCACTCCTTGACCTTCAGGTGGCTGTCCTGCAGCTGCTGTCCTACAGCTTTCTTTGCGTTTACAAGGAGCAGAGACAAGTTGTCACAGGCTTGTGTCCCCTCGTCGGACGTGGCTCCGTTTTATCCATGACTTTGGAGGAAGCTGAGGGCACTCCATTCACTGTAGGTTCAGAGAGTTAATCAGCTTTCTGCATGATTTACAAGAGAATATGTTTGTCAGCACTTGACACTGTCCCTACCGCGCACACTCCTGCAAGCGTTCATGTAAGAGTTTCTTGGTCGCTCATCAGGCGCCAGCAGAGATTGTTTTGACAACACAGCTATTCATGATAATTCCTCCAAATGGAAACATTTCATAGCAAAGTTATTCACGCTCTGGGTGAGATTTCTGAGCACACCCAGCGTGCCCAGTGGATGCTACTTGAACCACTGAGAAGCTGTTCACTGACTGACAATAAATGAGTAACTTGGGCTTAAGTGTGACACTGCAACAGGGCGGAGTAGAGAATTGAAGCTGGGCATTTTCCTCTTAGTTTTCCAACCACTGAGGACCTGGCTAAGAAATATTTTCACTTTTTGGAGCTAAATTTGCAGGTTTCTAGACAGGTGGAACAGGAAGTATCTTGAAACTAATATAACTTCTTTTCATGGGATGAGGCAGCCTTTGTTCATCCAGTCTTTACATCAGAAAACTGCTTTTCAGGTGATCTTTTCAGGTGATGAGGAAACATACTGCATTGCTAATATGACTGTGACAAAGACAGCCCGAGACTCATACACTAGCCTAGGAGCACAAATATTAGTGTCTAGTAGACCAAACAAACACGTGCTGGGATGCACAGATGCGCTTCCTGAGGATGCACCTTCTCACCATGTAACTCCTCACCAGTCTCTGAAAAAGTTTTCCTTTTTTCTCTCTATGCGAATATGATAGCTTTTCTAAGATAATATGGTAGAAAATATGGTACTTTATAATCACAGGCACCTTCAGAGTGCAAGTGGACATCAACAGCTCTGTGCTCCACACCGCAAAATAAAGACTCCAGTAGGAGAGAGCTAGCTAGAAATAATTATAATAACAATAAACTAGCTACAAAAGTAGCCATAAATTAATGTTATGGAAACTAAAGGTTTCTAACTATCAAAAGGGCAAAATTATGGAGCAGCTCTGCAGAGATACTCAGACTAGAAAAAAATTAAGCAAATGAACAAAAAAAATAGCCCAGCCAAACAAACTAATGTTAGGCTACTGAACTTCATAAAGTTGACGAACCATAGCCCTTAGTACCAGAGAGCTCATCCTTTTGCTGGCTATATTGACCTGTTTTGACCAACCTGCTTTACTGTCCTTGGAAACAAGCAAAATCCTCATTATTTCTCAATGTTATTTGCTTTTCACTCATCTTTTTCTTTTTACTATAGGCAATAAAAATGGGTAAATGAGTATTGCAGGCATCAGGTACAGGGATGGTGTTAAAAGTCAAGGCAATACAGAGAATGAGGAATTTTAAAAGGCTGCCAAGAAAAATCATTCTTAGGCAAGGGAGGATAAGTATTTAAAACTAAAACTAAAACTTTTCTTTTTGACAAAGTTATATTGAAAACCACTCTTTTTTTTTTTCTTACTTTCTTCTCCTCGAAGATCCGTATGTTGGGGGCCCTACTGAAAATTAACTACTGGGGAAGACGCAGGCTGTTTTGGCATGGAGTGAAATGTTCCCAGTGCTGGAAGGCACTTCCCCAAGGTATGGCCATGCAGGAGACCTTGTCAAGGTAGATCAAATTGAGCAGTTTAGGGGTTTGCAAAGCTTTCATAACTGGAGAGTTACTTGAGGAATCCCTACACAGCAAGGCAGATGCAAAATAGCCTTGCCATGGGTACAATTCATGACCCTTGGGAGACAGAAAATAGTATGTAGCAGGGAATGGTGGGCAATCCATAATTTTTCCTGTGTATAGGGCTCCTGTGTTCAGTGTTTAGGCAGCACTAAGCTGTATGGTGGGAACAGAGCTGGAGAGAAGGTTGTTTTCAGTGCTGCAGAGTATCTGAGAGGATGCTGGCTTGCTGAGTAGCTCAGCTAGTTCTTACAAATAGGAATTATTTTCCCATGTGTGCAGATTTTGGGCTCTTCTTTTCTTTCCTCATGAGCATGCGGATGTACATACCATCATTGAAAGGCAACCAAAGAATGTGAGGTGAGAAAAACACAGCAATAACTTTTGGGTTTCTTCCCTTATTCTGTCAAAAGAAAAACTCACTCAGCCAAGAAAGGGAACTGATAAACCTTTGAGCCAGCCTAATTCATTCAGCCCATCAGAAAGCGAACAGATACACACACAGCCCCATTCATCCTGGTGCCCTTGCTGTACATTAATAAGAGATGTATTCACCCTTTCAGGGGCTCTCAGTACATCCTTTCATTTTGGACAGTGCCTCATTCACCTTCTCCTGAAGTGCTTCTTTCCAGTACCATCAATCTAGGAGGCCATCAGCCCTGCATGCTTGATAATTTCCAATTAAAACAGCAACATCTGCATTGTATAGGAGGTAAAAATGCTGGAAAACTAAGGAGGCCAATTTCTAAGTTTAGCCATCAGAGGTGAATGTAACCTAATTTAAATGTGATGAAATTAGACCATTTGCCCTAATTTTCATGCATTTAGCATTATCTCAGGAATACTGATGAGGATAGAATGAACACCTGAGAGCAGCTGGCAGGCAGCATGGTCACTGTGCTGCATCACATTCAAGGTTTGATTTCAGATGGAAAGACAGAGTTATAAAAATGAGGGATAGAGGTAGGTTATCTGACTGTCCTGCTTGTTCGGGAACAGGAGAATGCCAGCATCCTCCCTTCAAAATCACATTGATTTCTTCTTTTGCTTTTCCTAGCCTGTTCTGGCTGTGTATTGAAATAAACTCCATACTGTTTATTGTTTTAGGGGAGAGGGTTGCTCTTTGACGGGTGTTGGTGGGAAAATTGGGATGTGGGGGACTCTTTGCTTGCATTTTACTTTTTAATTAAATGGAGGTCAGAAGAGGAAAGCATTGCTCCTTGAGTCAGTCTATAAAGCAGCAAAGACACTACTACTTCCATCTATTGGTAGAAAAGTAAAAATTATTTTACTTACTTTCCAAAGACAGGAATTACAAGAATTTCTAGTGCCACCTATGAGTGAACACAGAGAATTGCCAGCATTCCTAGCCCTTACTTTACACACACACATACATATAAAATACAGAAATGCTCATCCTGCCTTCTCTAAGTCCACGCAAGATCTTTGTGAACGAAATTATTTTGCAGCTATTTAATACACACCCTTGAATAAATCCAGTTGGAGTTAGTAAAACTTTAAAACTCATCCCTGTAGTATAATGTACCTTCCAAACCAGCTGACATTCAATCTGTCATCATGATGCAAAGTTCTTAAAGGAAAGCCTAAAGGAGATACCTGAGCTCAAGTCTCTAAACTTCCTAAATGAAAGCAATCCAGGGTCAAAATCTGCATTTGACCTGTACCACACTGAAGAGGAACATCTTCAGACCACCCCTGCTATAGTTCAGGTTCTTTGAAATATATCCTAATTCAAAACCAGCTGAAAACAGCAAGATTCAAAACCCAGTGGTTGTTCTCCACTCACCCCTGAAAAGATAAGCACAATCCACCTGGAATTCCCCCCTGGATCTTACTGGGAAGCAATTTAAAACCTCAGAATGATAATTACCTTTTTCTGATACTCTATAGGTTGAATTTAAAATGCTTTTGAATAGTCATCACTAGAGACTGTCAGAAACAGGGATGTGGGAAATCACATACTGTAATATTTCCTTTTTTGAGGTTCCCAAAAGTACCAATATTAAAAAGTGCAACTTATGCCTGGGAGAGACTTTTTATTTTATTTCTCCTCACCCATATCTCAGTCTGTTTCCTGGCTTTTTTCTCTCCAAAGAGGACAGTAGCAAAGAGAAGTGGCAATCTAGAAAATAAAGACTAGTTATATTGGATTCCATGAGAGAAAAACATTGAGAAAAGGACTACAACATATCTTGAAAAACACATTACTTTCCCCTCAAGAGAAAGTTAGGAGTTCACATTAAGGCAATTTTCATTTGCAGAGCTTTCTTAACACAAATTTGCAACAGAAAGTATTGTAAATGTTGTCATAAAAAGTGAAACATCAAGAAAATATTTCCTGGTATTTTTTCTACTATTAAAAAAACCCCAACCAAAAAAGACAACAAAAAACCAACACGAAAAGTGCCGGACCCAGAAGTGTTTCCTAGGCTGGGTGCAAGGGCACACAGGCACGTGTGCTGTGGCTGTGAAAGGTCTGCCTGGGAACACGAGTGACCCTGCAGCACGCAGATGTCACTGCTCCCGGGGCACTGAGCCCTCACCCAGCAGAGCGAGCTGGATCAGCTCAGCGCCACTGCTGCCTTTCAGCTCTCTGCAGGGATGTTGCTCAGGCAGCAGCACAGGCAATGGGGACCTTTTCACTGCCAGCTTTCACATCCCCAGTGCCCTAGGTTGAGTACAGCCACCAGGCCAAGTGATGCCCTGGGTTTTCATATGGAAATGGACAGCATCTCATCACGCTATGGAGAGATGTACGCAGAAGTAAAAACTGCAACGTCTGCTCCAGCTATGAAGTTATTTTTAGTTTTAGGGGAAGGTTCAAAGAAAAACCTTGTGGAGTATGACACAATTTTTTATGTTAAACAGTAAAGAAAGTGTATTATTTGTTTTGTGCTTCTTTCAGTTTCTCTTGAAAGCAGAGGTCAAAGGAGACTTTCATTAGCTGGGGACTTGCATTTTCTTGATATCAGGTTCATGGTAAAAATACAGCTAAATATGGGTTACCAAAGGAGCACTTAAACCAAAAAATGTCTCCCAGAAGCAGAATCCCAGGAAGCAATGTACATAATAGTGCATTTCTCATCACTGGGAGGCATCAATGGAAAATGTGAGGGGAATAGAGGGGGTTGTTACATCCATTGTATTTTCATCTAAGTCTTTTCCTCTGAATAAGAACATTTTATGTTAGTTTAAAAATGACATCTGATTTCAGTCTGACCAGACTGAACTAGGGAGCATTTTCCAGAATCAAGCACGAAGGGGAGATAAAAATCTAACTGAAGAGTTTTCAAATTAATACATTTTAGTTTAGAGAACATGGATGTACAGAAACATAAAAAGATATACATTTTGTTTTCAGTAACCAAATGTCAGCACATTACTAAGAAGGGCATGGTAGAGGAGAGTCCTGGACTGAGATCCTTGTTTCAAAGCAGGTGTAACACAGGTGAGTAAGGCTGTACTTTGTAAGGGTTCTACACGGGATTCTGGCACGGCCCTGTGAAACACACCCTAGGTTGTACTGTCCTGCTCTGATCTTTCCCTTGTCCTTATAATCCTTCAAATTTCTGTGATGTGTGTCCAGAGTGCATGTGCCTGGATTTTGTCTTTATTCCATCTCACAGAAGATCAGTTGGGAAAGTACACAAGTACCTCTGTTATTGGGCTTTCCACATATGCCCTAAGGCAAAAAAAAGTTCTAACAAATCCATGTGTGTCAGTAATTAAAATATAACTGCAGATAAGTTTTTCCCCCACACAGAGACACTATTGCGTGCCTCATTTTTTCGAAGCCATTTATTACGAGACAGCAAAATATTTGATTTCTTTACCCAGAATTTATCTATTTTTGCACCTCAAGAGTCTATGCAGATACAGAGTGAGAAGCAATGGCACAACTGATTGTAAATTTATCACTGGACGTGTTACTGCAGTTTCAGCCCCTTTCCAAGGAATAATGATAAGCAGGTTTTTGACAAAGGTCCTTTATCTGATCTGGTTGTCTGAGGAATTACCTTTCTTTCTGTAAGATACCACCATGAAAAAGACAAAGTCTGGTCGCTCAAGTGGAAGAGGACAAGAGCTTCAATTTTCTAACATGCATCATTAGCCTAACTTTTATTTTTCTAAATGTTGATAGGACTTTGTTGGGGTTAGGTTTTTTGGGTTTTGGTGGTGGTTTTTTTTTTGGTGGGATTTGGTTTGGATTTTTGTTTTATTTTGCCTTAGTGTTGTTGGGATTTTTGTGGGGCTTAGGAGGAGAAGAAGAAAGGATGCACTTACTTTGGTATTAACAGGAGTTTGGCTATATGGTAGTTTCACGCTATAGTTTACATACATTTGTGTGCATGTTAAACTGCATAAATAAAACCAATGAGAAAACAGTTGACTAAACAAAACAAAAAATAAAAAACAAATTTGAAAAAAGCCAGAGGAGACCTTCAGAAAACACATTTGCAGGCAGTGGACATTGACTACCATGCACATTTCTTCATGGGAACTGAGCCCGGAAGATGCCCTTTGGTTTTGTCCTTGAAAGTAGTGAGTCAAGGAAAGAAAGTTTCAATTAACTGGAAAGAAAAAAGACAAGTTTTTAGAAAATTCTTCTGAGATTTATGAAAATAGATACTTATTTTTCTTTTCTTTATTACTGCACACTTTGTTATTGATGTAGACTTATAACAAAATTGACCAGAAACACAAATCTCTACTAAAAGAACCCAGAAATACAGAGCAAATCAAATTGTCAACTTTAGCCAAAAACAAAGATATTAGGGGACCAGTTTGTTTTGGCTTTCTCAATAAAACTATAGTAGTCCTTTCATATTTTCACCTGGGAGTAAATTTTTAAATGTAAATTGTGAAAATGCAACCAAAAAGTAACCCCCAAACTTCACAGAGCAGGTTTCATACAAAAGGCCTTCTTTGGACTCAAACTGGTGAGCTTTTTTCCCCCCTTCATTTTAAGGTAAAATACCCCAACCAAACAAAAAGAAGATGCAAGAGAATCATTTTTCCCTCCAAATTTTTAGTTTAGATATCAATCTCATCCCCCTTCCCACTCAAGATCCTTGATCAGCTCTACTTTTGACCTTTTATTTTTAAAACAAAGGGGAAAATAAAAAGAGAACTTGAAAATTCATGCAAAATCAGGCTGCATAATTTACTAATGCAAACATTCGTGTTCAGTATCCTGGAATTGACCAGCATATCAATTTGTTCCTGACATTGAAATTATAATGTGAAAGAAGGGTACCTCCCCCACTTGCTTGAGATTCAAATGTGTCATACCTCTGCACATGTCCTTCTCCTGCTTGGCTGAAAGGGATGAGCAAGAGTAGTCCTGTGAGTCAGTGTCTTCCCCGGAGAGCCTTCAACCACAGCATTATAAAGGTAGTAGTTTTGTTAATTCAATCACATGAGTGTTTGCCTTTAGCCACTAATGATTGCAGAATGAGTCATTCTTTCATATTTTAGGAAATCCACCTTTCTCATCCTCAGTGGAGTCAGGTTTGGGTCGGGGGGGGGGAGTTTGACCAATCTGTACCAATTTCTCCCCAGGTTTATATCCTTGACTGTGCAGCTGTTTGCCTCAGTCTCCTCCCACAGCGGAGAGCTCTTCAGCTGGCTGCTGTTGTTGGCATGGGATAATAACCTGGGAAATCACTGGTGCCTGGGCCAAGAACCTGCCGGTTCTGCTGTGCTATTTCCATGGCCCAAAGCAGTTTGTGTGGCAAGGGCTGGAGTACAGCTGTGGGGCACTCACGAGACTACAGCTCACTGCCATGCTTGTGCCATGAAAATCCCTAAAAGTTAAGGTCCCTAAGTACACCTATGAATAGACTCATGACAGAAATGGATGAAAGAAAATCCTGCTGCTATAAATCAGAATGATCTTATTATTTTCACCAATACAGAGTTAATAATAATTATTTGCACTGGTTGCAAAACTGGCTTCTCATGTAATTGATGACACAACACAGCTGCTGGGGAGGAAGAACAGAAATGTCCTCCCACTTCTTTAAGAAGAAGTTCCATCCTTTAAAATGCTCAACAGATAGAGGTGACTCCTAGGAAGTCAACACTCATATGTTCAAAGATCTCAGATATTCCTCTGGTAGGTGATAATTTTATTTTAGCTTCAGCTGTCAGTGTTAGTCAATTGTAATGCTAAGTAAGGTTGCATCACTTACTTTCCTCAGGTATAAGGAATGGTATGTTTTGCACAGGTCTGCACTACTTTTTGCTACAAGCTCTCCAGTAATTCTCAAGGTACACTTTGAATTCAAAAAGCTTTTCTACATCTAAGGGCTGGGAGTGTGTTGCTCTTTGAAACAGGTTTGGCTTATTCCCAAGGCTGGTGCAGTTGAAAGAACAGAACCAGCAGCAAATAGCTACATCCACCTCAATTTGTTGTATAGTAAAAGTTTGCTTGTTCTTTTCACCTGCAAACATATTCCAAACAGTTAAATAAAAGTTTTCAGGAAATAAACCTTTTTACTGCTGTTAAAGCACATAGAAGTTGGAGTTGGACCTGTCTGCCACGAATGTCACCTCCAAGGGCTATGAGAGCTGATTTTAAGAGATGTCTGGCACTCCTGCAACAGAAACTAATGCTGGGTTGATTTCTTGGAGTTACCATCCTCAAATGTTTCCTTTCCACAACCCTTTACTGTGACAAAACAGACAGCAAATCCTTTCATTTCAGCAACTTCTGGCTTCAGCACTGCTATCTCAGCAGGATGTGAAGACAAGATAAAAAAGCCAGCAGTGACTTTGCCTGTAGATGGGTCAGAGAAATTTTTCATGGAAACGACTTTCATTTCATTCCTAAGATGAAGTTCAATGACTGCAGCACACTCAGGCTTCAAGCTATTACACATGTAAGTAAACAGCTCAGATATTAATATACAGCTGAGGAAATCTGTGGGGTTTTCCTTTTCTGAGTTTGGTTGGGTTTTTTTTGGTTGGGGTGCAATTTTTTTCTTTGGTTGTTTGGGGTTTTTTTCCTTTTACTTATTTTATACTTGGGATTTAGCTGAAAAAGTATTCCTCAGTGTATCTTCACAGACACATGAGAGTGGTTGGGCTCCTGCTCCAAGTACTGTACATTTTCCCTGTGATTTAATCTGCATAAGGGGCAGTCAAATATGATTTAACGTTTAGGCTTTATAAGACCTGCCACCACTTTTTCCTGGCCCATCCAGAAAAATTAGGGTACAGCAACCAGCACTGCACTGAAATAACAGAGAGCAACACAGGACTGGCCCAGCCTTTCCCAAAGCAGCACAACGTAGATCAAAGAACTTAGCAGAAAAGCCATGTTTCAACAGAGGTAAGTTTCAGAAAACAAGCCTCAGATTAGATAAGCAAATGCCCAGCTCTCAGTAGCTGAATTTGAAACACTCAGATACTCAGGAGCTGAGCACTTGCTGAAACCACGGTGCAGCTGTGCCCACACCGTAATGGAAACCAGCAGAGGAGACAGCCGGCACTGGTGGGTGAGCCGCCCGTGAGCAGCCCTGTCGAGCAGCCCGAGGAGAGAGGGGTGTTTTGTGGGTGGAATAATGGTGGTGCAGAGGGGTGAGCAATGTTTGCCTCCTGCCAGCCTCTCCAGGCAGCTTGCAGTGATCCCCCGAGCCCCAGGGCAACTGCCACATCCAGAAAGCAACTGTTGGGGGTTTTCAGGGCGTCTGCAGTGTAAGTGCCCTGTGCCCAGGACTTCATATTCAAGGCATAGAATGGACAGACTGCCCACTGCTTTCTGCCTGTTTTGAGCCCTCTGAGGATAGCTAACTGCTTCAGAAGGGGACACAGATCATTTCCACCAGGCCAAGTGTGAGGAGCAATGTGTGTTTGGAAAGGGATTTCAGACACACGCTGCAGAAAAGATGACCTTGCCTGCTGTGCTGTCCAACATGTGGGAGCAATCTCTGAAGAGATCTTCTGTAGAAGTGGCAGCCTGTGTCAGCCTCCTCAGTCCTCCATGCCACAGCAGAACCACCGTGAGGATGGCCATTAATTCAGGACAACATGCATTCATTGAGTATGTAGGAACATTTTGCTTCTGTCAGGAAGGGTATTTGCCTCATACCAAACGGCTTTGTAACAATAATTTGTACAGGACCAACCTGCCTGCACTGAAAGGGATCTAGGAACGTGGACGTAAAACTGAAAGGTCTCTTCTCAAAGACACAATATCTGAAAAATGACAAAAGTATTTTTCTGGATCAGTGGACTGGAGTGTTCTCCATCTGCAAAGACTTCTCAGCCCACCAAAGAGGAGCACTTTTATACCTGTATCCAAATGCAAACAACAAAGTTGGGGAATTTTGACCTGAATGGATAGACAGGTTCCCAGTGTCTTCTCTACATTATTAAATGGGCAAGAAAATTGCTCCCTATCCATTTCCAGATGTAGATAAGAAGCATGGTTCTGTCAGTGAACTCATTACCAAAAAATAATTCCTTGTATTACATGACTATCTTCCAGACATCTCTGCTACAATCCTTTGTCATGTTTGTTTAAGTATTCATAGCTAGTTCCCAGTTTGAGAGCTGTAATAAGCTGCACAGTTACTAATTAATCAATATAAACAAAACTGAGTCTTGAGTCAAGCTTGAGTCCCTTAAGAGGAAGAGAGGAAAAGAGATAGCAGCTATTTTTGCATCACAGTGACTCAGGGGTGCTGCTCTACGTGCTGAGCAGTTTGTATTTTCCAGGGAACATCCACACCTTTCCATTTCAACAGTAAACTCCAGAGAAGTGCTACTTCAGCTGAGCACACACTCCACAAATTTCTCATGGAAACCTGAGAGAGGGTATCTAAGAGTCAACTAAAATGTGCCTTTAATACTTGAAAAAGAGAGGTTTTGATGTGTGTCAAAATATGAGCTATTCAGCCAGGAATTGTCAAAGTGAGAGCTTAGATCCTACAAATTTAGCACTTCCACTTGGAAAAAGAAACCTGGAAAAAATTTGAAGACCACCAGTAATGTGGAAAAACCCCCAAGCCAGTGGGGACAACCTGCAGTGGCTCAAGGAAAAGAGACATAACTTTATTTGAAGAAAAGGCTTCATGTGTCAGGAAGAGAAAAAATTTGGACAGTACAGGGGTAATAACACTTTACGACTGTGACTTCCAAAATTTGGGGAAATTACACAGGGGAGGCAAGCATCAGGGGTCAGGGCTGGAGACACACACCTGCGCGGTGGATCTCTGCTGAGGGGGACCCTGGAGGGACTGCAGCCCATGAAGGACCCACAACAGCATGAGGAGCAGTGGGTGGCGTGGATCAGCAGAGAAAAACCTGCTATGCACCAGCCCAACCTTATGTGTCACCTGTCACCTCACCCAAAGGGACAGGGAGGGATTGAGTGCAACATGCAGGGAAGTTGGGACCAGGAAAGGTGGAGGAGAAGTGTTGGACTGAATATCAGTTTGGGGAAAGGGGAAGAAAGACATTTCCCTCAGGGTTTGTTTTATCCATCAGCCCCTTATTTTTCTCCTCAGTACCCAAAATAGTTATTAAAAGTTTCTGTTAATCGGAATCAAATTAAATTAAATTAAGTTAAATTAAATTAAAGTCCCTGAGTCAAGACTGCTTTGCTTGTGACAAGAGGTCTTAATTTACTTGGCATTTTCGCTCAGCCCTAGGCTGCTTTTTTCCTTGTTTCTTTTTTTTATTTGCCATCACCACAGTGTGCTGATTGGGCGGTATTTCTTCTTTAGGATAGGGGTGCTCAACATGCAACACATGATGCCTATGGAAGGGGACCGCAGGGTGATGAAAATGTTGGCTCTTCCTGGCCATCACTTCTTCTGAGGACACACTGCCCTTTCCCTGCCACAGTCCAGACCTACTTGGGGACAAGTGGCAAAAGCAGCTGTGCTCTAGCCTGTTTCTGAACATGGAGTGTGAAAGGAGGCTGCCATACAGTCTTGCACCTGGTTGGGAACAAACAGGGACTTACCTGTGCATAGTGACCATCTTATCTGCCTGCACCGCCCACACCTGGTGCGTGTGTGTCTGGGAAATCCAGCCTCCTCAAGAGGCAATCATGAACCTTACAATCACAGCGGGAGGCTGGGTGCATGTACAGCAGTGAGACCCATTGCAGCCCATGAGGAGCAGCACTGATGTGAAGCTGCAGGTGACAAACCCAGCCATCATCCATGTGGTAAGGCCTGAAGGAACTTCTGCCTCCTGAAAGAAACTGCACAGCTTTTGGTTCACAGAGAAAACACTACCCTCTCGTATCTATAAATCATCATAGCTCAGGAGAAACTAAAGCCTGCATAACAAAAGGATTACACAGTGCTCCTTATGAGGTCAGGAGAGTCCAGAGCATTTGAATCAGCTCTTTGACGTTTGCAATCTAGGCAAAGTCCCAGGCCACTGGTTTAAGGATTAGAAAATAATAACAGAAATGTTTCTTAAACTGGTTTTGAAATCTGCAAGTGCTTTATGCAACAGGACGACCAGGCTCCAGGACCAAGGCAGTGCCAGCAGCCTGTTCAGCAGCATGGGAGATGGTGTTCACTCAAGAAATATTTGCGTCTTTTGGGTGGGACCAGGGTTCATGGATACAGAAGATAACAGAGCTCTGTGAAGCCTTCACAGTTTGTAATTAATACCTAGATACTGGCTTAAAAATGAAGCTGCATTGGTCTCAACTAAACATTACATGAGTGCTTAAATAAAAGCAGGCAGGAACACAGCAAGGTCCATAAACAATTCTCCATTGTTTGAAATAGAGTTCCATTTCCAAGATTTGCTGATGACACTGAGCTATTTTGGGTGCACTCCAGAAGAAACTGAAGAAAGGTGGAAAACCAGACAAAATGTTATCACATTAAAGATATGCAATTTGAACTGTTTTCAAATTATACTTGGTACTGAATTGAGTACATCAATTCAGAAGAGACACCTCTGTATTTTAATAAAGAATTTAGTAACAATCTCCAGACGATCTGTCAGTGGCAAAAAACAAACAAAAAAATCAAAAAGGAAACAAAATATTACAGAAGATGGAAAAGTTTTCAACTAGCTCATCAAACAAGTGAGCTAGTATCTAGCTAATCATTCAAATTCTGTTTATTTTCTTTAGAGCAATATAGCTAAGGCAGAATTTGAATGTATCACAGGGTAAGTGTGTGAGTCCCACAAGAAGGGCTGATTGAAACCACCTTTTAAAATAGGCTACTCCAGGACCTATTACATGTGGCTTTAAGTGCTGACCATATAAAAGAATAGCCTTGCTTGGGAGTGGTAGTTGTCAGTACACAACGAGAGATTTTTAAAGAAATCAAATTATATGAGTAGTTGCAGCAAAATTCATACCCCCACCCAGCAAAGCACCGAAATGCAGTTCTCTCTGTTTTCTGTGTCAGAGAGATGTAAAGCATCAATGCTGCCTCAAAAGTTTCTAATGCTAAGCTCTGTCAGACTCAGGAAGGTTCAGAGGGCCCAGGATGCTTTTAGAGAGAAATTTAGTTTGTCATCTCTCACCCACAAGGGTAATGGCCATAGGGAAGCTTCAGCCATCAGCCTGGTAAAGTCCGTGGGTCATCAGGGACATGGCAAAGGCTTTCAGGGAGGAGCCCTCTTAAGGATGGGTCCCATTTAACCTCTGAATGAGTGACTGGAAAAGACGAATAACGTGCTCATGACATTTACAGATGTTGATTAATAAAAAAATGAAACAAAGAGCTAACATGCACCTGAAAGGCAGTAAGAAAAGTAAGCACTGATGTGTCAGGCATATACAAAGAGTCAACACACACACATTTATATGAGTGTGCGCAGCAGCTTCCAAACACAGTGAAGGAAATTATTTTCTGAATTACAGTTTTTATTGACATTAGACTCACTCTGTTGAATGGCTGAATGAAAACACTTTTCCATCAAATGCAACCATCTAATATCTTTTACTGCTGTGGGCAATACTGTTGATCTAGTTCTTTGCTTCCACAAAGGTGATTTCAGACCACATTCCTGATAATTTTTTTCTACCTATCTTCTGTTTTATCTCTTGTATACCTGTACTGTAAAAGCAGCATGTGAAAGCATTTCAGGTAAAGTCCAAAAGGGAAAGGGTAAAAGTACAAATTAAAACCCGTTAATTTTTACCTGAGAAATCAACACTTTGGTTGAGATATGTCCTGGACATGACCTTGTGGTGAGAGGAGAAAGCAAAAGGGTGTGATTCCTGCAGGTGAACAGTGCTTGCAGTGACTGTTGGAGCTGGGTCTCTTTGCCAGACAAACACACCCAACGCTTTCATTTTCTGACTGGATTCCAGATGGGGCTGCCCGCTGGATGTGATAGCAGGGGAATTGCAGCCAAGGCATGAACACCTTCCCACCTGCTTAAGGCTGGCAGGATAGTTCTTTTCTTTGCAATTACTCTGTGATCTGTGAAAGAAAAGTTTCTCACTTTTCACTTCTGAACACTGTGAGTCAGGCCCGCTCTCAGCCAGTGCAAGGTCAAACCACTGAATTATTGCTTGCTTTCCATTGTTCCCTTCCTCTGGAAAAACAGCTCTGCCCCATTTCATACTGCTTGAAAATCCCAGCTTTGATTAGCACTGCCAGGTACGTCTGCATAAGCCCAAGGATGATGATGTGAGGCAACAGGGTCACCTGCAAGCACCAGGGAGAAGTACTAGGAACACTGATCTGTGCTGCTCACTCTCACTGACCACACATTTTACACCCTGATACACTGGGCCAGGGAGGCCTCAGTGAGCTGAAAACTACTCACAGGTTTGAGTGGGGACAGATTTTTAGCTCTTGAATATTAAGACTAACTGTGTATAGGGTTGGAGGATTTTTTTCCTTTTTCACATGCACCAGTCTGAAGAGAAGAGGCTCTTCAGGGAAAGCCAGCAATCCTCACATACACACACACATTCAGAATGGATTGGACAAGTTGCTTCAAAGGGTTTATTTTCTTTGAATCTCTCTGCTTACAAACCCAGCCATGTATTCTGGGTTAGAATTGCCCTGTGAAAAGTCATGTCCCTGTTTACTTGGGGTAAACTAATCACTCAGTCCTGCTAGGGCAGCTAGCTCCTAGTAGCAGTAAGCATGCTGCTGACCTCCTGCTTCTGCCCTGTTCCTCATCCATGGGCTGCTCCCCCAAGTGACCTCTGTGCCGTACAACTCTGGTGCTTCACAGGAAATGCAGGAACAGAAGATGGCAGCTCTGCAATAGCCGGGTGACAAAGCCAGCTGATGTTGTGCCCAGGGCAGCAGGTCAGATGGACTGTGAATAAAATGATACTAGTTTTGCTGGTGTGTCCTGCCCGGAGTCATTTAGCATATTGGGTGGCCTGTAGTACATCCTTTCCTACATCACAACCCTACTGTGCTATAAATGCAAAGGAGAGCCTGCAATTTCCCTGGCATCATTGCTGCAGAAAAACTTCTTGTCCTGATAAAGTCAGATTTTTATCAAATGGCATGTACAGCTATACAAGAAAGCCTGACAATCTGACTATAAGAAGCAGAATTAGTGTGATTTTGTTAGCCTATTTTTAAGGAGTCACAGCAACAGAAAGACATCAGCACGACACTCTTGTAACTCCTTGGGTGTCAAATCAATATTCTTTCAGAAGGAAACATAAAATTACAAACCACCCTCATTAGCAAAGAGAGCTTTGATAGCATCTATGTCTCTCAAATAGTTTCAGACTGTGGCAGGCAAAATCCCCAACCTTTGCTCTGACAACAGGTGTAACTGCAGGAAAGCCTTTGTGTGTATCTATATTCAAGGCTTGACCTTCCTGGCTGCCTGTGAAAGAGCAGACACAAGGTGAACGAACGGGCAGAAGCTTTGGGCAAATTCCACCTGAGCCAAGAGGAGTCACAGCTCTCCATTCCTTCCCACCTGCCTTCCCCTCACGCCCAGCCAGGTGCCCAAGGGCCTCTCTATCCACGTTTCAGGCACTGCTGGCCACTGACCTTGTTCCTTTATTGGGATTATCAAGCACACGTGCAGCAGAGCAGGACATGTCCCTCAGCCCTTCTGCCAGCATCCACCGCATGGCATCTCACTGCGAGGCTGGAATCTCACTGCAAAGCTGGCATCTCACTGCAAGGCTGGCATCTCACTGCGAGGCTGGCATCTCACTGCAAGGCTGGTGCACTGCTGGGGCAGACACTGAGCAGCTGCCTGCTCTGAGGGAAAGGCCTGTGGTGTGTTTGAGTGAATAGATTTAAACCCAAGTGTTCAAGCCCAAGTCCAGTAGCTCATTTATGATACAATGCCAAGATGTCTCACAGGAATTTATGCTCCACTTTCCTCTGCCCCAGCCCACAATGCAGTGCCATCTCTACTGGTGCAGCCAGTTTGACTGTGGCAGCTGCAGCATTGCAGAACATCCCTGAGCATAAAGGGTTTGGTTTTGTCTTGCCACATAAACAACAGGAGCCCAGGAGTTATAGCTCCTACGGCCACTGGAAAAACAGCAGTGATGTTTGTGAATAAAACCACTGAAAGAGAAGAATTTAATGGCTAATTTGTAACACAGACAAAGGCCTTGTCTGCTTTGGAGTTTATAGTTCTTAACCACTGCTTGAATTCTGTATGGACCCAGGAGATGCACCGGACCCCAGCAATGTGATGATTCCCTACCTCTCATAGTTGTGACATGCCACATTTCCATCTTTCTTTCTGCAGGGATGATTACAATCCATGCACCTCATTTGCATTAGCCCCATCAGACTATGTGGAGCTTAGTCAGCTAAATATCAAATCCAGCTCTTGCAATTCTGCTTACCTAGAAGAAGTAAAGCTGAATTAATTGAGGAAAAAGTAATCAGCTTATGCTGTTCTGATACAAAATATTTGAAGCTTATCTGAGATCACATATCTAGGTTATTACATGGCATTTAGAATGTTGTGAATGTTGGGTATTGGGTGCCCCAGTAAAATCCTTGATAGGAGAAGTTTTGACTGCTGCTTGTTTTTAGCTGTGTGGCGTCTGAGGTCTGAAAGTTCCTCTGCAGCACACCCTGGACATGCTTAGGTAACTCTGACATCCCAGAGCCCAGATGCAGCAGTTCCTGCAGGCAGGAGACAAAAAAGAGAAGTATGTATCATACTGAATACAGCACATGCTGGACAACAGGTGGCCAGATGAATAATTTTCCAGAAATCATGGAAAATGCTATTCTTTAGGCGGACTTGACGGGACTCATGCATACCATTCACAATCCAGAGTCTTGCTCCAGCTCCTAGAGCAGGCCACAGAGTCAGGGTCCCGATCATTTGCCTGCCACCACTGTTGAGCCAGTCTTAGGCAAATCAGTCAGCATCCACCTCTGCTGCTCCACTGTCCTACAAAACAGAGGGTGACTGTGCATCTTCTATGGCATTGGGAAACCGAAGGGATGTTATCACGTCTTTCTAGGACCAAAATTCAGATTTTTTTTTAAAAAAATCTATTTAAAGATTTACTAGTGGAGATTTTGTTCTAAGTAATGAAAAATGTCTGATCAAACATAATATTCCTCTGCAAATATTAGTGTAATGAGGCAAAGAGAGCACGGAGGGAAACTGCTCATTTTTTGAGATTCTGCCTTCTTGCGGTGGAAGAGACTCTGAAGACTGTTTAATTTCAATTTCCCCGTAATTAAAAGCATGTTCAAATAAAGCCCAGGACACATACATCTTTGCACTTGCAAATCTGTACAAGTTATGTGCACATGTGACACACACAGACCTGTGCTGTTATTTGAGCTGTGAGTCATAGAAGAAAGGAATGTAACAGCCAGCACAAGGACAGCTGAATGAGTTTTCATCAACCTCCTTGATAACGATGTGATAAACTGTCATCAGGGCTTCCTCCTGTTGCCCAAGAAAGCCCCCATGGCCCGTCAGAGCAGTAGAAACCCCTGGCACAGCCGCTGCCAGGTCTCAGTGTAGGCACTGCCAGGCCTTGGTCGTGCTTGATGAAGGCAGCTTGCACATGAAGCGTGGGCTTCATCAGATGATCACTGAAACCAAATTTGCTCCGTGGAAAACATGCACACATTCCCACAGTCCCAGGAAACAGTGGGCTGCCAAAACAGATTGCCTCGGCTGACCTGGCCCAGCTTTCTCCTAGCAGAAAATACATATTGAAGATCTCTTAGGCCAACTTGCCAACTTCTGCAAAGGTGAAAACCTCATGGCCTGTCCCCACCTAAGTCACTGAATGAGCTTATAACTGCCCTGCCACAAATGCTGCCAGGGTGAGCAGGCCAGATGGTTTTACCCACCTGTGTTCCTGCAAAAGGTGATCATAGTGTCTGGCTAAACAGCCCACATGGGAGTTCCACAAGAAACCAGTGAATCTGCTCAATATTTTAACTCTGTTGTCTCAAGGCTTTTTCTTGCTTCCTCGGGCATGAGCCCTATCACACTTACAGTTTTATGAGTCAGGAGGTGAAGTGCATCTGGGTGCTGAGGAATTGATAGAAGAAATAAAGGGCCTTCCTTGAAGCATAGGTGAGTGCCAAGCTCCTCATGCAAAGTTGCAGCCTGAAGTATACTAACTACACTGCCCTTATAGGCACAGAGAAATCAGGCAGCGAAAAGCAATAAAGTGGTTATATAGTTTGCCAGATAACATTTTTAAAAGGGGGAAAAATATATAAAAGCACCTGGGTTTTGTCACAATTTTGCCTTGGAACAATGTGGTAACCTTCCTTTCCAGAGAAGGTATTATCTTGAGATTTTGGAGGTGGGTTCTGGTGCAGGCTCTTACACAACACTCATGATTGGTTCCCTCTCCCTACAAACAGCATTAGTCCATCCAGACCAGGTGCTCTATCTCAGCCAAGATGCTGTAAAGAGACCTCTGAGCCCAGGTTCTGATGGGGAACCCAGAATGCCTGGGAACACAGGTACCAGCTTGACTTTCTTGGTTCCTCCTCGCCTGCAGGGAGCAGATTGGTGATTAGACTGGGATCTGCCATGGTCCTTGCTGTGCCTTGCCACTGGGGATATCACTAGGTGGCCCTGTTAGACTGTCTATTTCTAATGAGCAAGTTTTTAATCTTCAAAAAAATATTGTACTGTTAGAGATTGGAGCTTTAAAATATTTTTTTCTTTCCTTATTTTTTTGAGAAATGATCCTTGTTTTGAGAGAAATGACTACATGAATCTGGGAGCTTGCTGGGAGGTTTATTCCCAGTATTTAGACAGAAAACATTCAAAACCACAGCTCTGGGCTCAAAGCAATGAACTTTCTTTCAGAAGAAGTTTCTTTGTACATGCTTTAGACCTTTGCTCTAAAGTTAGTAAATGCATATAAATAAAAGAAGATGGGCTTTGAGCAGCTGATAATCTGATCTGCTTCAGTAGAAAGGCAAACCAGAGATTTGCTACAGTTTGGCTCAGTGACAGGAGGAAAAGGACAAATTTATTTTTCAAGTGGAAAGGCTGGCATATTTGCAAGGACCCCTTACATTTACCTGGGACTGCACAAGGACAATGTATCAGCTTTGCAAATCCTGTCATGCGTTATTTTTTCTCTGAAAGGTTATTTGTGCTTCTGTGAAAGGCCATTGCAACACTGAGTTTTTAATTGCAATACTTTCCAACTAGAAAAACCAAGAGTGTTTATACAGTGAAGCTTGTAACCACTTGTACAGCTGCAGCACGAAGGCAGCTTGGGAGTGAAAGGGTTTGTAACTAAAAAAATTCCATGACCATATTTCCCACACTGAGGAGCTGGACCGAGGCTCTGTGTTTCATTCCTTGTACAGCTGGTTGGCTACTCAGCATTGTGCATTTTAAGGAGAGCACAGAGTATCAGCACATTGTGCTGAACTTCTTCTGGGTCTGCTGGGAGAAGGGAGACATAAAAGGTTAGAAAAGAAGAAATGATTAGTGCCTGGGAGAAATAATGGGACCAGAGGAGGTGCCACATGGGAAAGAGTGATGCAAGCTCTCAAAAGTTACTGATGAGTCCTTTCCTACAAGCAGACACCTCTGCTATCAAAAAGTGGTTGGCACTTCACCAGTTAAAGAAAACCCAAAGACCAGTTTGCCTCTTCAGCAGTGAGCTGACCTTCTTGCAGTCTGAACACCTGATAACTGCTGTAGTTAAAGACTGTGCATGCTCCAGAAGACCAGCTGCCACAACAGAAGTCATGGAGATGAGAAAAACCAAGGAGCAAAGAAGCCCACACCTCTTCAATTTATTCATCAAACTAATCAGAGCAAATCTTCATCCCCAGCAAGGTGTCAGAGGGAAGGGGAGGAAACAGAAAGCACATTTGTCCAGCTGGCACACTATAGCCAAAAAAATTATACATTTTAAAATGCTCACTGTCTTTACACAAGACAAAAAAGCAAGTGGGTTTTCTCCACTAGCATCAAGTCAGCAAACCCACCAGTTACATCTGCCAATGTTAGTGGAGGGGATCTGTCCTGGATACTGCAGAAATTTTGGTGATTGCTCTTTGGATACCAAAACAGCATCAGCCCCAGTAAGAGAACAAAGCCCAGGTTCTCAAAGTAGAACATTTCTATTCTGAACATCCTGACTAACAAAAACATGAAAGGTCTGGCTTAAGACCCGAGAAAACCCCTCCACTTTTCTGAAGCCATTTGACTTCCTCAGTGCTGGAATTTCTCTGGGAACTTGCTGGGAGGCTGGTAGGATGTCTCGCCACATGTAATATTAGGCAGCCTCTAGGACCCCTTCCTTTCCTAAGGACACAGCTTCCAGCCAAGCAGAGCTCTGAGATGAGCCCATGACCACCTTGCTGATTAGAGCTGGCCATTTGCAGGGCCTAGCAGGGGTTATTAGCTTGTTCTAGCCTCGCACTTAAATAAACTAAGCCATCACATTAATTGGCAGAGGCTACAAAACATCTGTAAAACCTGCTGCCTGAGCTGTCTGAGAATTCCCTTTGCTTAGCCATTGGCCCAATGAAGGTTTTGCAATTAGAAGTGGCAAGGCAATTTGGCACAAGAGGCATTTACCACTTAGAAATTCTCATAATTACATGGGATTAAGTGGTGTGCCCAGCCACACACAGGACAGTGAGAGAGTTCCGTCTCAAGCACTACAGAAGCCACAGTGGTTACTAAAGCCAGCAGGTAGGACTGGCTTACAGCTGGAAGCTGTAGAGAGACATGTCACCTTTCAGCCACTGTTCTTAACCTTGATCTTGTGTCCCCTGTAATGTGCCAAAATGTTACACGCAGCAGAAATAGAAATTAAAGAATACTTAATGCAGGAAGACCTCCCAGAGAAGAGGTTTCTGCTGCCTGCATCTCTTTCTTCAACAGTGGCACCTCTCATCCCAGGAATAAATTATCCACATATTTCTAAGCACTGAGGCAAACACAAGGGCTTCTTACATCTCTCTCAGCCTTGCCTTCTCCATAAAACAGTTGTTTCCAATTACAGCCAGCTTCCGTCGGCATCTCTCACTCTCCTTGCTTGCAGGAGACAAGTTAGATACTGACTTTGTATTTTCACCTTGCTTGTTCTCTGGGCTGTGGGGGAGGAAAGGGAAAGAAAGAGAAAGTGAATGTAAGTGAATATCAAGAACCTGCCTTAGATAAAATATTCAAATCTTACAGTGAATAATACATGGGAATGGAAAACATTTTTCCAGCTATCTGCAAGCCCAGCGCACTGTAGCAGAGACCGTACCAGCTTGGCTAGCAGCACCTTACAGAGGATCAAAGGAGGCAAAACATTTTGCATAGCTTCTGTTATTAACTAAATTCCCCTTCAACAATGCAGCAGCAGACACAGACAGGCCATGCATACACTCACACTCACACTCACACACACACACTCTCTTTACACTTCTGCACCATCAGCACAGGTGCCATGCTCACATGAAGCAAAACAACAGAACTCCCTCAGAGGTTTCATCTGGAGGCTGGGCTGCTCTGTGCTGCTGATCAGCAGGAATGATCCCCAAGATAATTAACAGAGGTTTGCTGTGCAGCTGCCATATCACCACCACTCTGCACTCCTGTATGCCCCCACCTCCACTTTCCTGGTGGCCATAGCAACATCCCCAACATTGTCTGCAGTGCCAGCTCTTCCCTCCTTTCAAGCAGCCTCCGCTCTAGGAAACGATCCTCGTGAGTAGCAAACCTGTGTTCTCCACGCTCACAGCCTTTTTAATCTGTGACCATTTCCCAGCAGGATTCTGACATTTGCCAGGTGCCAGTGGCCCTGCTCGCCCCCTGCCTTCCCCTGCCCATCCCACCACTGACTGCTGCTGAGGAGCTTCCCAGGAGTGCAACACTGCGCACACCAGGCTCAAAGCACGGCAGGCTTTACCTGCTGGCAGCATTTCATAGGCACCCTTTTGGAGCCACTTCTGCCCTTCACAGAGCGGATGTCCCTGGCCTTGCTGCAGCTCTGCTTGCTGCACTGGCCCAGAGTGTCTTTCCTCTGCTCTCTGTGTTCCTCTCTAACCAGAGGGTTGGCTGGACTAAACACTGGCACGTCCCTTTGTAAGAGCTGCTGAATCAACCTGGGCACCAGCTGTAGCTGGGAAAATGACATCCCACTCCACTGGATGAGAAAATGCTCATCTAAGGACATATTGTAACCTGGGCTGCCTGAGCATCCATTTAATGGGTGCCACACTGCTGTGGGAGCTGCTCATCTCCCAGCTGCAGATGTTTCCTTCCAGTTTCAGGCACAAGGTGCACAGAGACTGGAAAATAAGGAGCCCTAAGGGATTTTGTGAACCCCACCATGTGCTGACTCAGGATACACAAGCACCCCTGCTGTCTCAAAGCACTATGTACATCTAGAAACCAGGGAAAGAAAGCGGGAAGGAGAGGGAACACGGAGGCCCTCCATTTCCACTCACAGGCTCTGGGGAACAACTCAGCACTTGTACAAATGCAGGGACAAGGGCCTGCACTGCTCAGCAGTCAATTCAGATAATGGCCATGCCAGGCTGAAACTGCTGCTCTGGATCAGCTCTGTTCACAGCATTCCTCTTTCCAATGGCTGCTTGCACAAGTGTTCCAAGAGGCTTAGCTTTCAAAGCACTTATTGGTCTTTAAAAAAACAAAAAACCACAGACTATCTGTAAGGCTTGCAGAAGCATACACGCAGCTAGAAGGAAAGATTTTGTTTACTTTTTAAGCCCTTCACTGCTTTAAGACATAATTCATTTACGCAAGGAGATAAAAATGTTACTTATTGCAGGCCAGCATATTTCCAGACAGAACTAATCATCATTAGCCTTTCTGATTACTAAGCAAACAACTTACTTGAGTATTGATCATAAATCTATGATATCACTTGGATTCATTTTAACTTGCACATTAATGTCAGCTGCTGTGAGATGCAAATACAATAGATTCACTTTCCAGTTGCTTGCCAGAATATTGCACATGTGCCACTGCAGTATCCCAGGCTCAGATATTGCATTCTTCCCCTGAGGTCTAACAAACAAGAATTTCAAGAGGGCAGCAAATGAATTTCTAGCCTGAGGGAAAACATTTGATGAAAAAAGTCACATTGTTAATAGTTTTCATGGAAAATGAGATGAAAGTGGGGTTGAAAAAAGATAATACTGGAGTGGTTTTAGCTGTAAGTGCCACTGAGGGCCGGTTAAGAGCTGTACCTTGTCATTTTTTAGACTAGTCTCTTTTGCACGCTGGGGCCCCCACTCAGGCTCATACAAAGCGTTCCTCACTGGGTATAAGGTAGGAGGAAGACTGCTGCTCCCCATGGGCAATGTCAGGAAAGAGAGCCTGCCTGGTAAAAGCTAAAATATAATTCAGGAAGCATTATGATATCCAGATTGACTAAAAATCATTATTTTTATTGGAAGTATTCCTTCTCATGGTGAGAAGTTCTTTACTCCTGTGACTAGCTAGCACTTTCGACAATAAGTGTGAAAGCCCAATTTATCCAACAAAAATATCGATGGAAGTCATTTGGGTCAGTTTTCAGAATACCACCTTGCACTTCAAAAGCAGCAAGCAAAGTAGTCTTCCTGTTTTATCCAGCAGGAATCAATGGCAGACAGAGCAGGCGGGTTGGACAGCAAGTGGGTTTTAGTGCACAGAGCTGCTGCTCAGCTCATGGCTTCATCACCAGTTGAGGGAAAGGAGGCATTGGGGCATTAAAAGATCCCTACATGCATTACCACGTTGCCCCCTTGAAAGGGAGGTGTGGTGGCTACAGAAATCCATCTCTGTTGTTCTTGGATTCATTAGGAGTAGTAAACTGATGTGCAAAAAAACCCTCAACAACACACCACGTATAAAATCTCCAAGCAGTCCCAAAGTGCCAAGAGATTTCGTAGGAGCCCCTGGTGAGGGAACAGGCAGCTGATGTAACCTGCTTCTCCAGCCTGCTAATTGCCTTGATCCATTTTCAAGGAAGAGGATAAAATGTCACAATGACATATTTTAGTTGAGCTAATCAATGCTGTGGGCTGCAAAGCAAAAGAAAACAGCCCCATTAATTCACAATAACCTTCTTCTGAAACCTTTTGGGGTTTTATGCTTAGCTGCAGCTAAACAGAGGAGGTTAAACAAAAATGCAGAACCACTTGCTTCGCTTCTCAGCTCTGATGGGCAGCCTTCAGAGCAGGCACAGCTACAAGCTAAATGCTGTGGTATGATCCAGACCAGACACAGCAGCTCCCTCAGGCTTCTCTGCCAGCTGCATTGCCAGTCACTGTTGGGCTTCCCCTACCCTCAGGAAGCAGCAGCAGTCATGGTCTGAGGAGCAAGGGAGCCTCCTCAGGAGGCAATGAGCACTGAACTAATGCTGTGGCAGCGTTAGGGCTAAGGACAGCTGGAAGTCTCAGGTGGTGAGCAGCACATGTCAAGCCGTTTACTGTGTCTTTCTTCAAAGGCCTGGATGAATGAACCAAGTCAGAGCTCTTGGTGTGGGCTGTTTTTTGTTAGTTAGTTTGTTTGGGGGGTTGGGCTTTTTTTGTCAAATATGAACAGAAGTTAGGGTTATTCAGGGAGGATGCCCTGTCCCTGCTTTCCCAAAACTGTCCTCTTGCCCTGACACAACGATGCTTTCTCTGCCTCACTGCCACACTCAGAGGCTTCTCCCATCCCTTTGTATCAGGCTCCCTCTATGCTCCATATCATGTGTGCACTGAGACTGCAAAGAAAGCCAACAGTTGCCTGGGATGAATTTTTAGCAAAACTTACTACTTTTATTTTTTAAAATTTATTTTAAAAATAAAAAAAAAACTCTGAGGAAAACTTCCCTTTAAAAAACAGACCAGTTGTAAAGGAGTTAAAGCAATTGATTTCAAAGCAAATGGAATACCAAAAGCTTGATAGGTGACACCTGTGACTGGACTATAATGGGATAAGTTTATAGCTGTTTAGAAAGGGGAAGCAAGAATAAAATAAGTAGTTTGGTAGGTCCATGATTTTTTTTTAATATATATATTGTTTTTATTCTGACAGGACACGGGATTAACTTAGAAGTCTCTACTTAGTAAGGAAAATGAAAGAAGCAGCCTAGGACACATGAGAGGTCTGCTACAGGTCATCTAACAAGCAGCATTAGGTATAGAGTTTTAATTCATTTTCTTTAAAAAAAAAAAATTCACTGAAGGCTTTGGTAGCCTTTTCCTTTCCCAGCACAAAGCTTTGAAACAGGCAAGAGATTCAAGAGCTAGTTGGGATATGATGGGAATGATTTTTCTGCAAAGTTAAAGGGAAGAGGGAGGTTCGGAGGATGGGTAGCTCTCTGAAGAAACAGTATTAAAAGCACACACACGTGCTCTGCCAGTGCGGAGGAAGCATAGCAGGAGAGCAACTTGGCTCTGCTAGGAGCTATGAAACAGCCTGAAACTTGAGAAGAATAGAAAAATAGGACATAGGGTAAGTTATTCAGGAGAAGCATGATGGAAGAGCATGGATTTATAAGGGTAAAATCAAAGGCCAAAGACACAGAACAGGCCCGGAGAACGGCAGTATTACCAGGAAGATATGTAAATTAATACATTAGCAAGACAACAGAGATCACTTCTTAGTGGGAAGGGAGCAGCTAGCCCTGAGGAGTGGAGCAATTTATGCTGCTTTGCCCTGAAAAGGACACAGGTAGGACGTGGATGGGCAGAAGAATAACACCCAGGGAAAGGGTAAAAGAGCCAAGATGATATCAGAAGAGAACGAGTTATAGAGTACTCTGGAAAGGTAGAAAATGCCTAAAAGCTTGTTTGACTGGTTAGACCTGAGGAAATGCACCCAGAGTGCTCATCAGCCTATGGGAGAACATGTCAGAATGACCAGAAATTTCTATTGAGCACTTGGAGAAAGAATGGCACTGGATAATGGGACAATAGAAGGGCAAAATGGTTCTTTAAAAATTACTTAAATGTCCAATGATAACAGAGCAAGTGGCTTCAACTGCAATTCCTAGAAAAGCACTGGAACAAATTATCTAATTATATGTGAACATGCAGTAAGCAAACATGTTACAAGCAACCAACTTCACCAAGCCATTAATAAAACCCACATCAAATCAATCTAGTTTTTAACACATTGCCATACCAGAATATAAAATCTGAGAGAGGCTTGTGGGCTTGGTTTGGGGATCTTTTGTGATCCCCTCCCCATTATTTTGGGTTTGAGCTGGGGGTTTTGTTCCACATCCCCTTAGGTTTGGAAAGGAGAAATAGTTGGTTGCTGAGTGAAACAGAGCAACCTCGGGGGACTTTGGTAATACAGGAGCTTCATAATGTGCCATGGAATGAGATCTCCTTAAATGTTTCTCTTTATTTGTGTATTTTACGCTCGCTGCTTTGTATGTCTGGCCATCCAGATCACTCGAGCTGGCTCCCCACCATGACACAGGTGCTACAAAGTATTTCTTTAAACAGCACAGCAAGAAAAAGGTTTACAAGGAAACCTGGGGTTCACAAATGCCAGATGAATGTAAATACACATTTCTGTGTGCACATGAAAGCATACTGCAGTGACATCCAGAGCTGTTTTAAAAATAATTATGTGCATTAGTCATGGGGTTGAGCGAGGAAAGGTTTTATAAAGGCAGAGTTGTCAGCCTCCATCCACATGCAGCCGAGTGTGGGGAGGTGCAGGCAGAGATCTAATATGTGAAACCAGCCAATAAATACCTTACACCACTCAGCAAGAAAAATTAAGCTGTGAACCATACAACATATGTGAATTATCACCCCACATGGATGGGGAGGGTCTCCAAGGACAGGTGCACAGCACGTCAGCCCCTGGGGTAGCAGGTTGTAAAGAGATTCTCAGTGCTGCAGCTGCCTAAGGACGGACATGTAGGCCTAGGGAAGTTCTGGTGAGAGGCAGGAGACCGAGAGATTTCAGGGATCCACAGGTGAAACCTAGTTGGTGGCTGCAACTTTTCGCTGTGAGGCAAAGTGGCCAGCTTCCAGGCTGTGGTACCAGGCTGGACAGGCATGGTACGAGTGACAGCTGACCTGAGTAGGGGTCTTTCTTGCAATAAGTGATGGTGACATAAGAGAAGAAGATGGGAACTCCTGGAAGTTGTGGACTGTGGTTCAGAAATCTGGGTACTTGAAAGCTATCAAGACACAAAAAACCATTGGTTAGATTCCTCTCCTCATTCCTCTGGCTCAGTGAATGTCATCTAAATAAACCAAGCAACTGACAACCACTTTTTCACTGAAAAAACCCAACAAACTAACCTCAACTGTCCAATTGTTCCAGGCCCAATAAATAGGAGAAAAGTAACCAACCTTTTCAACAAAAACTCTAAATTTTCCCCCTTTCCTTTAGCAACCTCCTACAACACATGAACATAACTAGTGGCTGCATTGCAGACACCATCTGTTCCAGCACAACAGCAACTCACCCACTTCTACCCACTCAGCATGACCAGAATTTAGCAGTGCATGCTGCATGTGCAGGGGAGGCACATGTGTTGTGAGTGGTGGAGGAGAGCAAACTAGGATAAGGAAGGGACAATCACTGCTAGAGGGGGAGCAGAGTGCAGCTCTGCAATGAATCCTTCTTCTTGAGAGGATAGCTAGTTGGCCATACTCAAGAAGGGTGATAAAATTTCTTCCTGGGAGAACCAAATGTTTCACCATCTTGTAAACTGCCTAGTCCTGATGCAGCCGTCCAAACCTATCGCTTCCTTGCCACCAGCCACAGCTAGCAATCCAATCATTTTTAGTATGAAAATCCTCTAATAGAGTACTATATAGAGTATTTTTCCACAGGTGGGGCATCCCATGGAATACGGGTAAATCATTCTGGTAGTCAGCCTGGGAATTCTGGCATCAGCCCTAGCATGGGCAGAGGACTATAACTTGGCCCTCTAATTCTCTTCCTTCATCCAATAGTTTTCCTCTGTGGCCATGAGATTCTGCACCTAACCTTGGGAGAAAGATACAAATAAATGCATCTCACACAACTGTAAAACAAACTTTGCTTGGCAACAAGACACTTACGGTACCTCGTCTGTGGGGAGCTACACAAAAATGTATCCTCTTCTGCTGAACTTCAGCTCTTGCTACTTCCCCACCACCGCCCCCAACAGGGAATGCATGAAATCTATCAAGACCTTTTTCTGTAAGAATTTTAAACAATTAGCACAATTCCATTGAGGAGCAGTATCTATGAACCAATAAGAACACGAGAGAACAAGGTTTTGCCCAGAGTTTGAATTCTCTTTGCAGAAAGGGCTCTGAACTGTGGGCTTCCTCTCAAGGCACGTTGCCAGTGCTGTACTTGCAGTTTCTAAGACTTTCTGCTTTCTTGCTTGCTATATTTGGATAATTCAGGTTCCATGCAGTATCATTCCCTTTGCAATTGGATGCTTTGGTAACTCCATCAGTTCACACAGCTCAACTTCTGCTCTTCAAATATCTGCTGAAATTATATCTACTTCATTTCTGCTTCACTGAGAAGTTATTAAAGAAAGGCAGTTAATTTTTCCCATATTTAACCCTTCTGGAAGAGGGATGTCACACCCTTGTTTCCTTATATGCCATCACTTGGTTGATTGTGCATGTATAAACTGTTTTGTCTCTCATCTGAGCTAACCCAAAAGCTCACTGGAAATGGGATTGCATTTGATAGTTATTTGCTCAGCATCAAGCACCCCAAATGTATCAGATTATAAACTTGAATAATAATTGTCTTGATTAGGGCAAAAGGCATGATATATAAACCAGTCCTTGAATATACACTGAATGTAATCATTGCTACATAGAGCATTTTATTTTCTTTATTCTCTGCCATCTAAACTCCTTAAAACACCAGGAAATCACTTTCCTAAGTCATTACCCTTAAAATAATCTTCAATCTACATTACCTTGTAATGACAAAAGAGTAAACAGTTTACAGAGATGGCAATAAAGCAAGCAAAATTCAGTGTTACATGAAGTAGTAAATTATGCATGTATTAAAGGAATCTACAAAAGCAAAATCCTATGCATATAAATAACAAAAGCAGGTTATATACAGATTCTTTTCAATAGTTTGAATCAAGTTTTTACTTTAGTACAAAAACTACTGTAGCATGCTAGGAAAATCCTACTCCTTATTTATACATGATTTATATTACCTGTATTGCCAGCTTCATTTCAGACTAACCCTTTTTAATACTGTTTATAGGTGAGATGCCAAACTGAATGTATGTGTTCTCTGCCCATTTTTGGAGTTACTTTTATTATTCACTTAACTGTTCTCTTTTCTCTTTCTAGATATGTGCTCACATACACATCTATCCCTCTCTCGACACCCCCCTCCTATCCTATCTTGATAAAGAGATAATATTTGAAAGTAATGCCATTTTAACAAATCTTTAGGACTCCTGTAAGAGCACTTGCCAAAGTGGACTTTCTCAGTTACACAACTGAGTAGTTTTAAGCCATGGCAGTTCTGAGCAGTTGCTGCCGTAGAGGGTGAAGTTGAATAACAGAGGCCAAACAGGAAAAAACCAGCATGACCTGCATCAGGCCATGAGTGAACAGATGACTTTGTAGGAGTGAAGAAACCTTCCCACTCCAAAGGGAGCTCAGACTGGCTGTGGCACTTCCTGCCACAGGGACTGAAGATGGAGAGTTTGTTTTCCTTAATAAAAATCTGAGGGGAATGGGGAGGAGGAAGAAGCGTAGGAAGCTCCTTGTAAATGGTTATCCTCCAGGCTTCTGCAGAAGGTCTAATAACACTTGGATTCTGTAGGTTTCCTAAATAGCATCTAGGCTGTGTTCGGTCCCAACTTTCCTTCAGCTGGTAGTTCTATTTCTCCTCAGATCCTGCTTTGCTTACCAAAGTAGGGGAATTATTCACTGTGTAAGAAAGAGTTCTTACAGAGGTGGTATTTTCCCAGCTGAGTGCCTGAGACAGCTTGAGACATTTGCCCATGCGCTGACATCCCATTTGATAGAGCAGGCAGAGTTACTGAGGTAGCAGAGGTACAATCTCACATTACTGTGAGCTATTCTCACGGAGGACAAAACAACATACTCTATTCAAAATGCAAGTGTCCTCAGCAATACAATGTGAGGAGATTTTCTGGTAATAGTGTTTCTAAAACTAAAAAAAAAACCAAGTCCAAAACTGTTGCACTGTTCTCTCAGCTTTTTGATTGTTTACATATCTTGGAGTCAGAGAATCAGAGATTCTCACACTTTGTATAAATAGCACCTGTTGTTTTGTAACTGCTTTCTTGTGTTGTACATTCCATTTCTATGATAGATAAAGTTGATGAACTCTTGGTCCATCCAATGTGATGGAGAAGGTGTCAACCTTACCTTCCAATCATCTGTAGTTACAAGAAATGTATAAATACTGTAAAGTAAAAATAAAGCTTCTTCTTCTTCTTCTGCTTCAACTGCTTCTTCTGCTTCTTCTTACCCTTCTAACATCTCTCCTGTCCATGTGTCATTACTGTGGCTCCTAGCACCACATCAGCAGCCCCAACACACAAAACAAAACCAAAACCCCAAAAAACCCACAAAAACCACCACAAAACAAACAAAAAAATCAACCCAGCAGCACAGATTAAAATAATACAGCCCTAACTCTTCTGAAAAAAAAATAATTGACACTCACAACCAGCTGGGAGACAACAAGAAGTAACTTCATAGGCAAAAGGTATTTCAGTCTTTGGCATGTAAACAAAAGGCTGGAGTAACTGCATCCTTATTTTCTTGGGGTGACTTTATGATGCTGTATTCCCCATTGCCGCTCTATGCCCAGACATGAATCCTGTGCCTTTCTGTGTCTTTAAGCTGGGTCCGAGAGAAAGGGGAAAAAAGATGAGTGAATTCTTCAGCGCAGTTTTGTGTTCAAGGACTCACAGACTCCTCTGCGCTCTCACTGCTGCAGAGCAGAGGAAGCATCTTCCTGCTTTTCCCCCAGCTCTTGGCTCCTTTTCTCAGGGGAGAGATGGAGAGTTAAATTTCTTAGCTTTTCAGCTAGCCTGCTAGCTGAGGCAGGAACTTTTCCTGGGACTGTGGCTTTTTCTTCTTCTCCTGGAACTGCTCAGCAACACCAGAACATCACCGGGAGGCTCCATACCACGTCCAGAGGGGCCAAAGCCGAACCCTGGCTCTGGAGAGAGCAGAGCCACACCTACAGAAAGGACTCTGAGTCTAACCAGGTTTTCTCCACTGTAGGAGTTCTCCCCCTGTGGGGCACCCCCCAGCCCGGGGGGGAGGGGGGTGGGAGGGTTGGACATGACCTGGGCACCCGGGTTTTTCTTGCAGGAGCCCTTGTTACACTAATGTACCCAAGTTCTGTGTCCCTATTGGTCCCAAATGTTTTCCCCCACCCCTGTGATTCTGGCTTTACACAGGGGTCTTCCCATGACTCTTAGCCTTTGCTTCCCAGCCTGGGACCCGTGAGGGGCCAGGAAATAAACATCTCTGAAACACCTATGCAGAGATCCTTTCCTATTCTTTCCTGCTGGCAAAACTGTCTCTGGGAAGGTTGCAAACAGACTGCAAGAGGTGGTGGAAAGAATGCGGGAAACCTAGCGATCACTACCTTGAGACAAATTCAACATCTCAACAAAGCAACTCTGAATAGAGGAACAGGAATTCTGTGAGTAGATTGAAATTCCCTGGGTCTCTCCTTTTGCATTTGTTCTGCTGTTCTCTCTAGGACTATGGAGAAATCATGGGAATCATGGCTTTCGGAACCACAGAGGGAAATATATCTAGAAATTAAAGAAATCCTTGTACAGCAAAACATGAATCTTACTCAGAAAGAACTGGAACATTTTCTTGATTGGCTGTTTCATAATTTCTTTTATGTTTCCAGGGACTTGATCTTTAAGATTAGTTGTTCTGCCACTCCTATGGGAGAATTTTGGGAGGATGTTTGGACAGAATTAATGAAATAAGCGGAACATGTACCAATGGGAGAATATATCCATGAATATTTCATGATTACTGAAGCTCTCACGGTACATCAGCTGTGTCTCCGCGGGGTTTACCGTTTTGCTGTTCCTACCCCTGTGGGAGAAGATGGCCGCCATGACAGTGAGACCACACGGCAGCACCCAGACTGCGTGACTGTGGACATGGGGTCCCCTCTTCCGCCGCTTGCAACAGCGGTGCAGGCGCTGGACGCATGCAGCCCCCGCAGCAGCCCGTGTCCTGCCGCAGACTCCGCCCCTACCTCAGAGCCTTCTACCACGTGACCGCAAATGACTCCGCGGTGCTGCGAGGCCCCGCATGGGCAGACCTGGCGGGCGGCGTGGCCGCTTCCGCGTCACTGTCACGGTGCGCGGGGTCAGCGGCTCCAAAAAGTGGTGGTTGCTATGGCAACACAGAAGTACAGGCGCGGCGCCAGGCAGAGCATGGCATGGCCAGGCGGGAGCAGCAGACCTGGTGCAGAGCGGCCAGGCGGGAGTGGTGGACCTGGCATGGCGCGACTGCCACGATCAAGCGGCCCAAGCAGCCTCATGCTGGCAACTCAGGGGCCCAATCAGGGCGGTGGAGCGGGTGCAGGTGGGCGCGGCGCGGAGCCGCGCCGAGCCCAGGCAGGTGCCAAAGCGGAGCCGCTTGCAGGGCACAGCGGGGCAGCCGCGCAGGAGCCCGGCCGAGATGTTGAGCGCAGCAGGGCAGCAGCCGCCCAGGACCAGCACCAACAGCACAGACACAGATCCATGAGAGGAGAGGTTCTTGCAACAAAAGTTTTGGGGTTTGTGAAGTGGGTTAATGTGAAGGAGCA